>JAQHUG010000118.1:5774616-5803975 GCA_028555095.1 Dicrostonyx torquatus
ACTGGTGGTGGACACTGCCCTCTACTGGGCAGGCGTAGGAAGTGAGATGAGTGCAGGCTTCTGAAGGACCTGGCTCCCCCTCCCCACCTATACGGGGGGGGGGGGGCATCTGAGTGAATCTTCGCAGAGAACAGAGATCAGTATGTCTCTGTCATGACTAGTAGCTTTTTTCCCCCTCAAAGGTTTATTTTATTTTATGTGTATAAGTATTTTGCCTGTATATGTGTATGTGAAACACATGTGTACCTGGCGTGCACAGGGGCCAAAAGAGGGTGTTGGATCCCCTGGAATTGGAATTGTGAGTTGTGTGCGTGCTGGAAAACAAACTTGCAAGAGCAGCAAATGCCCTTAGCCTTTCCACCATCTTTCTAGGGAAGTATCTTAATTATGTGATACGTAGTATGGTAACAAATAACCGAAAATAGCAAAAGCTGACTGCATCCACGAATTACTTTTTGTTTATTTAAGCATTTATTATATTTTGTGGTCAGTAATGACTAAGCACAATGCTGATTTTCAACACGTATTGATGAATGTGAATATAAATAAAATATGTATACTGATTATACTGAATATTAAGTCTAATGACGTCAGTTTTAGTTTACTTTTGGGCTTATGGTACTACTTATCCTCTATAATCAGACTGGGTTCAATACTATTTCAGTTTAGAATGAACTCTCATGCTTGGCGTGGTGGCACACCTTTTATCCTAAAATGTGGGAGACAGAAGTAGGCAGATCTCTATGAGTTCCAGGACAGCTTGGTCTACATAGTAAATTCCAGGCCAGCCAAGGCTACACAGTGAAAGTCTGTGTCAATTTCCCCTCCTCCCCCAAAGGGAGTCTCATATGATAGAGCCCATGAAAGTGATGGGATTCCTCAGAGAAGCTCAGTGCTGAGGCTTCAGAGTGACTCGGTTCAGTCCCATCTTCAGAAGCACTGGAGTCCCTATGGGCAGGCTGTGTCCCCCATCTTCACCCTGGCAGAGCCTGAGGTACACAAACACACAGCTATGTCTGCCCTAGGGCTCTTGCCCTTTGCTCCAAGGGTCTCTTTAGAGCCCCTTGTCCGCAGAGTTGCGGCTCTGCATTGTGCTTGCTGCCACCCACCTGCTGCCCGGCTCCTAGCGGTGAAGCTGTCCCTGAGCAGACGAGTGCACCTGCACAGTCCTTTCAAGCTTAGGTTCGTACTTAAGTTTTTATTTATTTTTGAGACAGTCTTACTCAGTGGTCCTTGCTAGTCTGGAACTTGCTGTATTGAGACAAAGGTGGCCTCAGTGTCACAGAGATCTACCTGTGTCTGTCTGCTGAGTGCTGAAATTAAAGGAAAGTGGCACCAGGGTCAACCAGATTCCTTTTTAAAAAACATTTTTTTTCCATGTATTACTTACTAACTCTGTGTGTGACTATGTATATCCCATGGCATGCATTTGGGGGTCTAAGGACAACTTAGGGGTGTCAATTCTTTTTTTCTGTTGTGGCACTTAGGTTGTTAGGTTTGGCATCCAGTACCTTACCAGCTGAACTGTCTCACTGTCCCCAAGCTCAGATTCTTGAGTTTTAGTATTACACCATCTTTCTCTCTTTTTCTCTCTCTCCTCCCTTCTCCTCCTCTTCCATCTCTCTCTCTCTCTCTCTCTCTCTCTCTCTCTCTCTCTCTCTCTGTATATGTGTGTATGTATGTATTTGTTGTTTGTTTGTTAATCTTTATTATATTTATGTGGGCATTTTGCCTGCATCTATGTCTGTGCCTGTGGAAGTCAGAAGATGGCACTTAATCACCTGGGACTGGAGTTATGCCATGTAGGTGCTGGGCATCAAACCTGGTCCTTTGGAAGAGTTGTCAGTGCTCTTAACTGAGCTGTCTCTTTAGTGATGATATATATATATACACACAAGCATACAAACGTACCTACCTGTCTGCATGTACTCGCAAGCACACACACACATTTTAAAAGTCTTATTTTAGATAGGGTCTTTCTGTGTAGTATTGAGTTTAAAGGTATATACCACCATGCCTGGCATATAATTCATATTTTAATTTAGTATTTAAGATAGAAATGTCTCTTTCAGAGAATTACCCAACATTTAGAAGGAAAAGGCCTGAAGAATGTCATTTTTACAAACTGTATAAAGGATGAAAACATCAAGCTGGTGAGCCTCTGTACATGTCGGTTGATAAATAATGGGGATAAAATCCTGGAATTGGCTTTAGCTGCTTAGGGGTGCAGGGTCTTCTGGGCCTCCTGTCTTCTGTGTAGATGTACATCTGTGTGAGTTCTGAGGGAGTATTCTGGGCTTGTAAGTAGTAAGAACCTCTTGCAGAACCCAGTAGCTTTTTTTCTCAGTTGTTTTGATGGAACCCCATGAGTTGATGTGTGCACTGTCTAGTAAGTAGTTCCAGTTGCTGGAGAGGCCCCTGAAGTAGCCACCCTGCTATTTCATGGTGTGTGTGGTCAGTTGGATTGGGAGTGGGTGGGTGAATCCAGTTAGCTGTGGCTCAGGTGGACAGTTGATACCTGTGATCTGGATGCCCAAGTTTTCGTCTCCGTGAGGTGTGGATGAGATCTTGACCCTCTTAATCAAGAGCTAAGTGTAAAGACAGGATCCCTGACCCTGTTAGTTGGAAGTGGGTCAGTGAGGGATGTGTGACCAGAAGATGTGGCTTGTTTGTTGCAGATTATCCCAAAAGTCACGGAACTGATCAAGTGCAGCTACCGCTACCATCGAGCAGAGGTTGGTTGGATGTAGAGCTGGGGGTGGGTATGTGGAGTTACCCAGTCCCTTCCTGCCTGTCCATTCTGAGTCTTCTTTAATACAGAGGACTGTGCTGTGTCCCAGCCAGGACCCAGGCTTTGTTTTTACTTTCTTTTAATGGGAAAGGATGGGCCAACCCTGTTGGTCAGCGTGGGGCCTTTGTGTTGATGTCCCCTTCCCCTGGGCTGTGGGTTTCACAGCCTAGGTGGGATGAAGTTGAAACTCTTCTGCCTCCCCAGAATCTGGAGTACTGCATCATGGTGGTCGGTGTCCCTAATGTAGGCAAATCCTCTCTCATCAACTCCCTGAGACGACAGCACCTCAGGACAGGTAGGCAGTCACTGGTGTGCTGACTTCCACTCCTAGAAGGCAGTGTAAGAGCATGGCCAGCCCTCTGTTGCTTGGAGGCTTTCCTTCCGTAGCTTGTGTCCTGTTCTGTTTGCTGAAAGGACAGCCATTTATTACACAGTGTGCTCTCACCAAGCCGTCATGTGCTCTTGGCTTTTATGCATTTTGGACTTTGGAATAAATTTATATCCACTTCATTTTTTTTCACACCAACAGTACAGTGTTTATTTAAAAAATGTTTACAAATCCAGATGTGTTGGCACATGCCTTTAATCCCAGCACTTGGGAGGCAGAGGCAGGAGGATTTCTGTGAATTCAAGGCCAGGATGGTCTATATAGCAAGTTCTAGACTAATCAAGGCTGCATAGTGATTCTGTCTCCAAAAGACAAAACAAAACTGCGAAACAGCACCAACACCCATTTGTATTGTACAGGCCGAGAGCTTGAAGTATCATGTTGTACCTTTATTTTAGGAAGGGGGTATTTGGGACATTAATGGGGGCGTGTCACAATCATCCATTTTTAAAGCTTTTTTTCCTTTAAAGTATCTATCTTCTTTGTTTAAGGGTGTTAAGTTGTTTATAGGGTTGAATAGGCATCCCTATTATCTAGACTTTAAATTAACTGAGACTGAAGCTTCCAACATATCATCCTGTTCTTTGCCTCAGTGCCTTTCAGCCCTCTTCTATTTCTGTCCAGGCGGTGGTGTTGCACACATTTAATCCCAGCACTTGGGAGGCAGAGGTAGGCAGATCTTTGTGAGTTTGCAGCCTGGTATTCAAAGTGGGTTATAGGACAGCCAGAGCTGTAACACAGAGAAATCCTGTCTTGAAAAACAAACAAAACAAAATAAAACAAAAAGCTCCCCAAATGCTGGAATTGACTTGTCTCATGTAATATAATGTTCTAGGTTTGTTCATGTTGGAACTTTGTTAGCAGTTCCCTTCTCCTTAGGTTCAAGTTATCCCGCTATCTGTATCTCATTCCTCTGGTCATCTGTGATGAACACTTTGATCCTTTTACTCCTGTGGTGGCTGGCAGTGAATAGGTAGCCTCTCTGGGGTGCCCCGGGCTGGGTCCCATGCCAGGCAGCCACAGTGCCAGAATCAAGGTGGTGCTAGCCTGCCCGCTCTGGAGTAGGTGAGTCCAGGAGAGGATTTGAGGTGGAGGAGCAGGTCTGGTGTGACCTTTGTATGAGGGGGAACCTTTCTACACTGGGAAGTGAGCTCTGGGCTTTTGTTAACCCTTGGTCACTTTGCCTAGCTTTGAAAACCCTTGCCATGTGTTCTTTGGTATTCAGGAAGGAGCAGATTATAAGTTGACAACTCTGGTTTCCGTTCTGCTTGCTGGATATGTTGGCTAAATACATTTCATTACTGTTCTGTTGCTATGTATGAATATTTGATGGCCTCTCGTCTTTTCAGGGAAAGCTGCCAGAGTGGGCGGTGAGCCAGGAATCACCAGAGCTGTGACAACCAGAATCCAGGTAGGGTCCTTGATTGCTAAGCCCAGAGCTATGCCCAGAGCTTTGCTGGCTCTACTGAGCCTGGCACCCCTGAGTGCAGCATTGGCTCTGCTTCTGACCTCCATCCTTTCCCTCCTCTCCTGTTAGGGCCAGTGCTGCTATATTCTGTGTAAGTCTGTCAGGGAGGCAACCTTTTTACCTCACCTGCCAGAGCCATACTCACGTATTCCCTTTTACTTTCCATAGACCTTGGACTTTTATTTGTTCTTCAACTTAAACAGAAATTATACCCAATGGGTACCCTAAATCTTGATGCAGAAGACAGCTATGTGGTGGGTTTATCCAGAGGCCTGCTGCAGTCTCTGGCAATGGTTTGACTGCCTGCTTCATCCACCTTTTGCTGCACAGGTATGTGAGCGTCCACTGATGTTCTTGCTGGATACTCCTGGGGTGCTGTCTCCTCGGATTGAAAGTGTGGAGATGGGCCTGAAGCTGGCCCTGTGTGGTGAGCCCCTGCTGGGGATGGGTGTGCTGCTGCTCCACAGCTGACTTTGTCCCCTAGGCAGGTGGAGTCATTACTTCCTCCACCCTTCCTGCTACCAGATGCTTTTCACGGCTTTGAGAGGGAGACTAGCCCACAGCATGCATGTGCTGGCTGCCATTCTGCTCTGTAACGGGGGTGGCAACAAGTCACATGCCCAAAGCAAGAAGGCCACAGCTGTGAGCAATCCTGCAGGGAGGTTCCTTAGTAGCTTGAGGTTTTCTGCCTTCAACTGGGAGACATTTGGGCTTGGTGGAGCACAGATGTCCACTGTTCCATGGGCTTGCCTTAGTTGTTTGTCTTCCAGGAACTGTGTTGGACCACCTTGTTGGGGAAGAGACCATGGCTGATTACCTCCTTTACACTCTCAACAGGCATGGGCTATTTGGGTGAGTAGCAGTGGGTTGTGAGGGCTGCAGCTCATTTTATCTAGGTATAGTTTTAAAAGTAGTAAATCATTAAAGTATTATATAATCTTACATTATTACAAGTATATAATTTGGTAAGTTTTGAAATGTGACCATATCATATTGTCATACAAGTTAGTGGACATTCTGCTGGGTGTGGTGATACATGTCCCAAATCCCAGTACTTGTGAGGCTGAGATAGGATCATAAGTTTGAGACCAGCCTTGGCTACATAGTAAGACCCTGGTTCACTTTGTCTCTTCCTTAATCCCTTGTGGGTAGCAGGGGCAGGAAGTAGATAAACATTCCGTCAATGAAATTGTGCAGAATACATCCTCTCTCACCTGGCTTCCTCTACTGGGCTTGATTGTTCTAAGTTATCTATGCTCTGCATTCCAATGGTGGTTGAACTCATTGTGTATCACCCAGACATCCTGCCCTTGGTTTATCTGTTCACGCTGGTGGACATGGAGTGTGTGTAGTTCTTGGCTGTCACAATCAAAGCTTCTGGAAACATTCATGCACAGTCTTTATGTAATGTAAGTTTCTACTTCTTTTGGGTAAAACCCAGGAGAATGTCTGGGCCACTTTTTAGAGGTGAGCTTTAGCTTCCAACAGAACTGCTGAGCTGGTTTTCAGGGCAGTTTTACTGTGCCATACACCACCTAGCAGAGAACGGGGGTCCAGGCTGTTCTGAATCCTCTTTACACACGTGTGGTTAGTCTTTTATTTGATTTTTGTTGGATTTAATATTTTATTTAATGTTTATGAATTTTGCCTGCATGCATGTTTGCATACCACATGCATGCAGTGCCCATGGAAGAAGGCATCAAGTTTCCTAGAACTGGTATTAAAGATAGTTGTGAGCAGTCCTAACTTCTGGGATTCTAACCCAAGTCCTCTGCAAGAGCTACAAGTGCTCTTAGCCACTGATCCTTTTCTCAGCCCTGGCCAGGTTTAATTTTACCTCACAGGTTGCAGTGTTTGATGTATATTCCTACTAGGTGATGCTGACCGTCTTTTCCTCTGTCTATTGGTCATCAGTGTCTTCTCTGGGACAATGTCTGTTCAAATCTTTTTCTCATTTAAAAATTTTATTTTAGGTGTATGGATGTTTTGCCTGCATATATCTCTGTACACTATTGCATGAGTGGTATCCATGGAAGCCAGAAAAGGGTGTTTCTGATGGCTGTGAGCCGTCATGTGGACACTGGGAATTGAACACAGATCCTCTGGAAAAGCAATAAGTGCTCATAACCACTCAACCATTGCTCCAGACCCCCTTCCCTTTTTGGTTTTGTCCTGGCTGTCCTGAAGCTCACTACATACACAAGACTGGCCTCAAACACACAAAGATCTGCTTGCCTCTACCTCCTACATGCTGAGATTAAAGGCGTGTGCCACCATCTTCATCCTCTTTCTTTTGTTCTTATTTGTGCTGGGATTGAATACAATAAGCACCTGTTCTACTCCTGAGCTACGTCCCAGTCCATTTTCTTATTTTTATTTTATTCTTGGTTTTTCGAGACAGGGTTTCTCTGTAGCTTTGGAGCCTGTCCTGGAACTAGCTCTTGTAGACCAGGCTGGCCTTGAACTCACAGAGATCCACCTGCCTCTGCTCCTCCCCTCGCCCCCCGAGGGTGTGTCCCACCATCGCCTGGCCCATTTTCTTATTTTTAAGTTGCACTTCTTTACCTATTCTGAGGGACAAGTCTAGGCCTTGTCTTTCTCCATTAACACAGTGTTTTAGGGGGTAGTTTTGGAAGTCTAATTTAGTACCTAGATACTTTATAATAATGGTGCTTCATATCTAGAAATATGCCTAGCCTGAAGTCATAGAAGTTTGCTTTCTTCTTACAGAGTGACAGCTTAGATTTTACACTTAGGTATATGATCCTCTTCTGATGTGTATTGGCATTTGCTTTGGGTATGGCACAACTGTGAAGTTCTTTATTTTGCACACAGATGACCGGTTTTCCAGGAGCATTTGTTGAAGACTTTTCCCCACTAATTGTTCTTCTGCCTTTGCTGAGAATCCATGTCGTCTGTCTGTCTGTGGACTCTTCTGTCCTGTTCTGTCTTGTTGATGGTACCTTTGATGGACCTCAGCCTCACTCTTCTTTGAAGTTGTTTTGTCTGTTTTATTTCCTTCATGTTCACATAGGAACTTTACAAATTTCTCAGCTTCTACAAAGACCTATTTTTACAGGTGAAGTACTCAGAAGTAAAACACTGGCCTGGCAGTTGCAAGCCCATAGGTTCAATCCTTAACACTACCAAAAAATCAAAACCAACCAAAGATGAACATTGCTTTCCTTGGGAATGCCAATTCTATTAAATTTATTTGTCAGTTTGGAGAAAACTTGACAATATCATAACACTATTGGGTACTGACTGCATCCATCTATTTAGCTCATTATTAGTTTTCAGGAGACAGATCTTTTACATCTTTCATATATTTAATGCTTTCATATATAGCATTGTTATTAATTTTAATATTGTAATTGGTATTGATAGTTTATAAAAATAGTTGAATATTGCGGTTGAGTCCTAGAATTCACTTGATTTTTTTTTTTAGCCTAGATAATCATGTTATTTACAAATAAGGATTTTTTTTCTTTTTTTTGAAGATTTGGGTTCTTTTCCTTTTCTTGCCTCTATATCTTGGTGTTGAGTGGAGTGATGAACACGGGCTTCCTCTTGTCTCTGTATTAGCAGAAGAGTATAGACTCCTACTCTCGGGTAGGATGCTAGCTGGGGTGTTTCACAGATGTCTTCCCAGGGTGAGGATGTCAGTCTGACTGGAGGCGTATTGCTTTTATTTCTGAAAGGGTCAGCTTAGTTAGTGTTTTCTATTTCCTTTATTTTGCCAAGACCTGTTCTCTTGCCTCTGCTGCCTTAGTGCTGGGATCACAGCAGGCCTCACCACACCTGACTTGGGTTCCTTGCTTCTTCCCTCCCTGGCGTCTTTCACACGCAGAGCAAGGACTCTGATATTGGACTGTGCTCCAGATTTTAGTTCCCTTGAGATGTTCTTACCATGTAACACAGTCTGTTCTCAAACGTGTGCTCCTCCTGCCTCCGTCCTGATTTCTGTTCCGTCTTCACGCTGTCCTCATCTCTATGTTACCTGTGCATCTATATTGTGACTCACTAAGGAGAGCTTTTACACTTCCAGCCATTACCGGACCTGCTACTTCCCATTGGCGTTTGCAGCTCCAGTTTTCTGTACTTGGAGGATGTTGCTAGGACACTACCACTGTGGAGACCTTTCTAGCTTGTTACCAGTGACTTTTTGTGCACGGGGTTCCCAGAACACCTCAGCTGTCACCCTGCAACAGCCAGGTCCCATTTCTTTCACTCTCCTGTGTGCCACCATCATCATATGCTACCTCTTGCTATGTAGATAGTTGTCATTGTAAGAAGAGAGAGCCTTGTATACTGAGCTAGCATGTTACATACACAGTGTTGGCTGTCTTTGTGGGAACCCAATGACATTTCTACTTGTGTTTCCTGAACATGAGATTTTCTTTAATATTTACTGTAGTGCAGGTCAGCACCAAATTTCAAAATGACTGAATTTCACTTGTGCTATGGTGCACAGAGGCCAATGTGACCTCTCACCTTTGTGGTGGTGCAGTGTCTGTGACCTCTCACTTCTGTGGTGGTGCAGTGTCTGTGACCTCTCACCTCTGTGGTGGTGCAGTGTCTGTGACCTCTCACCTCTGTGGTGGAGTAGGTGCCTGTGACCTCTCACCTCTGTGGTGGGGCAGTGTCTGTGACCTCTCACCTCTGTGGTGGGGCAGGTGCCTGTGACCTCTCACCTCCGTGGTGGGGCAGGTGCCTGTGACCTCTCACCTCTGGTGGGGCAGGTGCCTGTGACCTCTCACCTCTGTGGTGGGGCAGGTGCCTGTGACCTCTCACCTCTGTGGTGGGGCAGGTGTCTGTGACCTCTCACCTCTGTGGTGGAGCAGGTGTCTCATTCACTAGTGACCAGGCCCCTGTGCACTGCTCAAGATACTTTTTTTCTGGTCTGCCTTTGTAGTGTCCATCAGCTTCTTCTCTGACTGATGTCTGTCTGTCTCTAGTCCATTGTTCCTCAGAACGTCCCCTAGTGAAGTGCACTTCAGGCCTTTTTCTCATGGGCTTTGTCACAGCTTCGTGATGTCCAGTACAGTTATATGGACTGACGTGCTATTGTGCTTACCGTTTACATCCGGTCATTGACGGGTGAGAGCACACGTTGGCTGACTGACCTCAGTTTTGGTCTGTTCTGCTTTGAAGGCCTGGTCACTTTTGACTGGGTACCAATCAAAATTTGAATTTGACCTTGCTGGCCTTTACTTTTCTGTAAGAATTTCCGAGCCTTATTCTGGAGCAGTAAGTTGCCTGGAAGCAGTCTGGTCCTCTCTAGAGCCCAGGAGCTGGCTCCTCTAGGCGTGGGTGAGTGGGAATCCTCCTCAGGCTTGGAGCCTCACGGAAGCGTGACCTGCGCTGTGGGCTTGCAGGTACGTGCAGCACTATGGCCTGGCCAATGCCTGTGACCACATAGAGCAGGTGCTGAAGAGTGTGGCTGTGAAGCTGGGGAAGACGCGGAAAGTGAAAGTGCTCACCGGCACAGGTGAATGAGGCTGTGCTGATGGCATGGGACCCTTCCTCCGTCACCTGTTGGACCTGTGGCCCTTTTGTAGGGCAGGAGGGAGACACAGAAGGAAGCCTGTAGGCAGCTGTCCTGGTATCAGAGCATGGGAAGGGGAACAATGGGAATTTCTAGGGAGGGAGGACTTTGTAGTATCGGCTTCCGAGGGTGTCCTAACTCTGGATAGTGCTGGGTGGATATGGTGCCTGTGTTCTTTCTGAACATGTCCTGTTCCTCAGGTTTCACTGATGGTGCCTCTAGTGGTCTCTTAGGGCTGGGCTGCCCTTAGAGGCCCCTTTCTCATCTGACCCTCTGTCCTTAGGTAATGTCAATGTTATCCAGCCCGATTACGCCATGGCAGCCCGAGACTTCCTCCGGACCTTCCGCAAAGGGCTCCTGGGCCAAGTGATGCTGGACCGGGATCTTTTGCCTGCTTGTTGATGACGCGGAGCCCTGAACTGGCTTGCTCCTGCATATTCCATGGAACTGCAGCTGGAGCGTTTAGTTCTCGGGACTGTTTCCCTGTCCACAGGCTCTATGTGTTGCTCCCTAAGACTCAGCCCCTAACTCCAAAGGGCACTCTGTTCTCTTATCAGCCTGGTTAGTCCAGGTTACAATCATGGGGTCCCAGGAGTCCTAAATATGTGGTTTAGTCAGGAGGTTTTTCTCTCAGTCTCAAGGAGAGGTTAATGCTATCTCAGAGGAGTCAAAGCTATAATCTGCAATTTAAAAAATTGGGTTAAAAAGACCACTTTTAAGAAAATCTTTCTCTGGTTGTCTCTTATTTAATTTCTTTCTTTCTTTTTTTTTGTTATTTTGAGACAAGATTTCATTATGTGATTTGGGCTGGTCTCAAATACAGATTTCTCCTGCCCTAGCCTCTGGAGTGCTGGAATTATACAGGTGTCTTTCACCAGGTGAATGGCCCATTTTCTGATAGCTTTTTTTTTTTTGTTCACTTAGTACTTTAAGCCCATTAGTTAAATCCCCTCCCACCAATGAATGCTGGGGATTGGTAGATTAGGGACCGGGGCTCCTAATTCAGATTCTCAAGTGTCTTGAAGTCCTGCAATGAGGAAAAAGCTTGCTACCAGCAGAGGCCTTTATTTCACAATGAACAATTGAACAATGCACATGTGTGCACAGATAGCACATGTGTGCACAGATAGCAACAGGAGGTTTGGAATAGAAAAGCCCAGGAATGTTCTCTCCCCTTGTACTTCCAAGCCTGTACCTCAGGAGCCCATCTGCTGTAGGCTCACCTTTGCACAGGCTGGAGGAGCACTGGAAGGGGATCACGTGGTGCCTACAGGATATGGTACAGAAGGGGTCCCAGCATGGTTGACCTCCATATACCCATAGGCATCTAAAGGATGTTGCTGCCAGCAGCTTGCTGTCTAGAAAGGAAAAGAGAAGGGCTGGTTGATACAGACAGGAGGTGCTGTTGGACCAGCTGGGCTACACCTGCTCAGTAATTCTAGTTTCTTCTGTCCAGTATTGACCTGGCCTTCCTGTAGTTGCCTGAACCAGTACATGCATGCTCAGCTGGCTCTCTGCTTCTTGTGGATAGCTGATAACAGGGGCTACCCTTCCACTGTGGCCCCTTGTTGTGACTGCAGGATGGTAAGCCTCCTGAGATTCTCCCTCAGCGTCTTATGGCTCCTGCTGGCGGAGAAGGTATTCAAAGATGTGTGGCTGTGCCAAGTGCTAAACACTCTGGAGAAGTCAGATTGGTGGTGATGTTTCCATGATGTCCAGAACCAACACATGGTACCCTGGTACGTGAAGGTCGGATCCACATAGCCCATCCTCATAGGTATTTGACAAGCTGAAGGGGCTCTAGTGGGTCTTTCTATACCAGACTCGATGATACCTGCCTTTGAGGCCCTAAGTGGGCTTGGCCCTTAGCTTGCTGGTCTTGGGATTGAGCTTGGTCTGTAAGAGACGGGCTGGCTGTGCCTAAGAGCACCGGCAGTGTAGAGTATGCAGGGAGCTGCATCCTGCAACTTGTTGGTCAAGAAAATGCCTGGCTAGGGTCCTGCCAATAGGCTTGAAACCTGTACACTAACCAGAAATTTGCCAGGCTAGCATTGTGTATACTGACTGAGCCTCCCATCACTCCATGGAGCAAGGATGTGCTGGTGGGCAGCAGGGAGCTAGTCTGCCCAAAGGTAGATCCAGGTGAGGACTGCAGTGCATATCTCTGAGACTACCCTGGACATCAGCTCTGTCCAGGATGGATATGAATGGTCAGAAAACTTTTAGTAGTGTTAGCCCAAACTCACAACCTAATGAGTCTGGTTTTGCTGTGTCTGTTAGCTTTCCTCTGGCAGCAGCAGACCTGAAGAACCATTGCCTTCTCCAATGTGCAGACTGCCAGCTGCCAATTGTGCTATGTTCTCTTACCTTCCTGCTCCATATGTTTCCAAAGGAGGGGGTCTCCCAACACAGGATATTGCTGTCCGCTGGCATTATGGGAATCTGAATTTGGGTCATGTACAAAGACGGCTCCAGCAGGATTGATACTGTGTCCAAATGACCCTAGCTTGTGAACCTTAAAGTTCAAAGGAAATGGCATGCTTCTGAATTGGAACCCTTACCCTCAGTGAATCTTAGGGACAGTTAAGTGGTCCTTATGGCCAAGTGGTTCCAAGTGGGGAACGCTTTTGACAGGTCTCTTAGGCAGCCTGTGGGGAAGACACATACTATCTTGGTCTTGGCAGCCTGTTCAAGGAGGACCACAGTGGCTGTCCTGGGATGGGTATTTTCTGCTCTGGATGTTCCTGAGCTGTGACATCATTAGGACCTGCTCTGGGCAGGTGGTTAGCACCTGACATTTCTCACACTGCAGTCCAAGTGAATCGCAATAAAGTGCAGTCTTTATCAAATTGTGAAGTCCAGAGGCACGTGGTCCATGTCTTCTGTTTCCACGGGAGGCCCAAGGTCTTTTGGGCTTTAGTGGCAGAATCAGACAGACCCACCTGAGGATGGCCTCTTCCTGGTGGTCAGCATTATTCATGCTCTTGCGTCCAGGACAAGCAGACAGGCATGGCCCAGTACTTCCTCTGGGGTAGCTCTGGAGAGTGGAGGCCAGCCTGTCTCTCTGGTGCTGGAGCTGTTCCTGCCAGGGTGGAAGACAGGGGGACCGGGATAGGCAAGAAAGTAGACAGTCCACAAATTGCAAGAGAGGTTGTGGGTTCAGAATGCCCAGGCCGTCACCGGGGCTGGGGAAGCATAGCAAAAGGAAGTGACCCTTTGAGCTGGAAAACACCAGGATGGTCCCTCGGGCCCCCGATGACCAGGCAAGGAACCAGATCTGGGATGGAGCTCAGCCCGATCTAGGGCCAAAGGAATTCTAAGGCACCAAGAGTGCCGCCTAGAAGCAGGCAGATACGTGGGCTGGGAGTGGACCCAGAGCCCGAAGTCCAGGCCCAGTAGCTGTAGACTCCTCGATCAGTTCCGTTGCCTCCAGTTGCGCCGTTCTCATCGTCCTCCAGGCCTAACTCTCCAGGCCCCGAGGTCCTTCTCCAGCCAGAGCCGGTGGCAAGGCCCGCAGCCACACCTGCTGCAGCCCCTGCGGCTGCCCCTGCAGCCGCCACACGCAGAGAGGAGCCGTAGCGGGGGGCCGGTCGTACGCGCACTCTCGATGCCCCACGCGCCCCTCCGCGTACCCCGCGGGCGCTGCCCCGAGCTCCTCCGCGACCGCCCTTGGCGGAACAGCTGTCACAGAGGAAGGCGGCGGCCAGCAGCAGAGCCCAGCACGTGGCAGCAGTCCAGTTCATCCTACTGGGCAGAATCTACAAGAAGAGGATGGAAGGGGCTTCAGCTTCTGATAAGGGGTGGCGCTTGGTTTAGAGCCTGGGCAAGGGGGTATAATGGCCCGGGAATAGGCTCATCCGGTCCTGAGAACACCGACATCATCCTGAAGGCAGAATGAACCTCTGATTTTGTGGTAATTTGACAGAGGGCTCTCAGCATTTTGGAGGACAGTGGGCTCAGAGCTGGGGAAGGGACTCTTTTAATCTCCAGTACTAGGACTTTGGTTTGGGGTTCTTGCTATGTAACCAGGTAGAGATGGGGTGGGGTGAAGGGGCTCAACAGCAGGGCGGCCGTTTTACTGTTGTGGTAGGTAGATGAGGTTTGCTGAGTTCCCTCAGTGGGGCTCAGGCCTTGGGGGCGGGGGCACAAATTTCTCCCCACCCCCTGCCCTGCCCACGGGTCTCTGGAAGGGCTGGGGATGGATTAGTGTATGGAGGACGCTAGTTCGAAATCGGGAGCCCCCAACACACTCATTTTAGGGTTAGAATGGACGGCCTTGTGACTTGCTCTGGTATTCTAGATCTCCTGACGAGTCTTTCAGCCAGAGGTTGCGGCTGCATGCATTGCTGCTGGTGGTGGTGGGGGAGCAGAATCCAGACCCGCGATTCCTTGCAGCGCAAACAATCAGTGCTGGGCGAAACGCCAGGCAGGCCGGGACTCTAAGTAAGTCTTTCCCTTCCCTGCCCCAGCTCCACCCTTCCTGGGTTTGCTCAGGTCAGCAGTCCGGGCAGGTCACTGATCAGGATGGGTTCGGACTGGCTGTGGACCAGCAGTCTGAGTGGAGGCTCCATCCTTCTCAGGTCCTCTCTCCCCGCCCCCAACTTCCTCCCTCCCAGCCTCACTGGGTTCATCAACCTCCCCGACTTACTGGTCACAGGCCAAGGTCGGAACAGCGGAACAGCGCAACAGCGCATAGGGGCCGTGGCCCCAAGTGGAAAGGTGAGGCGGCGAGGACCCTCTTCCTGAAGCAGAGCTCACGACTGGATTTTGTTGAAGCCTCCGCCCGAACATTAGGGGCGGGCTGCCGTAGAAGCCCAGCCCCGGGAGACGCGAAGGGAGGAGGTGCGGCAGGCTCAGAAAGGCACAGCCCCAGCCCTTCTGTTGCCCGGCCCCCATCCTAGCTGCGCTGCGTATTGCTTCCTCCCACCCCATCTCCCCCATCCTCCAGCCCTGCCCAATCTCTCATTTCCCTGTGTCTACTAGCCCCACCACCCAGACCATGCAGTGCGTTCTTGTTCCTATCGGTCCAGCATCTTTGCTCATGGCCTCTCCTCTGGTTTTCTCTACCTGCCCATCTCATGAATTTCCTATCACCTTTCCCATTCCTCTGATGTAATCTCAGCCCCACCTATCCCTCTTTTCCAGCCGAAAGGACCACTGCGATGTCTTTCTGGGTGTGTAGGGTTCCCGGTAAGCATTGGAATGTGCCCAGCACCCTGCCAGATGGCCCTCCAGGCAGGGATACACAGTCATGAGTATCCCAACAACACTAGAGTCCCAGCTGATCTGAACCTTCCCTGAACCTTCTGGAAATAGGCCCCTGGAGAGCCAGCCCTCCTTTGTTTTCAAGCTGACTTTTGCCATGCCCTCCCTGCCTTTGTAGGGTAAGTGTGATCTCAGTTCCAGACAGCCATGAGAGTTTTCATGTGCCCTGGACTTGCTTTCCATGGTCCAAGATTACAGTCTGAGGTTCTGGGTCAGCCCTGTCCTGGCTGAGGCTTAGTATGGAGCCTCCTGGGAATCTGAGATGGACCCAGGTAGGGAAGGACCTGGAGAGGAAGAAAAGTGGTCCTGGTAATCTGGGCTCAGCAATACCTGGTTAGTGTATGGAGCTCCTCCCACTGAAGCTAGTGTGGCTCTGAACTTTCCTTCATGTGCAGTTGAAAGGCCGTAAGCCCAGAGACTGGCTATTGCCCACTTTTATCTCAGGCAGGGAGAGCTTCCAGGTGCTTTTCTCCTTCCTTCCCCTACTACATGTTAAAACGTGAAGGACAAACACTATTTGTTAGGCAGTCAAGGCCTTCTGCCTTGTCTTGTTAGACAAGAACAAGGCCAAGGTATAAAAACAGAACACAAGAGGTTTGAGGACCCAGAGAAAAACTTAACACACACACACACACACACACACACACACACACACACACACACACACACACCCATAATGGCCAGAGCAGATGATGTTGATAACTAAGAAAAGGATACTGTAAAACAGAAATAAAATAGAATAAAACAGGAATAAAATGAAAAAAATTTTCAGATCAAAACATTTTGTTCTCAAACAAGAGAACATCTTTCCCATTCTGTTCCCAAAGAAGAGAGGGGTTGAGTTTACAAAGGTATCCTATAAAAGATGAAGACTGTGAGAGGAAAGGTCACCAGCCCAGAGGTACAATTTTGGGTTCTGACACTTGAGGGTTGTTCCAATGATGAAAGTAGAGAGGAAAGAGGATCAGAGACACAGTAGGAAACACTCCAGACAGGCAGCTTCCCATTGATCCAGGCTGCAAGATGTGCACAGAGGCAAGAATAGCATTTAGGTTTCGATATTTGAATAGACACGGAAGCTCTTAAAATATTAGCAAAAAATCCTACTGGGCATAGAAAGTGTTATCACAGAGCCAGAATCTGCCAACACATGCCCCTACTTGTGGACTAAGGAAGAAAATGACCTTAATTGTTTCAGAAGAGGAAGACAAAGCATTTGATTTCAGTCAACACCCCTCTACATTGGTGGGGAGCCCAGAAAACTAATCATGCAAATGAATTATTTACCTGAGAAAGGCTGTCTTAAGCCCTGCAGTCATGGACCACCATGTTTGTACTGGGCGTAGAATCCAGAGCCTTCAGGCATGAACTACCATGTGTGGTTGGTTATGTGATACTGGGGGTAGAATCCTGAGCCTCAGGCATGAACCACCGTGTGTGGTTTTGTGGTACTGGGGTAAAATCCAGAACTTTGTGCATGTGAAACGAGCACTTTACCAAAAGAGCTGCATCCCTTGCCCTAAACTGGTTGTGCTGATTGAAAAAGTATAGAAAAGTTAAACAAACAAACGATACATCAGGGGCTGGAGAGATGTATCAGTGGTTAAAAATGTTTTACTACTCTCAAAGACAACCAGGATTGGTTTTCAGTACCCACATTAGGTGGCTCACAACTACCTGTGAAGCTAGTTCCAGGGTGACTGGTGTGCATAAACTTACACAGGCACATATACATAAAAAGAAATCTTAAAAATACACTATAGGAACTGGAGAGACTGCTCAGTGGTTAGGAACATTGACTGCTCAACCATGAGGACTAAAGCTTAGACCCCAGAACCCACATCAGGAAGCTTCAGCTTACAATCTTTTGTAGCTCCAGCTCTGAGAGATCTGACACCTTCTCCTGGCCTCCTTGGGCTTTTGTACACACATGCGTACACATACACAGATGGACACACACACCACAAACAAGTCATCCTAAGGAAAGTGGGAAATGTACTGATTTTAAAATAGAGAGAATTCTGTCCTTTCAGGGGTCGTCATAGGGAGAGCAAGGAAAGATGCTGACCTAAGCTGACCTGCTCTTCTGTGGCCATTTGGGCTGGCTCTTATCACCCTGCGAGAATGGCGTGTATGTCTTCATTTCACTATCTTGGTGGTGTTTACTCAGTGATCGGAGCTTTTCTCAGCTGCCCTGTGTCCTAGGACAGGGCAGACTGCAAACTCTCTGCCAGCTGCATCTTCAAATGCCTGGTTGTGGGGTGGGGAAGTCCTTTGGGGATGCAGCCTTTTGAACAGGTTCTACCCTCCAGCGCCTGTGATTTCCCACAACTCAGTTCCCTATATAACGATATGCAAGTGTTCCTACCTCGTCTGGGAACTTTTGCTACAGCTTCCTTGATTGAAGGCTCCAAATCATAGGTAACTGTCGCTTCTCCCTTTAACCTAAAGTGACTCTCTGCCATGTAGAACTCTAACTCAGCCTTTCCTCTGTAGCTAGACCAGCTCTCCAGGCTGACATTCCATGGCCCAGGCCAACCTCCCTTGGAATTCTTGGAGATGGGATAATGCCAAGACCCTATGACTCCTGCTTCTGCATCATGTTGCACACGCTGCTTGGGCTCTGCAGTCCCCCATCTGAATTAGACTGCAGTTCTGCTTAGTCCTGACAGTGTTCATCGGTGCCGGACTCTTTCTTTCTCCATTCCCCTACTTCTGCTTCTGGGAGTATTCCCAGCATGGAGATGGTCTTTCTCCATGCGTTGTTGCCTAAATTATTGCTCTTAGACAACTCCATACTGAAACTCCAGTGCCCGCCTGCTGACCTCTTCCAAGGGTGATTATTTTCCAGCTGTCCTTTCCTGTTCCTAGAGGCGCCAGTTACAGGCGTGCTGCCTGTCCATCTTCTCTGGACACTGCTGAGAACATTATTCATTTTTGACTTACATGTTCTTGGAAGATTCCATTTCTTGCCTGGAACTCACTATTTAGATCAGAATAACCTCAAATTCATAGAGATCCACTTGCTTCTGTCTCTCAGGTTCTGGGATTAAAGGGATGCCACCATGTCCAGTCTGGTCTATGGATTTTAATGCTGCCACAAGAGTCAGATCTGTTCAGCACTTGTCAGCCCTCTTCAGGATGTCTTTTAGAGGTACTTGCTAGAAGTTGAATTGTCCCATTTGCATGTTGAATCCTAATCCCAAGCACATCAGAATGTGGCTGTATTTTATAACAGGGTCTTTACGGAAGTAATAGGTGAACAGTCCAAGGATATTAGGTCATTGCACAGAGACAGGGGGCCACTGTGTAAAGGCATGGGAGATATGGTATCTTTACAGCAAGAAAAGGGGCCCCAAAAGACCCATGTTAATAAGATAAAATGAAAAATTATTTCTGTTGTTTAAACCACTTTATGACATTTTAAAAAATTATGCTAGCAAGTTAATAAAGAATCCAAGAGATTCTGAAGATGACAAGGAAACACCTGGAACACCCAAGATAACTTCTAGAAAACCATGGAAGAGGGGCTCATGCAAGATACTAAAGCTTGGGCTGGAGAGCTGACTCAGCAGTTAGCAGCATTTGCTTCAGTTCCCAGCACCCATGTGCTGGCTCACAACCCTCTCTATCTCCAGTTCCAGGGGGCCTATTGCCCTCTTTGGGCCTCCATGGGCACCAAGCACTCGCATGGTGCATATTAATACATGCAGGCAAAGCATCCATACGCATAAAATAAAAGTAAATAGATCTTAAAGGTATTAGGGATCTGCATATGGCAGCAGAAAGGAGCAGTCCAATCTGAGTAAGGGACAGACAGACAGTTCAGGAGGCCCAAGGCACTCATGGACAGACAGAGCAGTGCAGGAGACCCAGGGCACCACTCATGGACAGACAGACAGACAGACAGTTCAGGAGGCCCAAGGTACTCATGGACAGACAGAGCAGTGCAGGAGACCCAGGGCACCACTCATGGACAGACAGATAGACAGACAGTTCAGGAGACCCAAGGCACTCATGGACAGACAGACAGACAGTGCAGGAGACCCAGGGCACTCATGGACAGACAGACCAGTGCAGGAGACCCAGGGCACTCATGGAAGACAGACCAGAGCAGGAGACCCAGGGCACCACTCATGGACAAACAGACAGTTCAGGAGACTCAGGGCACCACTCATGGACAGACAGACCAGTTCAGGAAACCCACACTCATGGACTCCTTGCCCACTGTGTCTCTTCATCTGTATCCCTTGTGATTCTTCTTTTATGCTGTCTGTGTATGTGTGTTAGTGAGTGTGCAGGTACACATGCATATGCAAGTGCACATGTGTGTGGCTGCATGTGGAGGCCAGACAAAACCTCAGGTTTTTGTTCTTCAAGGGCAATCATCTTGTGTTTTGGGGACAGGGTCTCTCACTGTCCTGGAGCTTGTCAAATAGGCTGAGCTGGCTGACTAGTGAGCCCCAGGCACGTGCCTGTCTCTGCTTTCCCAGCAGCAAGAGTACAAGCATGTAGTACCATGCCTGGTTGGTCCTGTCTTTTCAAAGTGGGTTTTGGGGATTAAATTTATGTGTTTATGTCCGCAAGGCAAGCGCCTTACTAAGCACCCTCATCAGTTCTGGTGTGGTTCTTTTAATAAGCTGGCACATGTAAGCAAACGTTCCCCAGAGTTTAGTGAGCTCCTCTGGCAGATTAGAAGATCCACGTAAGGGATTATGCAAAGCTCCATTGATAGCTGTTCCATGAGAAATAAAGGCAAACACCTTGGGCTTGGAGCTGGCTTCTGAATTAGGCCACACTATCTGGGCATGCAGTAAGATCTGTGGGAACTGAGCTACTGCCAAGCAGTCAGAGTCAGAGTTGAACTGAATCAGAAGACCCTACCTTGTATTAGCTGCAGAAATGCTTGATTGGTAAATGGGGACACATTTGGTCCCAGGTGTGCTTTGTGATGATTGATGACTGTGAAAAATGAGTTTTTTCCCCACATAGACAAAGAACAAAATGAAAATTCTAGAATGAACAAAATAAAACCAAGCACCCAGAATATTAGACATTGTTGGAGAGAGACTTGGGAACCTGGAAGACTGGAAGAAAATGTCCAGAAAAGGGAGTATATAGCTCAGAATGTGAGGAGACAGAGGGGCTATAGTAAGAAAATCTGACACACATGCAATTTTGGAGCAAACAAAGAGGAGAAGAAGGCAGAGGCAGCATTTAAGGAAGTTATGCCTGATATGTTTAAAAAACTGATGGCAGTGCAAGCCATGAGTTCTGGGAGCATTACAGACCCAAAGGCACAAATACAAAGAGAGAAACACACCGAACACAGCTGCAAATCAAACAAGAAAAGCTCAATGATTATAGAACAAGTTATCTACAAAGTATAAAAATGTTTGATAGCGGAGTTTTTAATAGAGAGAAGTTGTTGTGGCAGAAGCATGGTCTGGATCCCAGGCAGAAGGGTGGTCAGAAGCAGACAGTAGACTAAAATCAGCACCAAAAGCGTGCCTCACAAGGATTCTGAAAGGAAGGTGATGCGACTGTATCAAATCAAAGCAGAATTCAAGCTTTAGGTGTTGAGGCAGACAGATGTGCACCTTGATGTGACTTCAGAAGTACAGGGTAAAGCATTAAGACATGGCCATAAATGCAACACAGAGCATTTACACAGACTTGAAGTATCAACTAAATTCTTCCAAAGATACACATGAAGCTCATCATTCTAGGTGGCTGTCATGAAGGAAAAGGACAACCACAACACCAAGAAGGAACTTGGCCTGGCTAACAATGACAACCGCCAGGAAGGGGAAATGCTTGCATTACTGTGTCCGCCTCATGCCCCACAACAGAAAGAAAAGGCAGACACATGCATGCCATTTACCCACCAGACATACCGAGCTTTGTGCAAGAAGATATAATAAGCCATCCTTGTTTCTGAGAAAAGGGAGCATCGGCATGTTCAAGAATGCTGTCTGGACTTGCTGGAACCCTTCCAGCTGACCAAGAGCTGGGACCTCATGTGATAAAGACCAATCCCAGAGCCTCAGAAGTGGGGTGTTCAAGGCTGGTCAAGGAAAAGACATAAAGTCCAGATCCTAGGTGATCAGGGAAGTGACAGTAAACAGGGAGCTTCCTTTGGGTTCTGTACTGAGATTTACCAGAACAAAGGACTTGCCTGGGCTGCTAACAAGAACAGCTGTCCATGGGTCAGGGCTGAGTTTTCTAGATGAGTCTAGAGTCTGTAGGTCTTGGTTACCTCTTTTTATTGTTTGTAGTTGGATAATGGTCACATTGTGTCCTTGGGTACTTTGAACTGTGGGAAAGGACGGACTTGTCTTCGTTGACGAGAAAGAGCACAGCCTTGACTGACCGGTGGGCATGTCTGAGGGCAGAGCAGAGGGACCCACTGTTCCAGCAGGACCCAGCAACTGGCATTCAGGAGAACCTGGGAGTCTGGAGGAGCTTGGTAAGTGCCTCCCTGATGTCACGGTTCCTCAGGCAGTAGATTATAGGGTTCAGCAGGGGAGTCACTACCGAGTAGATCACAGATACCAGCTTGTTGAGGTCGAAGGAGCTTATGGCGTGAGGCCGGGCATACATGAAGGTGGTGGTGGTGTAGAAGATTAAGACCACCACCAAGTGGGAGGCACATGTGGAGAAAGCCTTCCTACGTCCTGCTCCTCCTGGGATCCTCAAGACAGTGGCAAGGATGCGGGCATAGGAGATGGAAGTCACTGTCAGAGAGGTTGCAAGGACTGCCAGGGCTGCCACAAAGTCCAGCATTTCGATGGCAGCGGTGTCTGAGCAGGACAGTTGTAGCAGAGGTGAGACGTCACAGAAGAAGTGGTTGAGGGCCTTGGGGCCACAAAACCTGAGGCGGGAGATGAGAGCCGTGGACACAAAGGAGGCCAAGAAGCCCCCAAGCCAGGCACTGAGAGCCAGATGCAGGCACAGCCTTGAATCCATAATGACTGGGTAGTGCAGCGGGCGGCAGATGGCCACGTACCGGTCACAGGCCATGGTAGTGAGTAAGAAGCATTCAGAGGAGCCCAGTGAGAGAAAAAGGAACAGCTGGGTGAGGCACCCTGAGAAGGAGATGGCTTTTGCCCCTGCCAGGAGGCCAGCCAGCAGCTTGGGCACTGTGACTGTGGTGTAGAGGGTTTCCAGCACAGACAGATTGGCCAGGAAGAAGTACATGGGGATGTGTAGCTGCCGGCTAGCACTGATGGTGCCCACAATGACCACGTTCTCTAGGACGGTCACCACATAGATGGTCAGGAACAACCCAAAGAGCAGCCCTTGTAGGTGGCACAGCTCTGGGAAACCCAGAAGAATGAACTCTGTCACCAACGTGTTGCTGCAGTTGCTCATGGCCCTTTCTGGCTGGGAGGCTGCTTCTGAGCACCTTGAAACAGTGTGGACTCAAGTGCCCTGTGTGATGGGCGCAGGCCACTGTTCCGTTGGTCAAAGCCGTTGGAGGCTCTGCAAACCCTGCTAGGGTCTCGAAGGCAAGGGCTGCCTCACTGTCCCAGGACCAAGGGACGGATTTGTGGAGGCTCCCAGGGCTGATCAACCTTGTTGGCAGGGAGAGGTCAGACAAGTAGAGAGGATTCTCACTGGTCCATTCAGGACCTGCTGCGGAACTTACCTGTCATATTCAGCTTGGAGCTCACTTTCACATTTACCAAGAACTAACAGCTGAGTGGTGGCTTGGGGTCTGTGAACATCAGTGTGAGCGGGAACACCCCTCTTACATGTGCCGCCCTTCTTGACCCGATACACAAGTACACACTTTCCAGGTGTGCACACACACTCCCTTCAGGTATGTGCATGCATACACATGCACACACGCATGTTCACACATGCTTTGTAACATGCACACATACAGTTCCAAGAAGTTTACTTTGCCTTAAATGCTTCTCAGAGGTGACAGGGCCTGGATTTTGTCTGAAGACTCAGGTACCTTGGCGAGTTGATGCTATTTTCTGTGGCCAGGGGATCCCTCAGGCCCTGGGAAGGTCAGACTGAAAGGCTACAGCTCTCCTAGTCACAGGACCACCAAATGGAGAGGAGAACAGAGCAGAGGGTTGCAGAGGAGATGGCTCACCCTGCTTTGTAATGGTGTCTCCTTTCCTTTCTTCTCCTTTCCTGAAGACAGTCTCTGTAGTCCAGGCCGACAGCAAACTCAGTATCTTCCTGCACCAGCCTCCTGAGTACTGGGGCTACAGGTGTGTGAGTCTGTCTGACTTCACCCCCACATTTGATGCTCTAACATGGCCCAGACTCTGCTTAGCCAGAATTCATTTTTTTCCCCAAGGAGCAAACTTACTGTTGGAGATTGAGTGGAAGGTGCTGTCACCAATCTTCAAGAGAAATAAGCTTGGGAATTTGTGGGGACAGCTCTTTAGCTAGGTGTCTGAGAGTAGATGGGGTGACCTGGAGCAGAAGCCAGTCTGGGGTCCCCATGTAGTAGTACTTTATGGTTTCCTTGGCTCATCTTGAAAGGGGTGCAGCCCAGGTCCCTTGATCACATCTGGCACCAGGCTGTCTGGTTCGGACAGGCGGAGGAGGTTGGAGGACGAGCACAGTCCTAGGCACACTCCACAAGCAGCGCTTGCCACAATTGGTCCTTACCTCCTGGGTTGGGCAGTTGGCTCTTCTGGTGAGGTAAATTCCCTGGCACCAGGCGGTGGTCCCTGGTGAGTGCCAAAGCTGTTAGTCTGTTCTGGAGCCTGGAGTCTGAAGGAGACTCCAAAGCGCAAGGTCTGTGGGACTCCTGGTTGGTGGGATGAGCTGAGTTGGGGACGAGCCCAAGGTCTGTTTCCAGTCTCCCTTCAGACCTCGGAAAGGGAGTGGGTCAGCCAAACAAGAAGGGGTACTGCTCTCAAGCTGATGGTGGAAACCTGTCAGCCTGATTCCACACATGTTGGTGATGGGGTACCTGAGTACGGTCTAAGCCAGGCTGGCTGGAACAGGGTGGTGTCACCCCTGCCTCTGGGCTTTCCAGTTCCCAGATCTGGCCTTGTGTACTGGTCGGGCTTGTGGCAGCAGTTGAGGGGCTCCTGGAAGGTGTTGTTTTCCCTGAGTCCTTTGTCTCAAGGTCTCAGCAAGCCAGGCAGGGTCTCTGTGTGTCTCTTACTGCAGGTGTGGAAGAAGTTCTCCTCATCTCACAGGGCCTGCCGCTTTGGGCCTCCTTGATCGTTATGCACTCCTGAGTGGCCTTGCTCTCTGCAGTGCTGAGGACTGTAATTGTTCTCAGGACAATTTGTTGAGTTCTGTGGAGATTCCTGTGGGCCCAAGGGGGACTGTGCTCAGCTGGGAAGCCTTCCTTCTCCTCAGCACCAGGCTTCCCACAGGGTAGTCTACCCCAGAGACGTCTGAGAATCAAGGCCCTTTCCCGTCAGATTTCAGAGTGCCCCTTTCATTGTATTCAACCCACTCATTCATTTTATGAAGTGGTAGGAAAAACACTCAACACAAGAGGAGAAAAGTACAAAGCGACCCAAGCTCCAGCCCCAGACTGCTTCCCCTCAGAGGGGAGCTCACTGCTTAGCATAGCTGACCTGTTGACAGCACACGACTTTACTTGAGTGTCAGTGGGTGTTACTCCGTGTTGTCTTCCAGTTCCTGCTTTTCCTTACCAAGATTCCTGTCCTTTTTTTTTTTTTTTTGGTTTTTCGAGACAGGGTTTCTCTGTAGCTTTGGAGCCTGTCCTGGAACTAGCTATTGTAGACCAGGCTGGTCTTGAACTCACAAAGATCCGCCTGCCTCTGCCTCCCGAGTGCTGGGATTAAAGGTGTGCGCCACCACCGCCCGGCAAGATTCCTGTCCTTTTGTGAGCGCCAATCACTTCACTTTACCTAGTGTGCTGTCCAAGGTATGACCGTCATACGTTCGGGTTGTTTCCAGACTAACTGTTGGGGACAGCACTAGCTGGCATTCCAGTGCATAGATCCCTGTTTGCTGTCTGAATGTTGCCCTTGGATCCAATCTGAGTTGAACTTTGTCTGAAAGTTTGCAAGAAAATAATGCCAGAGTCTTTTCTCAAAGTGACCACGTTTGTAGTAGTGACCACATAAGACCACACTTATACAACTGGTCCTTGTCCTGGTAGCATGGCCAAATTCTGAATCTTTGCCAAGTTAGTGGTATGAAATAGCTCATTATTTTGGGACTGGAGAGCTGGCCCAATGGTTACGAGCACTTGCTGCTCCTGCAGAGGACCTAGGTTCAGTCCCCAGCACCTACATAGTGCTTCACAACAGTAACTCCAGTTCCAGGGAATCAAATGCCCACAACTGACCTCCCTGGGAACCAGGCACACATGTTGTGCATACACATACATAAAGGAAAGAAACTCTTACATGTAACATAAAGCTGGATGCCTCAACAGTCAAAGTAGTTCCACAATAGCTGTTTCTCACTCTGTTTGTGTGTGTAGGGGTGCGTGTGTGTTGTATGTGTAGGAGTGCGTGTGTATGTGTGTGTAGGGGTGCGTGTGTGTTGTGTGTGTAGGGGTGCGTGTGTGTTGTGTGTGTAGGGGTGCGTGTGTGTTGTGTGTGTAGGGGTCTGTATGGGTGTGTTGTGTGTGTAGGGGTGCGTGTGTGTTGTGTGTGTAGGGGTCTGTATGTGTGTGTAAACTGACAGTTAGTCTACAAGGCAGGGTGCCTTAGTAGTCCCAGTTTGGTTTTGGAAGCTCAAAAGGTTCCTGGAGAGCTGCTGGTTCCTATGTCACGATAACAGCTTGGATACTGGTTCTGCTGTCAGTGAAGGAATCAGCAGTAGCAGCAACAGGGCAAATCAACTTGTGGCAAGAGAGAAGATCAAACAAGTGAAAAGAAAGATGTTCTTTTTCTGCCCCACCGTTTAAATCTTGGCCAGAATGTGGTTCCCAAAATAGAAGTGGGCCTTCCCATATCAATCAAGGCTATCAGGATAGTTCTTGAGGTGACTCTCCTACGCAGGTGACTCTAATTTGTGACAAGCTGACATTTAAAACAGCCATAGAATTGACACTGAAGGACAATATTGCCTTGGAATTGAGTATTTAGCATGGTTTGGGAAGGGGCTGTTGGTAGCAGCTTTTTTCTTGGGTTAAAACATTCTATCCTGCAATCAAGCTCATTAAGACAGGAAATGAAGAACTCAAAATAGCTTCAGAAAGTTCCTGAAACTGACCAGATTTACTAGGCCGCTCCCTCCCCAAGAATATGAGAAAAGTAAAGACTGCTGAGAGACTCGGACAGACCTAACTGTTAAGAGGACTCTTAGACAAGCCGGGAAGCCTAGAAGTATAGACCGGCAGAGCAACCTGAAAGCATCAGAGAGCAGCTAAACTGCTTAGGACAATCCATGTGGAAGAGGTTCAGACCAGCTGTGCTACCTGGAAAGGACAGTCTCCAGCCTGCTGAGCGGCCAGCAGGCAGTGCAGTGTGCTCCGTGTTTCCAGCTTTTGTGAGCTGTCATTCATGCTGCCATGGGCCTTGTGTGATGAAGCTGTCTTTTGAGTAATTTCCGTTCCTGTAAGTAACCATTCCCCCATATTCCTGTAAGTAATTCCAATAAAATCCGTTGGTTTATCAAGTTGGACTTTGGTCTATTATGGGCTCCCTTTCTCAAGTAAGCAGACATATGTGTTGCATCTCCTCAGGAAAAGTCTGTCACAACAAGATCTGCACAAGATACCAGCGTAGATGGGGCAGGGGTTCGTGAAGTTCATCTGTAGCTCAGGAACTACTGACAGTTGATTGCCTCTGGGGAAAGGAGAGTCAGTTTTTTCAGCGATGCAGGCTCTGAGCGACTACTCATGCTCTCGTGATTGTTCTACACCCATGTGCACACAGATAACATTAAACGGATTCAGTGGGTATAAAACAGTACACAAAGTTGCGAGGGAAAAGTGGTGGGGGGAGGATAGGAGAGGAATCAGAAGGGAGGGAATGAGGGGTGGATTTCATTCTCACTGGCAAAGATCACAAAGACTGGATGTGAAAGGATGGAAAATTATATGCAGTGCAATTAAGAGTCCAAAATAAGCAGAAGCAACTGTACTCAAGTCTGCAAAAATAGAATTCAGGGAAAACTCAGCCAGAAGAGTTAAAGAACACAACTACATATTAGTAAGTGGAGAAATCCTTCAAGAAGATAAAGCAAATATTTCCCCCTGAACATTGGAACACCAAATGTTTATCAAGTTTCATAAAGTGAATATTATTGGACCCAAAGGGACAAATAATCCAAGATGCAATAATGGTAGTGGCTTCAATACACTAATATCATCAGTAGATAGATTTTGTGGGCAAAAAAGAAACCACATAATTGAACTGTACCACCCACCAAAAGGATGTAAGAGGCACCTGGAGAATGTTCCTCCCAACAGCTGTGAATATTCATTTTTCTTAGCATCCCCTAGGTCATGATTGCTTTATTAGAAAGTCTTTATGCCTACAGTGATTAAAAAAGACAACTTGGCTGGATAGCATAATTGTGTTAGCAGGCGCTCACACTTAGGACTAGAGCTACAGCCACTCACTCTTTTCTGATTTTCAGAATTTCTGCTGAGGAGTCTGGTAGCGTTCTCATGGGCTTGCCTTGGTGAGATGGCATTATCTTGAAGGTTTTCATACTATTTGTTTTGTAGTCTTAGCATCTTAGCTATGACATAGAGAGTTCTTTTTTGTCATATCTCTTCATGATTTGAAATGTCTCCTATACTTGAATGTCTGTATCTTACTCTAAATTTTGAAAAATTTATTCTATCATTTTACTGAATGTTTCTATGCCAATTATTATTATGATGATGATGATGTTTCTTTTTCAAGACAAGTTTCTTTGTATAACTGCCCTTTCACTCACAAAGATCTGCCTATCTCTGTTTCCCAAATCCTGGGATTAAAGGCATGCACCACCATGCCTGCTTATAGTTGTTGCTGTCATTATTATTAATAATAAAAATACTAATTTCATCCCCCAAGCCTGGGGTTACAGGCAAAGGTCACTATACCTAGCTTATGTGGGCCTGGAGATTGAGCCTGGGCTTTATACATGCCAGGAAAGCCCTTTGATCCTTGAGCTACATACTCAGTTCATATTTCATCAGCCCGAAGATTTTTAGGTTTGGTCTCTTGAGCATGTCTTAGAGTTCCTGAAAGTTATGTTAATGTCTATTTCCTTAAAAATTTAAAATTTAATTTTTAGTGAGTGTGGGCTTGTGGGCGTGTGTGCCCACAGAACTTGTGAGGATCAAAGGAAACCTTGTGGGAGTCAGTTATCTCCTTCCACCAAGTAGACTTCTGGAATTGAGCTCAGATAATCAGGCTTGGTGGCAGATACTTTACCTTCTGAGTAATTTCACAGATGCTATTTTTTCTTTGTCATTATCCTTTTTTCTTTTTGTCATTAATTTGAATATAATATTTCTTTGGCTTTAACCGCAGTCCCTGTCTTAGGTATGATTTCTATTTCTGTGAAGAGACACTATGACTATTATGACTTCTTTTATTGTTTTATTAAAAAATAAAACTCAGGAGTTAAATATTAGAGAAATAAACCTGAGAGACCCACGGGGCAGCGAGGGAGAAAGAATCACCCATTCTCTTATCCTCCTTCCCCGTATATCTCCTTAGGTCCCTCCTTCTTCCTCCTGAGTGTCTAACTTCTCAGCCTTCCAGAAAACTCAATGACTTACTCCATCCAGCTTAGTGTGAACTCCACTCTTCAAACCAGGGCCCAACATTATTGGCGGTCTTGGAGTGGCACAACAAATCTCCGCCAACATCCCCACTTTTTGTCTAAAAAAAGGGAAGGGCTTTAACTTTAACATAGTAAAACTATATGCAATAAGAAATACCTTTACAATGTCCAGTCCATTAGTTGTTGTAATTAGGGGAGAGGTGT
>JAQHUG010000118.1:5809710-5822592 GCA_028555095.1 Dicrostonyx torquatus
TCTCTGTGGCTTTGGAGCCTGTGCTGGAACTAGCTCTTGTAGACCAGGCTGGTCTCGAACTCACAAAGATCCGCCTGCCTCTGCCTCCCGAGTGCTGGGATTAAAGGCATGTGCCACCACCGCCCGGCACTATTGCCTTTCCTAATCAAGAGGTCTCTCCTGTTTGAGTATAATCTTTATCAATCATGATAGTAAGCTTTTCTTCTCCTATGGAAACAAAAGCAAAATCTCTTTCCCAATGTAACACATATCCTGATTTTCATTCTGAGGTTAACACATCTTTAAAGTATACAGGCTGATTTAATTCAGCCGTTTGTTTTTTCTACTATCCAGTATCTCTCTGTAGCTGTTGTTCCTTTCTTATTGACATTTGAAAAATTTAAAATTAATAAAGTATTGTTCAATCTCTCTCTAGGGGTTTTTATTACCCCTTTCTATTTATTAAGCATATCTTTTAAAGTATGATTATATCTTTCCATAACTGCTTGTCTTGTAGGATTGTGTGGTATACCAGTACTATACTTTATATTGTGACATGAAAAAAACTGTTTCATTTTACTAGATACATATGCTGAAGCATTGTCAGTCTCAATTTGTATAGGTATCTTTATGATGGTTCGATCTTTTAATAAATGTGTAATTACAGAATAAACCTTTTCAGAACTCAGAGCAGATGCCCATTGAAATTCTGAATAAGTATCCATGGTATGATGATACTTTCATTTTCCAAACTCCACAAAGTGAAACACATTAATTTGACAAATTTTATTTCTTTGAGTACCCTTTGGGTTACTTCTTGCAGGTAGTGGAGTTTGGTTACACAAAGAACAAGTAGGATATCTTCCTTACAATTTCCTTGGCTTGTTGTCAAGTGATAGAATAATATTTTTCAAATCTTTGCTATTAACATGGGGTTTCTTAAGAAATTTTCAGACTTCTAACACATTTCCTACCAATAGCTGATCAATTTCATCATTACCTTTTGCTATAGGGCCTGGTAGGCCTGCATGGGATCTGATACGTGTTATAGACAAGAGATGAGTTCTAGTCCTGATTATTTCTTGTAATAGAATAAATAACAAAGTAAATTTTGAATAATCTGGAATAAATTCTGTGATTTCAATAGGTAGAATAACTCTTTCTATATCTTGAGAGTCAGTAATATATTAAGAGGTTATGAATTATCTAGTAATACTAAGAGGATAGCAATAATTCTGACTTTTTAGCAGAATCAAAAGGGCTTTGAGCCATTTTACTCAAATTTCCTGACTTATAACTTGCCTTTCCTGATTTACTTGGACGTCTAGGAGTGGCAACAAAACAATTTCCTGCAACACATGACTATAGCAACTCTTATAAAGGAAAGCATTTAATTGGGGATAGCTTACAGTTCAGAGGTTTGCTCCATTGTTATCATGGCATGCAGGCAGACATGGTGCTGGAGAAGGAGCTGAGAGTTCTACAGCTTGATCCTCAGGCAGCAGGAAGTGAACTGAGACACACTTCTCCAACAAGGCCACACCTTCTAATAGTGTCACTCCCTCTGCGCCTATGGTGCTCAATTTCATCCAAGCCTACCACAGTTCTCAATGCTCTTTCTTTTGGTTAATGTAGTCCATCGCTGATGCCTTCCATTCTGACTTGCTGGGTTTCTCATCATTTCAATATTTCTGTTTGATTTTTTATTTTTTAAAATGATCTATCTATCTATCTATCTATCTATCTATCTATCTATCTATCTATCTATCTATTCTTGAGATACGATCTCTGTCTGTCCTGGAACTTGCTATGTAGACCAGGCTTGCCTGTATTCACAGAGATTCACCTGCTTCTGTCTTCAAAGTGCTAGGATTAAAAGTGTGTAACACCATGCCCAGTTTGATTTTTTTCTCCTTCATCTGTTTGTTTGAAATCTTCTTATAGATCATTGAACTAACCAGGGCCAAGGATCCATCAAGCCCAACTTCCATTTTAGCTCCTTATGTAGTAGTTATGGGAACACCTGCCAGACACAGGGGTCAGTAACAAGTATCAGTGAAAAGGGACAAAGGATGACTCAGTGCCACCTTGGTTTTTTGACCTTGGCATCCCCTCTGTCTACAAGGTTAGTGGAATTAAAACTATCTACTTTATATGCAAACACTCTGATTTGGAGAACTTTGGCTCACAAGGTGTAACAGCTTGAGTTGTCACCTTGACAGCCTGGGAAGAGAGAACCTCAACTGAAATATTGCATTGCAGACATGCCTTGAGCTTGCCTGTGCAGCTGAGCCTAGGCTAGTGCTCCGCTAGGGCTTTTTCCTGGTCATTGTAGGATTTCAAGGCCTTCATAGGGTTGTGGAGTCCATCCTGTTGCAGTCATCTCCTAGGTAGAAGTCATGGCTCTGTGGCGTTGTCATTAATCTTTCTGAGTAAATTTGGGGTGCCAGGACCTATTCATCCCAGGATACTGTCTTTTCCAACTCTGAGCCTGTATGGCACAGGCTCTCATCTTGCCTCTCACTCCAGGGTTCCCACAAAGCCTATTGACTTGAGGGAAAGCAAGCTGACTCCTCTTCTGAGGCTTGCTCTCAGCCTTGAGCCACCCTGAGCTAGGTGGGAGGCCTATGGCTCACAGACATTCTTCTTAACTCTAAAATGGATTGATTTTGGCCGTCTTATCATAGAACTTGGCATGGGTTCAGGATAAGCCTTGTTCTAATGCCTTGTGGCAGATGTGTTTATTCTCTCTCTCTCTCTCTCTCTCTCTCTCTCTCTCTCTCTCTCTCTCTCTCTCACACACACACACACACACACCACTGACAGGTGTTTTTTGTACGTTTTTACTTTTTTTTTTACTGTTCTTTGCAAAAACAAAGACAGTACAGGGTAGATACCTTGGTATTTTGTTCCTGATCCCTGGGGTTGAGATTTGGGGAGTACTTCTCCCGCATATTATTGAGAATGGGATTCCAAGAGTAGGGTGTCCTGTGAGTGCCAGTCTCATTGTCCCCCAGCCTTCCCTTACATGAGAATGGTTATGTTAGTGGAGAGCTATGGACTTAATTCTAAACTAAATGATTCAGCTGTCATGAGGGAATGTATAAGAGCACCAATCACAGTTAGGAAAAGCAGTTTCCCATTGCCAAAGTGTCCCTAAGCCATTGAGGTGCCTGCAGCATGATGGCTGGAACTTCCTGTGAAAGGCTGGGTGAGTCATGAGGAAGAACTTAGGGTATGTGTGCGGCATGAATCCTGAAAGTTGACAGGGGAAAAATAAACCAAGGCCACACGGAAGCAACACCCAAAGTTCTGAGCTGTCTGTGCTGAGAAACCTTCCTTCTGCTTCTTCATCCTTGAGATGCTAATGATGTCATCATGGTGGGAGATAGCATATGCAGCCTAACAGAAGGCAGTCCTGTGTTTCCCCAGACCTGGCAGCTCTGGGGTTGGAGGTGCCAATTGATGGGGCCTTGGAGAGATTTTGCAACTATTTTTTTTTAATGAGCTACCAATTAGGGCGACCAGGGTCCTGTGTAAATGTTGCATCCCCAGGGCAGTGAGACTTTTGATTGTGGTTCATTGAGGTCTATGTATCTCCTGAACAGCTGCCAAGCACTCGATGTCCTGGGATCTCAAAGCTGTAGGGAAGAAATGGACTGCAGGTGGCAAGGGCATTCACACTACTTCCAAGGTCCAACTGTATGCAGCTTAGTCCCTGCCACTGAGATCCAGACACCATGTGATCAAACCCATACAACTCTGTGGCTGTAAGCCTCATGCTGGTTCCAGGTACCCTAAGGGAATTCCAGAGGTATGGGCCTTGTTGTGGGGGGGCTCTATGTTGATGCTCCCAGAGCTCAGATTTGGGCCATGTCCCATGCCACATGGTCATCAGGGGCAGCTCCTTGCCTGGATCACATGAGCCGAGGTATTCTCTCTTCAGAGAAGTAGCCCCATGTGGACAAGGAAAACCAATCTGGATTGCTGTGTGTTGCAACAGCTTTTCTAGAAGGTTGTAGGGGTGCTAGGAGAGGGACAAATCACAAATTTTTCCCAGCCTGCATGGGTATGCAGGATGTCATTGCCCTACTTACACAGAGGGAAACTGAGGCACAGAAAAATCTTCCAGTGGCACCCAGAATCTGGTGGGCAGGTAAACTGCACCCTATGTGCATATATCTGGCCACTGCCCCACAGGTGTGTGGGCACCTGGCCTGGATTTCAGTGCCAGCAGAGAGCCAATGTGAGCGAGAAGTGTGGTACGGCCCAAGGGTAGGAGGTCCACCCTCGGGGCTCCTCTAAGCCTCCAGGGCCTGGCTCTTGCCAGCTACGTAATTGGCAAATTGTTCTCACAGGCCTGATTGGGGAGATGCAGAAATATCCAAGCTCAGGAAACTTTTTCTGCCAAGGCCAGGGCTGGCCTGGCTCTTACGGGCAGGTAGAGGTACCTGCCACCTCATCAGATACTTTTGTCGGCTGGGCTGGAGAGGATCACAGCAGCCTCTGCGTGGGTTCTGGCCACTACCTGGCTGACTGCTGGAAAAGCTTGCTACAGATAGTATCTGCTCAGGCCTGGTCCCTGGAAGAGCTATGTGGCTGCTGTTTGGAGTGAAGCTGGAGCCCACGGAACAGAGCATCTGAGGCTCAGCTGCTCCCTCTCATGGTCCTTCATGCACCAGGTCTGACCTGAGTGGAGCTAGGAGTGGTCACTCTCCGGTGACCATAGCCAGGGCTGCTTGAGCAGGGTAGTCTTGTGCACCTGGGGCTAGGCAGTCTGCCGAAGGGTTATACTCAAATGCCAAGTAGGGAGCACATCCCAGTATTTTCATTGGAGGCTGTATCTGCTATTGGCCACAGCAATGGGTGGTCAAGGCAGAAGGAGGAATTTAACTGCTCCTTAAACGTCCAGACTGGCTTGTGACAATAGCAGGTGAGCAGCAGTGTCGAGCTTACAGGAAACCCAGAGGTCAGCTAGGCTGGGACTGCTCTCTGTGCGCTTGGCCTGGGTGTATCTGTGCCCAGAGTGTTTGGCGTTGCTAATGCTGACCTTTCTATACTCTAGGATGCTTAGGGGCCATGCTGAAGACCTGGCTGGCTAATCTTGCATCTCTTAATTCCATGGGGACTGAGGCCATCCCTGAGCTAACTTAGACAAGGGAGTTCTTATGCTTGCAGGCCTATCCCTGACCCCTCAGGAACCAAGCTACTTTATTACCTCTGGACCCACATGCACCATGCATTAGGTGATGGCCCCCACTCTGGCTTGGGACCAAGATCTGCAACTTCAAACTTGTCTTCTGAGCCTCAGGGAACACCTACCAGCTGCAGCTGTGTGGGGTGATGACTGGGGTGACTCTAATGTCTGGGTGTCCTGGCCCAGGTAAGTAACCCTCCCTCATCCACATGTGGCTCTAGGGTGGGAGGGAAAGGAGAAGACCTGAGACCTATCGTTACATGAAGGATATAGGAAGAAGCAGGAGGCTGTAGTGCAAATCTCACACTGAAGAGTGTCACCTTCTAGGTGGAGCAGGGGTTGTCAGTGTCTTTCTTTTTTGCTCTTGCATTATGATTGGTAAGTGTGAAAACCATTTTTCTAAATGAGAAGCTTGTCTGAGTTTGGACTAAGAGAGGATGACAATGTCATGGAGATCAAGGTTGCCTCCCTGAGCAGGTCAGATGCCACTGGCAGGATGGAGATACCCATGGGCTTGCTGGAGTCTAGGCCAGGGAGGCAACTGGGAATTCTCTTAAACAAACATCTGGAACAGGCCTAAGGTGGTACATGCTGTTTTGGTTGCAGACTTGGGCTGATTAAGGACAGCTGTGTAGGGTTGTGAATCTGGGGACAGGACTGCAGGCAAGGCACCCAAGGCGTCTTCAGGTCTTCTGGGTGAGGCACTGCTGGTTTGTGATCAGTAAGAGTTTAAGTACTGGGATGTAGTGCACGGTGGTCCAGGAGGTGGGCATGGGTCAGAAGGGCAGCTTAGGTAAATGTATGTGAGTGTGCATGTTTGTATGGTGTGCATTTGTGCATGGCTAGGAGGAGGGAGAAATGCCAGGAAGATGCCTCTGAGCTCTGTGCCAGAAGATCGGTCAGCCCAGGAGCAACTGGCTCTGGGAAGGAGTCAGGGGAATGTGATGATACCCTGGGATTTTTGGGCTGCAGGACCCATTAAATACCTATTTTACCCACCAACACATCCATGCACACTGTAGACCCAGGCCCTATCCATCAGCTTCTGGCAAGTGAAGTGAGAGTGACAGCTCAAAAATGATTTATGTTATTCATTTACGTGTGTGTGTGTGTGTTCATGAGTCAGTTTTCTCTTTCCACCTTGTGGGTCTTGGTGATTGAACTCAGGTAGTCAGGCTTGGCAGCAAGTGCCTTTGCCCACTGAGCCATTTCACAGGCTCAGAGTGACAGCTTTTTAAATATAAATTTTGAGAAAGCTGGTTCATTCCTTTGTCAGCTAACAGTTTGAGGTTAGAGCCTGAAGCAAGGACAAGCTAGAGGAGAAGGAGGAAAAGAAGAAGAGAAGGTTGCTTATGGGCTCTACTACTGAAGGTGTTGTTCTCTGTGTGGGGCATTTCCACGGTGTGGTAGGAGCATTCTCCAGGGACCTCGTCTGTTGGATGGAAATGCTGAAGATCCAGGCATTTACCACTTCACTTGTGGAAACCCAATAGTTCTTGTCTTTTTTAGGTTTCTTGGCTCTGGACTTAGGACTTCTTTTCCCCTGGTGACAAACACTGTAGAATAAGGACACAGGGTCCGTCTCCCTAGGGGAGAGACAATGGGCAGATGGCACACACACCTGACTGAGTGGCTTCCTGCTGCATGGACATGGCTTCTGCTGCCTATTCAGTTACTCCTAAGGTGGAACTGGGCTTGCCTGGGTCCTGGGATTGTAGGACAAGGTGAGTAGACTCCACAGAGAAAAAAAAGAGCCAGTCCTCTCACTTCCTGAGCCCCCTTCTTGTCAGCTTGGTAGTTCATGTCTGCAAAGTACTCAATGGCTTGGGGCACTGGCCAGAACCTGTCCACACCAGGACCGTTCATCTTGCTGGGCTTCCCCGGGCCACGGAGCCTGCGTGCTGGACTCTTCCTCCTTTTCCTGGTCATGTATCTGCTCACAGTAGCTGGAAACCTAGCCATCATCTCCCTGGTAGGGGCACACAGATGCCTGCAGACACCCATGTACTTCTTCCTCTGCAACCTCTCCTTTCTGGAGATCTGGTTCACCACAGCCTGTGTGCCCAAGACGCTGGCCACCTTTGCTCCCCTGGGTGGAACCATCTCCTTGGCTGGCTGTGCCACACAGATGTACTTTGTCTTTTCTCTGGGCTGCACTGAGTACTTCCTGCTGGCTGTGATGGCTTATGACCGCTATCTGGCCATCTGCCTGCCACTACGTTATGGTGGCATCATGACACCTGGGCTGGCGACACGATTAGCCCTTGGATCCTGGCTGTGTGGCTTTTCTGCCATCACGGTGCCTGCTGCCCTCATCGCCCGCCTCTCCTTCTGTGGTTCACGGGTCATCAACCATTTTTTCTGTGACATCGCACCCTGGATAGTACTGTCCTGCACTGACACGCAGGTGGTGGAGCTGGTGTCCTTTGGTATTGCCTTCTGTGTCATTCTGGGCTCGTGTGGGATCACACTGGTCTCCTATGCCTACATCATCACTACCATCATCAAGATTCCCTCTGCTCAGGGCCGGCGCCGTGCCTTCTCCACCTGCTCCTCCCACCTCACAGTGGTCCTGATTTGGTATGGCTCCACTATCTTCTTGCATGTGAGGACCTCGGTAGAGAGCTCCTTGGACCTCACCAAGGCTATCACAGTGCTCAACACCATTGTCACACCAGTGTTGAATCCTTTCATATATACCTTGAGGAACAAGGATGTGAAAGAGGCTCTATGCAGGACAGTGCAGGGAAAGTAAGCCCCTGCCCGTGTGCGTTTCCCCTCAGAGGCTGCTCTGCAGGACTGGCCTCGGCTGTCCTGTGGGCCAGTGCCAGTGTTCAGCACTCCTCTCTGCACGGCTCAGAACAACACTCACCCTAGTTTCTGCTCTCATGACTTTGTCTCATAATGTTTGCTGTCCCCCCCTGGTTTAAGGAATATTCTGGAAAGAAAACAGGGTGCTGGGTCCCTAGGAGTTCCCTTCCAAGGGATATAAATATTGGATGCTATGCACCAGTTCTGGTCAGACCCTCTACTAGGTCTGTATCTTGGTCCAATAAGCTCTTCACCACCCTACAGATGTCACCCAGCCATACCTGGAGTCTCCAAACAGGATATGCTAGGGTATCAGGAGTCCATGAAGACCGAGGTTAATCATGCTGGCAAAGAAAACAAAAACAAAAAACAAGCACAGATGACTCAGAGGAAGCTGGCATCCTTCAGGGGCTCTGTGGGGTCACACTAGGGTCTCAGAGCACGTCCACCACACTTCATACCTTTCTGGGTCCTTAGCTGTTGGAAGTGGAGGTACAGGAAGGGGTTAGAGGGTCATGGGGCCATGGATACCCATGTGTTTTCAGGTTCTGGTTGGAATTGGGAATGGAACTGGGTATACTGGTACTTACTCTTGGAGCAGCATGGAAGGGATTTGTCACATCACTCTTCTGAACCCGTGTCTCCATTCATTGATGGGACCATGACAGTACTATCTCAAGGAAGCATTGTGAGTGTGAATGACTTAGTCTGTCCAGAGTGCTTAGAGCAGGGGCCAGAAAATGCCATTAATATTGTTTCATAATGTATTAGATAAAGCAATATAGACTGTTCTGTCTGTTTGGAGACATTGACTCATGTGTCTCAGGCTGGCTTCAGACTAGCTGTGTAATGTAGCAGGAGACTGCTCGTTTGTTCCTGGCCACCCAGACCCGAATAACTACACAGGAACTATATTAATTACAACACTGCTTAGCCTATCAGCTCAGGCTTCTTATTAACTAACTCTTACATCTTAAATTAACCCACTTCTGTTAATCCAAGGCTTAAGGCTGTGGCTTACTGGTAAGGATCCAGTGCCTGTCTCTTCTGCAGCTGCATGGTATCTCCTTGACTCCGCGTACTCTATCTGTCTCTCCCAGCCTGGTTATATTCTACCGTGCTATAAGGTGAAGCAGCTTCTTTATTAACCAATGGTAATAAAACATTAATAGCATACAGAGGGGAATCCCACATCAATGTAACTGAGGATGACCTTGAACTTCTGATCCTCCTGCTTCTGCCTCCCAAATGCTGTGATTATAGGTGTGTACCACAAACCTCAGTTTTCTGGGGCTGAGACTTGAACAAGGGCTTCATGAAAGCTAGACAAGCACTCTCCTGACCAAGTTATTCCTCCAGCTCTCACACTGTCCTCTTAGCTTCTTTCTTTTAACTTAGACAACTAATAGCACCTGTGATCTCTACCTCATCCACCTTGATCTCTCAGGCCCTAGGGACCCCAGAGAGAATTGGTGGCCTTAGGTGGCCTGTATTGAAAACAAGTGGTTGGTCATTTGGATTTGGAGAGGCCCCAGTGGCTCTGTGAGAGTCTACACTTTGGCTTTTTGAGATCTTTGGTCAGTTCATCTCTTGTTTGGGTTGAGACTTTAGCTGCCTGAGCCTGCCTGGCCTGGCTACAGGCTGAATCAAGGCTGCTGTGTGGTTGGTCCAAGCCCAACACACAACTTACTCTAGCTCTCCAGGAGGAATTGTTGGGTAACAGGTTGCTGAAGCAGGTCCACTTGTAGGCCCTTCATATCCTCTCCAATACCACTTCTGGGGCTAATCATAGGCTGCCTCATTTGACACTCCTCTGGCCCCATGTCCTAACTTTTATGACTTCTCTGTTCTGTCCAATCCAAGGCCAAGGCCCATATGACCAACTTTTTGGCTTTTGTCTTCACTGTCTTCCAGATGGAAAGCTCAAGTAGGGCATAGAAGCTTTTCTCTGCAGTGACCCTTGCTAAGGATGGGGCTTGGATGCAGGCACCACCAGCCTAGAATCCCCTACCATTCAAGGACTGGAGCCAGAGGACATGCTGACCCTCAGGCTTGAACACTCAACTGGACTTGAACACTTAGCCATCTTTGTTGTTGACAACTGTATATTCCATGTTTGTGGTTATTTTACAAATAATGAATAAAAGAACACCAGGTTCAGTCATTCATGTTTGATGGAGAAGCCAGTATCACACTACACCAGTGTGGTTTCATGACCTCCAGCCGCTCCTGGGGGATACTGGTAGTGGCAGGGATAGAGAGGTTATGCTCAGTATCTGTGCTCTACCGTGCAACAGCCTCTTTGCTGCTGGCTAACCAGACACTCTGAGATTCCTAGTGATGTGTCTGAGGTCAGGGACAACACTCAGGGACCCTTTAGTCTTCCCCTTCTCTGTCATTCTGACATGGCACTGCTTTCACAGATGTCCTTACCAATTCCTCTCCTTCACTGAGACCACTAGGGTGGTGGGTGGCCCTGAGAAAGATTGACAGAGTAGGTGACTGGGGAAGGGGAAGGGTGACAAGTGCCTTCCTGGTCACCTTACTTTGGGTTAAGGTGACAGATGTAGCCTTGGGTGGAAGAGCCCACTCTTGGGCTTAACCTGGCAGAGGTCATCTAGTACCTTTCATTTTTGTCAATGGCCCAGATTTTTATGAACTGTGACAGGAGGTGATGCTGTGTAGTGCTTAGGGTTTTGAATTGGTCCTGCTGTGTGTGCAGAATGGAAAGTTCTGGGGACCTCAGATCCCCCTGGGACCTCCAGGTCTGTGCTTCCTGGGTCTCACCTTTCCCGAGAAAGCTAGCATCTCCAGGAAATTCAACATTTGACACAGAATTTATTTCCTAGGTTTAGAAACTAGACAACTTTTGAATACTGAAAGGGAAGTCCTATTACTTTCTTGTGACTGATTTTCTCCATACGATGAGTGCATTAGTTGGCAGGGAGTGAGTCTCTAAAGCAGATGTTCTCAACCTGTGGGTCACGACCCCTTTGGTGGTCAAATAATCCTTTCACAGGGGTCACATGTCAGATATACTGCATATAATATATTTAAGTTATAATTCATAACAGTAGCAAAATTACAGTTATGAAGTAGCAATGAAAATTTATGGTTGGGGGTCACCACAGCATGAGGAACTGTATTAAAGGGTTATAGCATTACGAAGGTTGAGAACCACTGCTCTAGAAGAACAGAGTTAGAATGAACATGCATACACATGCATGTGTGCACACACACACGTGAGCACACATGCACACACACCCCACACAAGGGATTTAGGGAGTGGCTTGAAGTTCCTTCATTACATTACAGTCCTTCATCAAATGAATCCAGCGCAGAAACTCAATGCAGGAACTGGAGGCAGGAACTAAAGTAGAAGCCATGGAGAAGTGATGTTTACTGGATTGCTCATTCTCACTTTCTCCGTTTGTTTTCTTATTCACCCTAGGTTGACTTGCCCAGTGGTGACATCACCCATAGTGAATGGGGATCTCCCACATCAATCCTTAATCAAGAAAATGTCTTACGGACTTTCCTATAGGCAGTCTGGATGAAGACATTGCTTCAGTTTGAGTTCTTCTTCCCAGATAACTCCATCTTATGTCAGGATGGAAAAAAAAATCCAACCAGTACAAAGAAGAAATCTGATAGCTGTCTGTAGTCAGAGGCTGCTTGTTCACTTCCCAGCCGCCCAGAACAGAAATCGTATTAATTAAAACACTGTGATTGACAGTTTGCATTTACTGATCTCCCTTGGTTGTCCATTCATTTGTTTGTTCGTTCATTCATTCTTACATACATACTTACTTATACTTTTTGGTTTAATTATTTTGAGAAAGGGGCTCATTGTGTAGCCCTGGCTATCCATCCCAAACTCATAGAGGTTCATCAGCCTCTGATTCCCATGTGCTGGGGTCAAAGATGTGCACCACCACACCTAGCCCCATCATTTACAACTTTGAAGCACTTGCTTATTTACTAATATGCATTTTTTATTTCTGATTAATAATAATTGTCTGTACTGTTGAAGCTCAGTCTAATACTTCCATGACATGTTTACTTTTGAAAATGAGCAAGAGATGCTCAACCTAGATGTAGTAGGGAATGGCCTTGGACTTTCCACAGGGTGGCGTGCATGGCACTCCCTTAGGGTTGGAGGTGGGAGACGGTCTGTGGAGGGAGAGGGAGGGTACTGGGAGGACGGGAGGGAATGGGAATTTGGATTGGTATTTTTTAAGTAATTAAAAAAAAGGACTAAAGGAGAAAATGAACAAGATATGCCAGTATTCTGTTGGGAATTTATGTGTCTATGCCCATGGGAAATACTTATCTGTAGTACCCTCTCACAAAGTCCTAGTCAGGTTGAGTGCTCAGGTGATACTGGTCTTGCAGAGTGAGTTGGGAAATGTCTCTCTGCTAGCCTTAGATTTCAAGGAACTGTATAACTTTAACATATTTGGCAGAATTCACTAAGGAACCTAGCTGGGTCTGGAGCTTTCTCTTTTGAAAGATTGTTATTTGATTCAATTTTTTCAGGGGACATGTGAAACTTTTAAAGAATTTGAGAAATCCTAATTGATTTGCCTCATTACTGAGGCATGCATATTCATGCTTGTTAGTGGTTTAATATGTATTTAGATGGTTTCTAGGTATTTCCTTATTCATTCATAAAAATACAATCACAATGCCAGAATGTCGTACCCTTTTTAAATTTTTGCCAGTATTAGTACTTCCTAGACCAAGGATCCTGAGAACATGTCAGTGGTTCTTATTTGTGTCAACCATTATCACCGTCATCCAAACATCCTCCAGCTCAAGAAGTCAGCTACCCATCCATCCACCTACACATTTACCTATTTCTCTGTTTACCCCAACACCCATCTATTCACTCA
>JAQHUG010000118.1:5825923-5839828 GCA_028555095.1 Dicrostonyx torquatus
CCACCCACCCACCCACCCACCCAGGTATCCATTCATCTGTCCACCATCCATTCATCCATCCAAACATCCATCCACCAATCCAACAATCTATAAACTCACCATTTACCATTTACACACCATCCATCCACTTGCCTCCACATCCATTATACATCCATTAATCCATCTACTTACCCATCCTTCCATACACCCACTCATTCATCTATCATCTATCTATCTCTTCATCTGTCTATCCTTCATCCACCCACCAATCCACCCACTCATTGAAGGATAAATCTTTGAGGCTCTAGGACAAGGATGGAGTAAAGAAAGTTTCTTCCTGCTGGACCTATAGACTCTGGATCTGTTCATCTGCATCTGTTAGTCTAGCATCATTTCCTTTAAGAGTGCCATAGTCTTCATCTTGATCTCATGTGTTTCTTGTCAGTTCTTAGTCTAAAAGGATATTGTTAGTAAACTACCTTCCCTCCTAAGGTTTATGTGAGATTAGCTTGAACAAGCACTAATTTTGAGATCTAAGGAAGCTGGATGCTCTAGTCTAATTTTATTTTGGGTTGGGTCTCTGTCCATACTTTAATTATTGGTTATGAAATTTTTCAGTCAATTAATCAATCAACAAACACTTCAATAACTTTGTATGTGCCAGGGCCTGGGTTAAGGGAATGGATTATTATTGGTCCGATTCCATGGTTCTGGCTCTGGGTTCTTGTCTTGTCATGGATGTGTGGGATAAAAGCTCATGAGACAGTTGAGAATGTGCCTTTGCGCCCATTGAAATACAGAAATACTCATATTTACGATAAGAATTTATAGAGTCAGGTGTATTGGCACATGTATGTAATTCTAACCTTTAGAGGGGCTGAAGCAAGAAGATTGTCATAAGTCCCAGGCCAGCCTGGGCTACATATGAAGACTGTGTCTCAAAGCAAAGCTGAACAATGAAAGAGATCAGGATTCATACTAAATGTTAGATTTTACATCTTCATTCATTGTTTTCTTTATTTCTAGTTATAGGAATGCTCCTTTAGGTTAGTGCCCACCTTACTTTGGGACTCTGTTACTCCCTGGGATAAGGTGGCCTTGGGTTGCTCAGGACTGTGGTTCCTGCTTAGGCCTGTCCAGGTAATCTGCTTGACTGTGGACATGACCCGGATCTCAGCCCAAAGAAGGCAGCATTTCTCACTTCTGTGAATACAGATTCACTAGTAGAGTGCAGAATTCACTCAGTTCAGGCCAGGCTCAGGCCAGGCTCTCCATAGGACATGAAAGGCCCAGCTCACCTCCAGTGGTGTTTTGTGGGCAAAGGGTGGTGACTCCAAAGCCATTTTGTGGATGGGATATCCAGGTGGCCCCTGGCTTTGGAGAAGCAGGTAGAAGGTTGGCATCAGTGTGGCATTTTCTCAGAGGTGTTTATACAGTAGGAGGGTGCCAGGGGATGCCCATTTCCTTCTTGACATACTGATTTACCTGGATTGCTCACAGAGTTAAGTCTTTCCAAAGCCTTATTCCCAATGAAACAGACAATGAACAAAAGAATTATGAATGCTTGCCTGCCAGGTCGGTCTCTGCCATTTGGGAACAGAGGTTATCGGGCCATGGCAGACCTCACACTACTACAAAAGTCACTGTAGGAGCTGGAGAGATGGCCCAGAAGTCATGATCACTCATTGCTCTTCCAGAGGATCCAGGTTTGATACCCAGAACTCATATTACAGCATACAACTATCTCTAAGCCCATTTCCAGGGAATCTGGTACCCTCTTCTGGCCCCCATGGGCACAGACATTTATGCAGACAAAACACCTATATACACTGAAAAATAAATAAATAAAAGAACCACTGAAAGGCTGCACTTGCATTGTTGGGGACACAAGATAATACTCTAGCTCTCCAAATCACAGTTCACCCCATGGCTATTTGAGTAGTTTGTCATGGGGCACCTGGCATGGAAACAGCATTGAGTGTCCTTGTTTGTCTGCTGCTTGATTCAGAGTTTGAGAGATTTGACTTTAGAAGCTGGTTTTCTCTGGTTTATACCTTCCATTGTGTACTGACATAGTCATTCATGTGCATGATGGGACCAGTGCTGAGCCATTCATTACAGGTAGAAGATCAGGCCAACTAAGATGACACAGGATCACTCTGGGAGAAAGTGAACCTTTTAGGACTTACAGGGAGCAATGAAGGTTTAAATGAAGTGAGTTAGGCATGCTACATCCATTCCAGCGTGGCATGAGGCTGGGGATGTGAGGTAACTCCATGCTAAGTAGAATCTGCACACAGTTATCAGGAGCAAAATAGTGTTGACCGCATCTTCCAAGGAGGCTGCAGAAGCCACTGTCTGGGGTGGCTCACCTCTGTTCTGCTGGGGACATCTTCAACTATTAGGGTAAATAAACAGTTTGGATCACAGATAGTTCCTGACATCAGCGAGAGCACAAAAGTTCTCAGGAAGATGCCAATATTAGCCTTCTGTTCTTGGAAGTTCAGGGCAGAGTCAAGGGTACAGCTCAACATTGTATCTGTATGTTACTTGAGGTGAATTAACTTCATTCCCACTTCTTTTCTTTCATGTTTCCCCCTCCTAGTAATCATTTTCTGTTGTTGCGAGAACTCAGACAACTGCCAGGTGCTCTTCCTGACTAGTTCCCATGGCTTAAACTTCTGAGGGGTCTCACCCAATGATGAGCTGAGTTCGCTCTTTTGACAATGGTCTGACAAGTGGCTGTAGATGATTTTAGAGTTGGCCTGGTGTTGAACCCTTGAACTGGGACTGAGCCTATGCCCTTCCACATGCTAAACCCGTGCTGCACTACTACGGTGCATATCCACCCTCCATTCCCTCTTTCTAGATTAAAATTAAGTGGTCTCACAAAGTAATGGGTTTCTTTGTGGTGTTAACATGCCTTGCTGCTTTGTTCTGCTTTGTATCCTGATTCTCTCCCCTGTCACCTCTGTTCCTCTCTTGTTGGTCCATTTTCTCTCTGCAAAGAGTGGATGTTTTCATGTGACATGTGTCCAGTTGCTTAACCTCTGCTTAGGAGCTGTCTTAAGATCATGACTTCAGCTCCTTATTTATTTATTTAAAATTTTTTATTTTTAATTTGTTTTTATTTTTTAAAAACACATTTTTTGTAATTTTACTTATTGGAATTTTGTACATTTTATAGAATTAAGTAGTATGTATTTAAAGAACCAAGTAGAAATAGGGATCAGTGGAATATTTTTCCAGCAGATGCTCTCAAGTAATAGGTATGCACAACATTTATGTAACCAGAGGAATAGATGGCTAAATATAATTTTCTGACTTACATGCATGCATCATATGGGATTTCAGCATGTAAAGAGGACTCTGGTAACAGCAGGACAATAAAAGTCACATCACTAACCATTTACAAGGTCTAGCTTTCCAGCAGTGCTTTTAAGAGAGGGGAAGCCATATGCTAAAATTTTTATTTTATCTTTTTATTTATGTGTCTATGGTATTCCTAAACTGTGTGTGTGAGAGAGAGTGAGAAAGTGAATGTCCATGCATGTGTGTGTGAGCGAATGTCCATGTGTGCGCATATGTGAGTGTGTGAGTGTGTGTGCATATGTGTGCGCGCACATGTGTGTATGTGAATGTCCATGCATGTGTAGGTCCTAGAGGAGCCCAGAAGAAAGTTGGGTTTCCTGGAGCTGAAGTTACTACAGCTGTGAGCTGCTCATTGTGGGTGGTCGGTACAAAATTCCCATCCTTTGGAAGAGCAACAAACACCCCTAAGCACTTGTCAGTATTTCTGGCCTTTTAAATTTGTTTTAATTATTACAATACTTTTTTTTTTGCTGACTTGCCCATCCTGGCTTTGAACTTTCTCTGTAAACAAGACAGGCATTACACAAATGACCTTGCTGACTCAGTCTCTGGTGTGGTCAGGATTTCAGGTCTGTATCACTTAGCCAGAACACTCACTTTGTGGCAGAGATTTGAAGTGTGAGTTTGTGGTAACAAAAACAGGGCCAGGTGTTACTTGGGAAATAATCCAGGCTGGCAGAGGAAGGCATAGATCTGCTGACTCCTGGATCCCGGGGAGATGAGGAGTCCAGGGGAGGATTTTCTCAACACAGGCTCTGTTAAATATATCCTTCTGGATGGCATCAGTTATGATAGAGAAAATGGTATCACAATCCCCTTGAACTATATCCTTCAGGACTTGTGAACAGTAGCTGTGAACACTGCTTCCCTCTGTCTTAAGCAGCACTGATATATAATAAAGCTTATCCACACAAGGAACTCTTAATCAAGGGCTTGTTTTGAAAAGACAACAGTATTATTATTACTCCTGAAGTAGTTGTGGGGATTGAATGGATCACTGCTATTCCTATTTCTACAGCACCGAGACTGCTCTTCATGGTGCAACCTTCTACATCAGAATCAAAGCACAAGGACCTTCAAGGCCCTGAGCACCTTTGTCATTTAGGACATGGACAGAGGCTGGGGGACCCAGCTGGGTGGCCATGGGTGCTTCACACTTTGCAGATGGCGAGGACCCCTGTAGACTTCAGGGGCCTTCTGGCCATTTCCAGCGTTTCCCCATACAGCTGGAAATGTAAGCTGCTGAAGCCCCCTGTGAGGTGACTGGGCAGTGGGATACCTCTGGCCATCTGCTGGCTGACTCTGGCTCCTGGCCCCTTTTATTCACTTTATTCTTTTACTAATTTCTCTGCTGCTCAGCAAGTGGGTGCTCTTTAGCCCACAAGGCCAGTGAGAGGTTACAGTTTCTTCCCCAAGTGGTTTATGGGACAAAAGGCACATTAGAAGAGACACCCATTGAGGGGACACCTGCGAAGGGCCAACCCTCAGTGGGATGCTTGTTGAGGGTTTCATACCAAAAGATCTTTGCTGAGCACACACCCACTGAAGGGACTCTTGCTCAGGGTCACTCTTTGAGGAGACTTTGGCTGAAGGACATTTGCTGAGTAGGCATTTGTTGAGGAGAGTTTTCTCATGAGATGGCCTCTGAGGGCATGCTCGCTGAAAAGGCACAAAAGGGCTCCTGGTCGAGCGCCCATCTTCTCTAATCTAGGGGCTTCTGCTGAGGCACCTACCCCTGACTGCTAGAGAGCCCTAGCCACACCTAAATCTGCCTGACTTTTGTGCCATGGAACCTCGACATTCTTGACGCTGTGACTAACAGGCCCACATAGGCAGCAGGTGGCAGTAGCTCACCTCTAGGGAGCTGGTGAGGGTGGCTCTGCTCTCTGATCTCTGGCCATCACTCATACAGCCCTCAGGGGAACCGGCACTCTTGTCTCTTCCTTAACCTGCTCCACCCAAGGGGCTGGCAGTCCTGTGTGAGGAATGCTGTTTTTATTATTACTATTTTATTTTGTACTTTGTTTCTGATAAAAACTTCACGGGGTTTAGGCAGAGGGGGAATAGCGTGCAAACCTCTGGATACCCAATCAGGTTTACAGTGCGCAAAGATTCCGGCCAACTTCTGTGAGAAGTTTTAAGAGCCAAGGGACTACCCGTTGCTCTCCCTGGGGTTTCATTAAAAAGAAGGGAGGAAGGGCCGTGGGAGGCTGAGCAGCCACGGGGGCCGGCCACCTTGCCAGACTCTGGGTCCATCAGGAAACTGAATGTTCTGCTCATTAGGCAAAAAGAATCCTAGGTATCATCAATGGATGGTGAAAACTATTCCAACTAATAACGCTTCAAATTCATCTAGGAATTAATTATTTCAGAGCATTTAATTAATTTAAACAAGTAATTGTGTGTTAGGTAACAAGCCCTCCTGAAGGGAAATGGCAGATTGAGATGAACTCATTAATGTAGAGGTTGCTCCTCTCAAAATGCCAACCCAGGGGAGGAACAGGGAGAAGATGGTGAGCCAAGGGTGTCCTGGCTTGGCAGCCATATTGTTTCCTGTCTTTGTGGAATTTGCCTCCTGCTGCTGGCTACACCTGGACTCTCTGGTTTGTCACAGAATAAGAACATGCCTTCATGTGCCCGGAAGCTGGCCTTTCCTGGAGGCAGCCAAGCCATGGAGAGGGCTCTTCATGCTGCTCTTTGAGATGTCGGGGATTTTCAGTCAGTTCTTTCACAGTCCGTATTTTAAAGGAATCACATACTTTTTCTAGGCGTGTAAACTATTTATGGAAAGTAAATAGAAATTTGTAGAAAAGTGCCTGAGCTGTAAAGGCAGGATTGGATAAGTATCATAAGCTGAGCAAGTGGACAGTGCCCCGCTGAGAACCGACAGAGCAAGCTTCTGACCCCCAGTCTTTCTTACCTCCATCTGTATGATTGCCAGGTGTTCTGTGGGATGGTTCACCACCCTTTACTGCTGGCTGTATCTGTTGCATAGACAGCCCCCACCAATCCACTCGACTGGGAGCAATGGCATTGCCTCCCTTATTTGACTGTTATAAGTAATATTTGGATATTCTTATATGATTGGGGGAGATGTGCATGTTGGCTGTGCCTGAGAGCACAAATACGTGACCACTGGGACATGTGCATTCAGCTGTGGCTAATAATGTAAATCATTATCCAAAGTATTATTCTGCTGTCCAGGCCTTTGTGAGTGCATGAGTTTCTTGTCCTCTCACTGATCAGGAACTTGCAAGTGGTAAGCCATGCAGTCATCATCTCATGCCTCCCTCTTGTTGTCCGTTTGAAATGAATGCGACTATCTGATGAGCTCCACTGAGGTCTTCAGACCTGCTATGTGGGGCCAGAGCCACCCAGGAATGTCATGAGCCTTACTGTGAGTGTCAGGAGCCTTACCATAAGTGTCATGAGCCTTACTGTGAGTGTCAGGAGCCTTACCATAAGTGTCATGAGCCTTACTGTGAGTGTCATGAGCCTTACTGTGAGTGTCAGGAGCCTCACCGTGAGTGTCAGGAGCCTCACCATGAGTGAGTGTCAGGAGCCTTACTGTGAGTGTCAGGAGCCTTACTGTGAGCGTCCCCTCAGAGGCAGTGACTGTGAGAACTTTTTTCATGAATGGATGGCCTGGATAGAGTCTAGCTTCTGCAGCCCCGAGCAGAAAAACAGGACTCCAGTGTGGCTGTCATATTGCAGTCTTTGTGTTGACCTAGCGAGACAGGGATGGAATCCCCTTGCAGTGGAATCTCAGGGTTTGGGGTCCAAGCATCTGTCCACACATCCCTTTCTACCTACTTAAAGTAAAGAGCATTACTTTAAGAGCTGGTTTTGGCTGAGAGGAGGAAGGATGGAGACACATTGCTGTGTGGTCCCAGCATGGTGACGGAAGCGTCGTGGTAAATTTTCTTCATTCTGGGGGAAATTCATGACCCTGGCTACTTAGCGGTTTGAGAACTTATTCTAGGGATACCGTCCACCGGATTTGTTGCTGGGCTGCTCTGCATATAATCTTCTATATAAAAATATTCTTTTTGGCAGTAGCCTCCCTTTAATCTGTGCTTACTCATTAGCCACCGTGATCACTGTTGCTATGATTCACGCCTACATTAACCATTTTTTATGTTGCTGTGCATGGGAGCCTCTGTGGAGAGAAGGCCAGTGAGTCTAACTCTGGACTGAGGCCTTTGATATGAAGGGGTCCTGGGCCACAGGTACCAGAGTCCTGGGTCAGACAAGTACCAGAGCCTCTTCCAGGTAGTGAGAGAAACCCCTGTTTATCTCTGTTGCTCAGATATCAGCTTTTATACAAAATTTTGTGATGGATAGATAAGTTCTCTAGTCCTTAAGTGAGCTGGAAGTAAACTAGCTCTACCTGTAGTGGCTTGCTTTGGAAGTATGGCATGGAAATGTCTCACATGAGCATTTAAACCCAAGCTTAATGTGACCCAGAAACTCCACAGCCAGGTATTTACTCAGGAAAAATGAAGCTCTTATCCTCTTGTGCAAAGACATTGAGTATGTTTTAAAATTACATTTTAACTAACAATAATAAATATGTGTTTATGGAGATCAATGTGTATATCACAGAGTGACAGACAGGTCGATTAAGATGTTAGTCATCACGACCGGTAGCCAAATGTAGTCTACAGCCCTTAGCCTGTGAGAGTGTCACTTCCAACACAGGTGAAACGCAAACAGCTTGCTAAGAAAAACATGAAGGACGCCGTGTCAATCTCTTTCTGTGTGAAGAGGAAGATGGATGGGGAGAGGCAGGACAGAGCTTATGGGTTGAGGAAACTCTGTGCCTAGCTAGAGGTAGCCATAGGATCAAGGGTCATCCTTATTTGACTACAGTATCCACATGTTTTATGCAGTGACCAGAGCTCATGACACCATACATTTCACAGAGCGAATCTTATATGCCAGTAATATCTTAATAAGGACTGTGATGGCTTAAAGATGTAACTGCATAAGATGAAATCCTCCAGCTTCCCACATATACTGTTGGCCACCACACAGCAGTTTGGCCACATCCTGGCAGTTCTAGTCTCATTGGGGACCAGCAGGGCAGAATTGGCTGCTATCAACTGTGGTCTTTCTTTGTCCCACCTTCAGGTTATTTGTGACCCTGTATCTATCCAGTTAGTCCGTCTCTTCTGGTGAAGTTGGGGTCTAAGCAAATGGCAAGAGAACAACGTTGTAAAGGGCAAGTGGAAATGCTCACAGCTCTGATCTTCTCCCTAAGGCAATCTGTGGGCTTCCTATTGGTCAGGAACATGCTGTGCCTGCACACAGAAGTTGGGGTAAGGGACTCAAAGTTTAGAGACCCGAGGAAGCAGGTCTTGGTTCATGTCATGGATCATGACCTAAGGCTGACAAGAACACTTGGAAGCAGACATGGAGTTGTGACACCTACATTGCCACATCAAGGAATGAGGAACTGGAACCAATTGCCTGTAACTGCTATAGCCATCTCAAAAATACTCAGTCTTCATCTGCTCATGTTGATCCGGGTCAGACTCACAGCTAAGAGGTCCTGTAGGTGGCAGGATATGAGTCTCCTTTTACACAAGCAGATCCAATCACCCTGTGTTGATCTCCTCACTCCATCACTCATTTCTTGTAAGAGTACGTGTTCTCTCCAAACCTAAACATGCATTCAGATAAGAGAAAAGGCAAGTTTCACATTAATGCCCCAAGTCTTCTGTGGATGGATTCAACACAGAACATGCTTGGAAGGTTGGAGTGGTGGCTGCCACATCCAGACTTTTTGGGGCTTTGTCTGTGGTGTTTGCCTGTTGTATCCCTGTGGTTCCTCCATGTTGATGCTATTATCACCCTTGTTTAAAGTGCAAAGTGGAAGCCACGCTAAGGGCTGTCTGAGCAACGTACAACAAAGAGGAAGTTGTTGCAGCTGATGATAATGGGTGTCTTCCACAGTGCCCTTACACTGTGCTGGGAACAACCAAAGTGTCTAAAGTTCATCAGTAGGCATGTTGGGGTCCCTTTTTTTGGAGTAATCATATGAACTGATCTTCCCATGCTGAGAAATCTGGGAGATACAATAGCAGCCCTAAAGGCCCAAATTCTCGAAGGCCTCAGAAGCTTGCAGTTAGTCTGTTCTAACCAGGAACTCTAAAACCTGGGGCCACTATCCCCTGGAGGGGACTTCTGACTGCCTGAGACAAGTGGGACTCAGAGCTGGTAATTTTCCAGAATTTGGTCTTGACAATGAGGGACATGTATCTAGAGGGAGAGTAAACTAATTTGGTCAGTCTTTCAGCTAGCGCCAGCTTTGGATTACCTGATTTGCTGAAGGTCCCTGGGTACTTGGACCTGTCACGGATCCATCATAGTCACTTTCCAGGAACCAGGAGGGACCTTCTCTAGAGGATGATAATCAGTTTGGAGTCTCAAATAATCTCTGCAATTAAAAATGCATGCTGTCTGTGATATTATTGGGAGCATGGGGATTGAAGAGAGTGAATTGTGTGACTCCCATGGTGTTAAAGTGTGTGTCTCCATTTAAGAAAGCCAGCTCTTGAGTTGCTGTTCACAAAGGGTTTGTTGGGGACCAAGAAACATTTTCTGATATTTGTTAAGATTGGCAAGCATTTATGGAGACATTGTCAGCTAAATCTGTGATGTGTCAATTCAATCAAGAATGTCCTAAATAAATGCATCACACAATTGAAATGAGCAAGTGTGTCACTTTTCAATCTGGAAGATTCTTGTATTTGGAAAACTTCTGTCTCCTTAAATAAATGTTATTAAATGAACCATATCATGGTTTAAGAAATTGCATACAATTTCATGTATGCCCTTTCAGAAACTAAGTATTTTGATTATTTTTGATTTGTAGAAGATTTTGAAGCTAGGATTTGTCTATATTATTAGGATCAAAGTATATGCATATGTGTATTTGTATGTGCATGTATTTATGTGTCTGTGTATAGATGTATATGTGCTTATATGCGTATATGTATGTGTATTGTATTTTCAATTTTTTTGAATGGAAATTTCCTAAATGTTTATTAAAGAAAATGTTGTTTTGCCATGTGGTTTACCATAAATGCTCATGCTATGCCAAGCCCCATCAGACTAGCCAAAGTGATGAGCAAAGAAGCCACATGGAAAATTAAGAAAGCAGCTGGTGACTGTAACAGTCTCCCACAACAGAGATAATCAGAGGGTATAACACATGTAGAGAGGGTTGAATGGGCATGTGTAAAACCCATGTGGAGGGTTGAATAGGGAATTGATGAAGAAGTTGACAGAGCACTGGAAACAAAACCAGAAGTTAAACAAAGTACTTTACACCTTTGGAAATCACAGGACTGAAAATAATAGAAGCTGAAATAAGTAGCAAAATGGATAGGTTTGACAGAGGGCATAGCTAAGCAGTAAATTTGGAAGGAGGAAGATAATTGGAAAGGGAGCATCCTGGTGGAAGCACAGAGACACCATGTCAAGAGTCTTGAAGAGGGTCCTTGAGATAGCTCAGCAGCTAAGGCACTTTCTGCCAAGGTTGATGACCTGAGTTTGATCCCTGAAGACCGTGGTAGAAGGGAGAACCTGTTTCTTCAGGTTGTCTTCTGACTTCAGCATGTACGTGATGGCACATGTATCTTGCCCAAATAAATAAATGTAATAAACAAGAAAGAAAAAACACAAGAGGTGCCTCCATCACCCCTGTGAGCTCCAGAACACACATTCTTTTCCTCTTTCAAATTTATCCATCCATCTAGCTTCTACAGTTAACCTCTGCCTTGCTTCTGTTTTGTATCTGTGTTCTCTCATGCTGCATGTTCAACTCCAAGTGTTTAAACTTACAGTGAGTACATCTGATTATTTCTTGGGATTCTGTAGACTGACGGGCATTTCCTAGGTTGCCCACTCCTGGCTTTCTCTCCAATATAACCTCTGGGTATAGGCTGAGATGGAGGTAATTAAGCTGCTCTCTCTCACAGTCTCACCTGGACACTTTTGTGGCATGGTAGCCTCAGATCTTCCTAAAGAAACAGCTCCTAACAGAATGTCACCCAGTGCAACATCACAGCATGTCTAAGTCTGTTGCATGAGGAGCGGCTATGTCCCTGCAGGGAGTGGGCTGTGTTCCTGGAGCCTGGCTCCTGGCCGCGGGCCTGCTTTGGCCCTAGCTAGCTTATACCCAGAATAATTACACACAAACTGTATTCAATTAAACTCTGCCTGGCCCATTAGTTTTAGCCTCTTATTGGCTAACTCTCACATCTTAAACTAACTTATTTCTAATAGTCCGAAAGTCACCATGAGGTAGTGGTCTTACTGGGAAGATTCTAACCTACATCCATCTCAGGCCAGAGAATCATGGCATCCACCACACCTCCCTTCTCCCCAGACTTCCATTCTGTCTACTCTGCCCACCTAAGGGCTGCCCTATCAAAAGGCCAAGGCAGTCTCTTTATTCAACCAATGAAAGCAACAGAAATACAGAAGGACCCTCCTACACCATAAGTCCAGCCCCAATTTTAGTGTGAAGAAGCAGTTTTCACCTCTGGATGTAGGAGAGCCCATGTTATTCCAGAGAGGAGTATTGTGTGGGGACAGAGCTCAGGATGATGTCTGCAACTGCACAGCACTTCCATTTAGGTAATGTCACTGTGGTCAGAGATGCTTGCTTCCCAGGTTCTTGTGAGTCAAAGCATACCTATACTTTGCTTGTAGCTTCTTTCCCTCAGTGCTAGGACTGTGGAATTGGAGTCTGATGTGGGATTCCCCTCTGTATGCTGTGAATACCATTGGTTAATAAAGAATCTGTCTTGGGCTTGTTCAGGGATTAGAGGTAAGTGGGGAAAGCTAAACTGAATTCTGGGAGAAAGAAGGTGGAGTCAGAAAGAAGCCATGTAGCCCTGCTGGAGACAGATGCGGAACTTTAGCTGGTAAACCATAGCCACATGGTGATACACAGATTAAAAGAAATGGGTTAAATTAAGATGTAAGAGTTAGCAAATAAGAAGTTAGAGCTAATGGGCCAAGCAGTGATTTAATTAATACAGTTTTTGTGTGATTATTTTGGGGCTGAGCTACCAGGAAGCCAGGAAACCAATACACAGCCTCATTACAACAAATTGGCATGCCAGTGTTGGTGTAGGAGATTGTTCTGTTTATGTGTTGCTTTTATTGGTTAATCAATAAACGAAACTGCTTGTCCTGATAGGGAAGAACTTAGGTAGGCAGAGAAGACAGAACTGAATTCTGGGAGGAAGAAAGCAGGGAGTCAGAGAGAGCCACCATGGAGCCGCCAGGTCAGACATGTTGAATCTTTCCCAGTAAGCCACAACCTCATGGTGATACACAGATTATTAGAAATGGGTTAAATCAAGATGTGAGAGTTAGCCAAAAAGAGGCTAGAGATAATGGGCCAGGCAATGATTTAGTTAATACAATTTCTGTGTGGTTATTTTGGGTGTAAGCTAGCTGGGTGGCCAGGATGGAACAAGGGCCCTCTCTCAACAGTTTGGCATTCCAACATCATAAACTGACTCCAGGTAAAACCTGAGAGGGCTTGAAAAGGAATTATAGACACAAATATAGAGTTTAACACAGTTTTTTGCTATTTGCTGGTAGAGGGCCGCAGAGAAATTTTCCTGACTCAGCAGCCACAGCAGGAAAAAAAGCTGTGCAGTTTTAAAATTCGGCTTCCTGGGCTGTGCTGCCAGTACAAACACCAGCTTTTAAGCATTTCAATGGCATTTGTGGGCCTGGGTGTTTGTGTGCTCAATTGGGGTCAGGAACAAAGTAGCTGAGACCATGCCTGGGCTTGGTGTTCCCTGCCTGGGCAGGTGGCAGGATCAGGTCTACTAGGCATGCACAGGCTGGAGAGCAAGGCAGATTCCTGCTGTCATACATAGAGATGTTTCCAGGCTGCACAATACTCTGCGTGGCAGATTTGGCTGTAACTCAGATAAAAGTGTTTATATGTTGCATGCTCATTCTCCGGGTTGGACTGCTGAGCACAACTCCTGCCTGGCAGCCCCAGAGCTAATACTGGCGGTACTTCCACCATTTTAAAATTGGAAAGAGACAGAGCCAACATCCAGAGCAGCTGCAACCAAGTTGCTTAGCATTTTAAAAGCCCTTCAAGACAGTAGAGAATTACAGACAATCAATCGGACATATTTGGACACAAAAGAGCTCTAAATGGGTCATGGTATTAGATAAATGTACATAGTCTTGGGGGAAGAAAAGATAAAGAGTATACAGAGTCATAAAATAAAGTTAATACTTTTTTTTTTTTTGTTTTTCGAGACAGGGTTTCTCTGTGGCTTTGGAACCTGTCCTGGAACTAGCTCTTGTAGACCAGGCTGGTCTCGAACTCACAGAGATCCGCCTGCCTCTGCCTCCCGAGTGCTAAAGTTAATACTTTAAAAAGGGGGTAAAGTCTTTAAAGAGACAGAGTACAGGTTGTCATAGATTTAAAAAAGCAAACAAAAATAAGCCATTTAAAAATGGAAAATTCACAGAGAGTCTGGATTCTGTATATTATTGTGTTTT
>JAQHUG010000118.1:5847609-5859433 GCA_028555095.1 Dicrostonyx torquatus
CCTGGAGCTTTTGATATGGACAATTGCGAGCCACCCATTGTAAGTGAGGGAGCTGAACTTTGGTCTTCTGCAAGAGCAGTGAGTACTCTTAACCAATGAGCCACCTCTCTAATCCCCAAGCCATAATTCCCTTCTCTCTTTCTCTTTCCCTCCCTCCCTCTCTCTCCCCCCTTCCCTCCATGCCTTTCTTTCTTTCTTTCTTTCTTTCTTTCTTTCTTTCTTTCTTTCTTTCTTTCTTTCTTTCTTCACTCCCTCCCTCTTTCCCCCCTCCTTCCACGTCTTTCTTTCTTTCTTTCTTTCTTTCTTTCTTTCTTCCCTCTCTTCCTCCCTCCCTCCCTCCTTCCTTCCTTCTTTCCTTCCATCCTTTCTTTCTTTTTCTTTTTGAGATAAGAAGTCACAATTTAGCCAAGGCTGGCCTGGAACTTACCAGATAGAACTCACAGAGATCTGCTTGCCTCTGCCTCCTAAGTGCTGAGATCAAAGGTACACAGCACCATGTATGTCCACTGACTGACTTTTAAGTGTTAATTCAACCTTGAATTCTCAGGGAAAACTTCACTTGGTCGGGGTGTATTATGCTTTGTTTCTACCTATGGATTTTACAGACTAAAATTTACCTAGAAATCTATAGCTATGAGAAATATGGTTTATGGTTTACTTTGCAATTCTTTTGCTTTTGAATCAAAGCAATGCCTCCTCAGGATGACTGGGGAAGTATTTCATTCAATTATCTCAAAAGATTGGTGTATTATTATTTCTTGGGTGCTTTGTAGGACTAACCAGCAAAGCTACCTCTCCTGAAGTATTTTCTCAGGAGTAAATTAATTTGCTTACAAATTTAAGAGATTTAGATTTTATATTTGTGTTTTCAAGAAGTTTGCCTACTTAATCTAAGTTGTCAGTTTATTGGCATAAAGTCCTTTATAATATTTCCTTAGAATTCCTCTAAAGTCCATGGAGTTTGTGGTGACGTCACTATGACAACCTCATCCCCAGTCATTCATGTGTGATCTCATTTTTTCCTGATCATTCTGGCTAGAGATTTATTGGTGTCACTGACATTATCAATGAACATATTGTTGGTCCTAACTAATTTGGTATATTGCCATTTCTGTTTTATATTTAACTGTTTTCTGCTCTGTTAGTACTTTATTTTTCTCATGATTTATTTATTGTTAGATTTTTTAGAGTGGAAGCTATGCTCACTGATTTAAGGCCTCTGCTTTCTATAGGTGGTGTTCTATAGGTCTGTGGTGTTATGACTCTTCCTTTAGGCACTGCTTTTGTAACATCTCATTACAATTTTGAAAAGGCTTAATGATTTTTACTTTATGTGTATGTTTATTGCTTTTGTCTGCCCACATGTCTGCGCCATGTGAATGCATTGTCCTGTATTCTGCACCATTACCCATGGAGGCTGGAAGAGGGCATCAGATCCCATGGAATTGGAGTTACAGATGGTTGTGAGCTGCCATGTGTGTGCTAGGAATTGAACCAGGGTCCTCTGGAAGAGCAGCCAGTGCTCTTAACTGCTGAGGCTTCTCTCTAGCCTCACATCTCATAATATTTATGTATTTATTTATTTTAACTTTCCTTAATTCCTTGTGGATTTCACATCATGCATTCTGATCCCACTTATCTCTCCTGTCCCCTCACATCTGCCCTCTGTCTTTGCAACCTTCCCCAACAAATCAAAACCCAATTTAAAAGAAAACTCCAAAACCAAACAAAACAAAGAAACAAACAAGCAAAAAAGAAGCATCTTGTCATGGAAGCTATAGTGTGGTCCATTGAGTCACACAGTTAACCCTTTAGTACATTTTACTTGCAAGTGTTCATTGCTGTGAGTCACTGGTCTGACTTGAGGCCTCTGGTTTCTGCTCTACCATGGGTAATGGGCTCTCACCTGGGCTCCTCTTGGATACCCTGTTGATGTTCTGTGTCATGGAGATCCTGTTGATTTTAGATCTGTAGGTTCACCCCCTTCACATGCTCCACTTTTAAAATTGCAATTTCAAATATTGTCCTAATTTCTCTTTTTACTTCTTCTTGCTTAAAAATGTATTGTTTCTGAATACTTGGAAAATTTTAGAAAGTTAATTTTCAATGATTTTTTTAAAAGTTTGATTCTGTGGTTGTCAGAAAACACACCATGGACTACTTCTAATTATTTTAGATTTTAGGATTTAATTCACAGCTTAGAATATAAATTTATTTTGGTAAATGCCCCATGTACATTACAAAAGAATATGTAGCTATCATTAGGATGGAAGATGAAGAGCACAGGATCCAACTCTTGTAGACCCTGCCAGCCAGAGACCCTAGACATCTACCCTGCATGTGGCAAAAGGCTAGTTATGTGACTTAATGTTCTAACTAGTGATCCTAAGTTTTCCTGGATCCTGGCTTTCTGCTTCTGGGGTTTACTTGGGTCAGGGTTTGGCTTTGCTAGGTTCTAGGATGAAGAAGGAGCTGATTAGATGTGTCCCGGCAGCAGCCCGGCTCCTCCATGCTCTGAGAAGCTTCCAGGATAGCCAGCTATTATTCCTCAATCCCTCTTCTCCTTCTATACCATGGGCTCCCACCACCCATTTCCCCATCCTCATAGAGCTCTGCTTTCTGTTGGGCATATCCATCCTGGAGAGCACGTACACAGAATGTGTGCTTCCAGAAGAGCTCATAAGCTCTGACAGTTTGGGAGACCTGATATTCACTGGAATCAGGATTATTTATGGAATACATCTTGTCATGCCATTTGGAAACAAGTTGGTGGGAGGAGATCTAAGGGAAGGATCCTCAGGTATAGGTAACTGGGGTCAACAGAAGCAGATGGACCAGATTGATACCCAGTGAGTGCTGTATGCCCTGTGGGGAGCCCAAGGGGGAGGGCTTGGATAACTGGTCTTGGTAAGAATTGTAGGGTTCATCCTATGAACAATCAGAGACCTAATAGTACATGGTAGGTTACATTGTGGGGATGACTAAGCTCCCGAGGAGCAGGACCTTTAACCCAGTGGTGGTTTGGGTTGAGAAGAGGGTGGCAGAGAAGAGGGTCTCTCAGAGGGGCCTAGGCTATAGGATATCATTAATTGAGGAAGACCAGAAACTGTGAGCACAAGGTAGGGTTTCAGTGTGCTTGAGATCAGTAGTGGTTGGTGATCATTGGGGTTCTGTAGCTAATGAATTGTAGGTTGGGACAGAGTCAGGGAAACTCCAGGGTTTGGTTTCAGGGTGGGTCTGGGTTAGGATCGACAGGTTGTTTTCAGGAGCCCTTAGATTCTCAGGGTCTGCCATGACCCTCTCCTTACATCTTCAGTTGCTCCCTGAACCATCAGGGAATGAACTAACATCGTCATCTCCCTAACCAGGGCTCCCTACCACCCCTTACTGAGTTGATTTTTTTATTTTTAAAATTGTTTTTATTGAGCTATATATTTTTATCCTCTCCCCTCCCTTTCTACCAATCCCATGATCCCCATGTTCCCAATTTACTCAAGAGATCATGTATAATTCTTGGTGTATTATTACTACAACTTAATTCCATTTTCTTTTTATGTTGAGACAAGGTCTCATTGTGTAACCCTAATAGTCTGGAAATCACTTTGCAGACCAGGCTGGTCTTGAACTCATAGTGATCCACTTGCCTCTGGCTGCTGAGTGTTGGGATTAAACATGTCTGGCTCATGCTTTTTAACTTTTGCTCCCTTTCAACAGTCAATCAGTGATGCCTCTGCATCTTTCTCTTGGACCGTCTCCAGTTCTGTCTTCCTTCGTCACTCCCTCCTTATCTTATCGCTTGTTTTCTCTCCTGTCTTCTTCTCTCCTCTCCTCTCCTCTCCTCTCCTCTCCTCTCCTCTCCTCTCCTCTCCTCTCCTCTCCTCTCCTCTCCTCTCCTCTCTTGTTCTCTCTTCCCCTCTCCTTACAGGTGTTTTTCTAGAATAAAAAGTTGACTGTGTCCCTGATCTGCTCAGAGTGATTTGGCGACTCTGTATTCAGTGAGAGATTAGGTCAGCCCTAGGGAATCCAAAGACTTTGGTCAGCCTGAGCCCTTGGACTTGAGCCTGAGCCTTGGGCCTGAGCCTGAGCCCTTTGCCTCTGAGATTGGCATTGTCCCCTCTATGGGCCCGTAGGCCCCCATATTCAGTTGTACTGCTTCACAAATTCCTGTCCATCCTTAAGCACACATGTCCCAATCATAGTCCTGACACCCAGAAGAACCTACTGGAGGCAAGCACCAGGCTCTGGACCAGGCTATGGGCTGCCTGATTCTCTGGTCTCCGTGGGGTTGGGCAGCACCTAGATAGGGCAGATACTGAATATACTTTATTAATGTAATGGTGAATCAGCAAGCTGGTTTCCACTCTGCCTGTTGGGAAGACGAGTTTACAGGTATTTGGAAGAGAGTGCGCTTGTCAGTTTTGATCTAGAGGCATTCATTTATCAGTCTGTAGGGCAAGATGCTTGTGCATGGATATGTAGGACATATCCTGGCCTCCCTATTGCAAATACAGAGCTGGATCTTTCACTAGCCAGGTGGTGACCAGCAACAGACCTTGGGTTAGCATCTGCATAGAGCTCCTAATTTGCCTGGATTTGATCCTCCATTCCTCTTCTCTTGTTCAAGTTTCCCTCATAGACAAATGACACCCTAGATCCCCAGGCCATGTATCACCTCCAGAGCAGCTGAGACTAGGACTTGGAAGACTCTGTCCTCATATGCCTACACTCTATGTATCTGTGACTCTGTGAGTCCCCTGCTCCAGGACTTGGCTGTCATTTAACTTACCTGTTCTACATAGCTTAGCGCAGTAGCTAGGTGTCAACTGAAGCTTTGAGATGCCTTGTGTGCTTTATCATGGTCTTAAGAGCGACACACATACGTCTGGAGTACAGGTTACTGTGGCCTTGCAAACACTGCTGGGAATCATCATCAGATAAAAACCCACAGAGTGCCATACAGCTCCTGACCCACATAAAACTGAGTTGAGGACTGGGGTAGGGTGACAGGAGTCCTCAGAACCCTTGATCCCTTTAGAAACAGGGTAGCATTGAAAGGTACACATTGTCTAGAGTCCTTTGCACATTTGGTGGGCATTTGGAGCAGTATAGAGATCTGAGGTCCTCACTGTCCATCACCCTCAAGAGGAGCAGACTTCACATGGGTCCAGGCAAGGGCTCTTGAGAGGGTTCTGGCCTGGGACCTGGGAACCATGGTGTGGCAGCTGGCTGTGTAATCCTAAGCAGGATTCAGGGACTGGTGGGAGGGCGTGCCAACCTGTCTGCTCATCCAACTCGGTTCTGGTGAACTGGTTAGCAGGCTCATGTCTGGAGAAGCATGATTCCTTCTAGGAGGAGGCTCCCAGAACCTGGGCTAGTCTCTGCAGCATCTTGTGCAATGCCTGCTTGACCTCCTGGTTCCGCAGGCAGTAGATGATCGGGTTGATTAGGGGTGTGAGCACTGTGTAGACAACTGACACGAGCTTGTTGTAGTCGAAGGAGTAAATGGCCCGTGGCCGGGCATAGATGAAGAGGGACGCTGAGTAGAAGATGACCACCACGGCCAGGTGCGAGGCGCAGGTGGAGAAGGCCTTTTGCCTGCCCCCGGCGGAGGGCATGCGCAACACGGTGCTGAGGATGGCTGTGTAGGAGAAGACAGTTAACACCAGGGGCCCCAACAGGATGAGCAGTGCCAGGAGGAAGTCGACGAGTTCTGCCGCGGACATGTCAGAGCAGGCGAGGTTCAGTAGTGGGGACACATCGCAGAAGAAGTGGTTCATGATGTTGGGGCCACAGTAACCCAGGCGAGAAATGAAGAAGACCTTCCCCAGGGAGATGGTGAAGCCAGAGAACCAGGAACCACCAGCCAGGAGGCTGCAGAGACCAGGGCTCATGATGGCTGGGTAGCGAAGCGGGTTGCAGACGGCCACATAGCGGTCGTAGGCCATGACTCCCAAGAGCGCGCACTCGGTGCAGGCCAGCGCCAAGAAGAAGTACAGTTGCGCCATGCAGCCTGTGAAGGAGATGCGCTGGAACTTGGGTGAGAGCAGACTGAGCAGCATTTTGGGCACGGTGACAGAGATGTACCAAACCTCTAGGAAGGACAGGTTGCTGAGGAAAAGGTACATAGGTTTGTGCAGTGAGGGACTGGTATAGATTACTGTGATAATGACCAGGTTCTCTGTCACAGTCAGCATGTAAGCCAGCAGGAAGAGCCATAGAAGGCTTAGGTGGAGCCCCAGGGAGCCTGGAAATCCTACCAGGATGAACTCAGTCACATCTGAGCTGTTGTTTCTGGCAGACATGGTGGCCACGCTGCCGCCTGAGGGAGCAGAGGGAGAAGAATGAGGTGTGGGAGAGGCCAGCAACCTCCTGAGCTGAGTTCTCTTGAGTACAGTAGAGACCTCGTCCTCATATGCCGCAGTCCCCCACCATTACTGCCTACAGCTTGGCTCACACAGGTTGTAGCAACCAGGCTTGTTTCTTAGGGCTGACAGTTGAGCTCAGCAAGTATCAGACAAACACCGCCCATCCTGGAGGACATATCCTGGCACTGTGAGGCTGTCTCTGAGGCTTGGCTTAGGAAGTAGCTAGTAACAACTGGGATGGTGGCCTTGGACACTTTCCAACTCTAGGCTGACTTTTCTAGGCTCAGGATAAATCATATCACTTGATTTAGGGAGAGGCTATGGCTGGGGTCACTTTAGGCCCAGGAATTAGTGAACAGGGGCCAGCAGTATCAGGAGCAGGGGCTGAGGCTGTTTTAGAGCAAGTGGCCAGACTTGAGGAAAGGTAACAGGGAGGGAATCCTGGGGTCACCAGAAGGGATATGTGGTCAGTAGTAAGAGAAAGGCCTAGCCAGAGGGCTGGTGACTCAGCAAGAATTACCCCTTGCAGCACTGCTGGGCTTAGAGACCCTGCAGAGGGTGGAATTGCTAAAGACAATCATATTGAAGATAGACATAGGCTTCCTTTTTTGCCTTGCTGAGGAGTAGGATCCTCCCTCTTTGCTGGCTCAGGGGCTTCTACATAAAGTGCGTGTTACTCAAGCATGAGAGTCTGAGTCCGGATTCCCAGAACTCATGCAAAACTGGCCACAGTAGCATGTACCTGTGATCCCACCGTTCTCACAGGTGGGAGGCAGAGATAGGAGACTCCCTAGAAGCTCAGAGAGCAGCTGGCCTTGTGTGTGCAGCAGTGACAAATGACCCTGTCTAAATGAGGTGGAAGGAGAAGACTGTCATCTGAGGCTGTGCTCTGGTGTTTATGTATGTGCCACAGCATGTATGTGCCTCTGGACTCACACACATGAACATGCACACACAGGGATTAAAACAAACACATAAATAAACCACTTGGAGTGGCTGGAAAATTTCTGCTTGTTTCCATGGTTACTGTCTTGGCTGTTCTTGCTACATCCTCACATGACTACACAGGGAAGTCCAGTTAGTTTGCCGAACACACTGGCTCATTTCACAGAGAACACATCAGACCAGGTGTAGCTGAGGACCAACCGCCAGACTTTTCTCCATATTCATTCTGTCTCTAGGGTGCTGTTAATAAACATAGCCGGTGACCAGCAAAGAACCAGCCTCCACCTCCTCTGCAGTCCCCAGGTGTCCCAGGAAGATATTCTCAGACTAGGGACCAAGCTAAGCCTCAGGACAGAGCCTAGAGAAGATGCTGTTGTAGGGGCCTCTAACACTAGTCAACAAATAGATCCTCCCAGGGCAGCTACTCTGTCCTCCATCCCGTGAAGTGGCCTTTGGAGTAAAAATGCATGATGGGCTCCTGGGAGGGTGGCTTCCTAGGTACCCTCTCTACTGCTCCAAGAATTTGGTGCCCCCCAACATATCTATTGATGTGCAGTTTTTCTTCCAGAGACCACAGATGTAGAGAAAACTAGGACAGGAGCTGGGCTCACATCCCACCCTTTTCTTGGGCTGTGACTTTGGACAGGACACTTACACACAAGCCCCATACTCTTCTGTCAATCAGGGTTATGTTGGAATCCTCACTGGGCTACCTGGAGAAGCCATAGTAGACACCATTCCTGCTACAGCTGCTCACAGAATAGGTGGAAGGCATGCTCTAGGAATAGGGAATCACACAGGTTACCTGCTCTGCTGGCTCCTTGGAGCAGGGAAGGTCAGGACGGTTGGTAGGTACCAGTCCTAAGCTGGCGGAATAGAACAAGGTCACTGCCAGTATGGGTACAAAGGGTACCATGTGACGGAAAGGTCTGGGTAGGTCTAAGCAGGGTCAGATTGTCTGGGAAGGTCTTCAGAGGTCAGGTATAGTGGTCTGGTTTGGTATGGAAACCCTTTGTTGGCAGAGTTGGATCACTGATACTGCTATCTCTGACTGACTGTCTGGGAGCTGAGCTAGGAAAAGCCAGACCTTTCCCTGATGCAGCCCTTGCGACCCACAACAGTTGCTTTCTGCCGTAATCTGTTGCCCATCAGCTGTGGGCATGGGCCAAATACCTCATTCTTCTGGCTAATTCTTTCTCTGAGAGAAGGAGCATCTGTCGCCTTATGTGATGGGAAGCACCTCTGGATTCCCAGAAGCAAGTCTAAGCTTCTGCCCCGTGGACAGGAGCAGACAAACTGGAGGCTGCTGGGGAGCCTGGAGCTGTAGAGTTTCCTGCCCTGGACAGGTACCCAAGAAATTCACATTTCCATGCTCCTCCGAACTCAACACCTAATAAAGCAACCCCATAGTTAACTTAGGCTCATTTACAAGGCATTTAGTCTTACCTTCATGCCACACGCACACACACCCAGCAGAAGGATAGCAGACTCATGCCACATAGACAGGCATTGCCCCAGGCAAATCTACTTCTGGCATGCATAGATATCCCAGGGGACAAACACCAAGCTCCCAGCCTCGACACCCCACTCCCCACTGCCCATAGAAGTCAGTTGACAAACACAACTTTGAAACAGTGATGATCTCAAAAACACAGACATTTTACCCCTAACATGGATATCTGCTCAGAAGAATCATGGTCACCAGAAATCAGCCCCAGGCTTACCGCTCAGCTAGGCTACAGTCAGACTCATACAGACGTGTGCAGGCACCCCCATATGTGAATACAGGTGTGCAACCTGGGTGAGGCATATACAAATGCATGAGGCATCTCTACAGACTCATGCATATGCACACACAGACACCTACAGGTGCATGTGCAAGTGTACACATAGACAGATGCACACAGATATACAGACAGATGCTCACAGATGCATAAAGGCACACACACAGGTGAGCACTCGGCACATATGTAAGTAGATACATACACATGGCAATGTGCAGGTACATACAGATTCTCATGTGCACACACAGGGGTGAACATAGACACACTCATGAACACATGCACTTGAAAACCCACTCTCCCCAAGCTCTCACTTGCATGGGGGTTGTTTGGGTGATGGATCTGGGGGTTTGAGTCTGTTCTGACTGCCAGCCACTAAGAAGGTGCCAAGGGCTTCATGGCTTTGTTCAGAATCTCCTGAAGAGTCAGTGTTGCTTCTGGGATCTTACCTTTGAAGATGCAGAGGGTCTCAGCGTGAGAGATGGTGGCTCATGGTATTGGATGGAGATGGGGACCAGGACTGTGGTAGAGATGACTGGGTGTCTGACTGTAGGCTCCCAGGACCCCCTGAATGTTAGGTAAAACCTCCTTTCAGGAGAGGGAGGTAGATTTTGCCCTTGGATGGTGTTCAGCTTCTCCGTCACTGTCTAAGTCTGTTGCAACAAGATCAGAACATGGGAGAAACAAACCCACAGGAGACCCCACTCAATATAAAAGAGCCCTCACATCAGAGACAACTGTCAAAGGCCAGAGATGAAACAGCAGCTCCTCCAGCATTCTGTCACTTCATAAGGTCCCACCCCGCCTTACACCCTCAGCATTGGGAAGGCAGCTGAGAGCTGGGGAGCTGCGGCATTGCTCAATCTTGCCTCAGCCAAGTTTCTAAGGGCGTGTGTGTGTGAAGCCCTTACAGCTCCTGGCAGAGCAGCTCACAGGAGACGGCTTGCCTAACTGGAGCTGTGCAGAGGGCTGGAACAGGGAGGAAGGAGCAGAGGCCACACCCTGTGCCCGTCCCTGGGTGGTTTCTCTCACCTTATCCTCACGTGGTCCTCTGAGACCAAGCTTGTCAGCCAGACTTGCTGTACCAGGAGAAGATGGACACTTGCCCCAACCAAAGACCTCAGGGGCAGGGCAGGCATGCGAGGTTTTGCTATGGTATGAGCAAACAGCCCACTTAACACCTAGTATGGGACCCAAAGAGCAAATCATATGGGGGGGGCGCCTGGGCCTCTTGCTCCTATGCCCCACTTCAGTCTCATCAGTATCCTAGGTTTAGACCCCCCCTTACCTGCCTGTTCAGAGCTGTTATTTCCTGATCCATGGGCAGTCTCTTTTGAGGATTATTGGGTGGGATCAGCTTTTAAGGGAGACACAGGACCTTCTGCCTTAGCACCTGCACTGTGGGAGAACCACATTCATGGCTCTGCCCTTGCTGAGGGCTGTGGTGCACTATCTCTATCCCTTGACCATGACAGGTATGGCGGGTATCTTTCCAAGTGTGCCTCATAGGAGAGGTTTGGCTTGAAGCTCCATGGTGATATTGTCTGCAAGTGAAGGGGACAGAGGACAGTGGGTAGTGAGGGGAAGGTGTCTGGCCCCAACAAGGGAGCTTCAGCCTTGGCATGTCCAGATAGAAGAGAGGCCATTCCCATTGCAGAGGCTAGTGACCAGCTTCCTGTGGCTAGGATTCCTGCCACTTATCTCATAGTCCTGAGTCTGATTGCTGATGCAGTCCAAACTCTGGGGACTGCCTAGGCCCAGCATTCTTGGCTCCATGATGCCTGCCTCAAAATCAGCTTACAATATTCACTTGATCCTCAGACCCGTTTGTGGGGTTCCAGATTCCAGATCCAGCACATTCTCGGTTTCTTCAGGGATCTCAAGAATGAGGATGAGATGTCATAGGTTTTGATAAAGGGCAGCTTTATGGTGGTGGTGGTGCGGGAGCAGGGGACGGTGGTATAAGTAGGGGCTGTTTGGAGTGAGGCCTGAATGTGTAGAGACTAGGGTTCTGCCTAATCCTCAGCCTGTTCTCCATGGAGCTCCCTCTCACTGAGAACTTAGGACTGGGGGTACAACCTCCAGTGATCTATCGCCCTTTTCCCACCATTGTCCTAGCCTACACCAACATGCTCTCTCCTCAGCCAACCCCACTTCTCAGAAAGAAGCCACAAGATGGGGAGCAACTTCCTGATTCCAGTAACCTTATCTGTGCTAACAGGCCCCCTGAGGCCCCCTGCAGCTTTGCACGATGCCCTGGTCCTTCCCGGATCTCTCTAGCATCCAAACTCTTCCTCTGCTCTCTTTGCCCATGGTTCTTTCTTGGCTCCTAATATCAGTAAGGAAACAGCTCTTCCATTCTGTCTGAGGAGCAGACTGCTGAAGCTCCAGCTCCAAGATCTGTCTTCTCTCTGTCTTGGTCCCTTTCGGGCGTCTACACTTGCATGTTCTCTTCATGCCCACGGCAGGGGAATACCCAGGAAGTCAAGGAGAGGCCCACCCCAATCAGTTCTCTGTTTCCTGCTCTTTCCACTTCTGGGAAGACCTCAGTGAACACACCAAATCTCAAACATGCTTCCATCCCTAGCTCCTTAGACAGGGAGGCTATTCTTGTACATGCAAATTCTCATGTGTATTGTTGGTCAGTTTGTGGATACTGTGCCTCCCATAATTCTACATCTTCGTAAGTCATGGTGAACCCAAAGAAAAACATATATAGATCCTCCTGGAAGT
>JAQHUG010000118.1:5860228-5880771 GCA_028555095.1 Dicrostonyx torquatus
GGAGGGCCTTGGGCTTCCCACAGGGCAGGGTATCCTGCCCCATCTTAAGGAAGCAAGGGGACGGTGGGTGGGGTATTGGGGTGCGGGAGGGCCTGGGACAAGGGGAGTAAATGAAATTTTTCTTTTAACAATAAAAAAAGGAAAAAAAGGATTTAAAAAGATTGAGACTTCCAGCCCACCACCTTGAGGTATTTCCATATTTATTTACATCCCCTTAAATGTCTCTCAGATTCTGAATAAAGATGTTGCACATATTTCATGAGTCCAGTTCCCACACACTGGATATTTTTGTTGCTTCTACAAGTGGACCCATTGGAACTCATTTTCTGTGTGGCTCAGGGGAAGACGCACAGCTGGCTCCCTGGTTTTCTGTAGGCTGGAACACTGCTGTGACATCTAGCTTTCATGCATGACATTTCTGGTGGTGACTCACTGCCTAACGCCATAGTATGTGTTTTGTTCATCATCCTGTGCAGGTTTCCGGCTCTTGGTGCAGAGTCAGTCAGGTCTGGAAGAGCAAGGAGCACAGTTAGTGTGGGTGGGTGTGATGATGCCAGCTGCTCGAGTGAGGAGCTGCCCTCTGCCCTCTGGTTTGCAAACACCTGATTATGTTTATTTATGAGCATAAATGGCCATTGAATTTTATTTATTCTTTACCCCTCTTAATATGGTAACATAATTTTCCTGTGTGGTTTTTCCAACGTGGCAAATTAACAGTGACTGGTTATGAGTGTCAGCTTTTCCCAAATGCTGGTCAGAGCAAGCAGCTGGGGCATTGCTGCTTTGTGGTTCTGGGTCTGGTGTTTCCTTTGGGTGGGACCTTTTCTTTCTTTAAAACAGTTTTAAGCAGGCTTGGCTGATGTTTGATAAGCACCCACAGGGTATACAGTTTAGTGAGCTTGACTCAGGAACACACCCCCGAACTCCTCACTGTCGTTCGGAGACTGAGTATCTCAGGGCTACACACATTTCCCTCTTTTCTTCCCAGGAGACCACTGGTGCTTCCTGGTACCAAAGCCTAATTTGTATTTCTTAGAACTGCAGAAAGTACAGTGTGGATGAAACCACGCAGCCTGAGGCTTTGATTATCCGTGTTGTACACACCTGCAGCACATTGGAAAACTTCATGACCATTTTCCATTGTAACTGGTGGGCAATTAACTCTTATGCCAATGGGTAGACCCTGGAGATGTCTCAGTTATTGGCAGTTATGAGCAATTCGGTCATGAACACTCATGTATGGTCTTTTCAGGTGGTAGGTGTATGTTTGGCTTATGCAACTCCCAGGCTGTCTTCCCTTAAGGCACTCAAGGCGAATGATGGTGAAGATAAAATATATTAATCTGGGGATGTAGCTAATGCAATGCCTGGAGGGGAAGCCACAGCTTTGGGGTGTTCATTTGAACAGAAGGCAAGTGTAAGAAGTAGAGTTTCTGTCTTAAGAAAGTAGGAAGAGAAGACCAGATCCAATTTAAGCCATATGAAGAAAGAAATAAAAAGAAACAAATGTTAGCAAAATATAGATTATCAACAAGCCTGGAAGTCAACTGGATAAAATGTCAATAAAACAAAGTCTGCTTTGCTAAGACTAGCTAAAATAAAAGAGAAAGCCCACAAATTATCAGTAAGAGTTGAGACACTGAAGAGGGGTTTCTTGTGGATTTCACTTATGACTAAAAGTAATATAAGAAATTTACAAATAGTTTTTTTCAATAAATTAATCAATGAGGATTGCATTTATGTATTCAGAAGCACTGATGTAATCAGAAATAGATTATTTGTGCATCCTGATATTTATCAAAGAAATTAAATTTATAATAAACGCTTCCCACTACGGAGGTTCCTCAAAAAAAAAAACAAACAAAAAACAAAAAGAGAACTTCCATGTGACTCAGCTCTAAGACCCCTGAGTATTCACACAAAGGCCTCCGCACCAACATTTCACAGAAATGCTTGTACATCAGTTGTCTGCGGTGATGCTCACAGCAGTCAAGCTATGGATCAGCCTAGGGATGGCGATATGACACATACACAAGACAGAAAGTTACCCAGCTATAAAGAAGAACAAAATTATGTTCTTTACAGAAAATGAATGCAGCTGGAAACCACCACATTACATGAAATAAATCAGACTTCTCTCAGTTGTGCAACCTAGAGTGTACATGACAAACTGTTCATGGATATATGACATGAAAGCAGACGCGAGACTGGGGAATGATGGTGACTGGCAAGCAGGGGATGAAGTCTGGAGGCAATGAGGGTGAATATCGCTTATTTTTATATTATTTATATGAAAGTATCTTCATTAAGTCAAATACTATATGATATGCAATGAACATGTCAATAAAATATTTAAAAAACTTTCCACATGTGTATCACATGAAAACATTGAACATGAAAATGGAGGGAGGTTGCTGGGGATAGAAAAGTCTAAACAGGGAAGGGTGAGAGGGTAGATAAGAGTGGGTTGGGGAGGCAGGAGCAGTTGGAACAAAGGATGCTGGGAGGCTGGAGAGACGGCTCAGCTTTTAAGAGCAGTTGCTGTTGCTCTTCCAGAGGACCTGAGCTTGGTACCCAATACCATGTTTGAATGGAGAGACTCTCTATGGATAGATAAAATGCTTTTCTCAGAAGCCGGGGGTGATTAAAGGAAAATCCCAATACCACCAAGGAAGTCCCAGAGATGCCCCAAACTATGAAGGTGGTTGTCATCGCTCTTGGTTGTCCGCTAGACCTTGATGGTAAGATCCTGTAACTGAAGATGCACGTGCTCATAGGTCATAGACAAATCAAGTCGCAGCGGAGCCAGAGCTTCCTCCCCAGTGACTGGCCTCCACATTGCCAGAAGGTGGTAGGCAGGCTCCCAGAGGAGAAAAGTCGTCAGTAATTTTACCTAGCTGAGAACCATGTGAGCATGTAATAGCCTTTCAGACAAAGCATGCCCTCTGGTAGAACAGCAGCATGACTGCTACGGGGCTAACCAATCATTTTCTGACTGGATCTGAGGTCTACTCCAGACACAAGAGTCTGCCGCCGAGGAGCCCATAGGCCCTGGGAGGAACCCGCTGTATTGTTTTGCTATGTGGTCATGTTGTCTGTCTGCCTTCTAAATACTCATGTTTATGCCCACAGGTTAGTGCTGCATCCAATCCTCATCAGAGAGGCTTCTTACTGTGGGAGGCTATGGCTAATTCGCAGACCCATAACTGACCAAAGTGCCAAAACCAAGCAGTGGTGGAGTGTTAGGGGTTGGAAAGGGGACTGGTATATTACCTTCTCTAAAGTGTAGGGAGTATCAAGAAAGAGCAGGCAGAAAGAATGCAAGAGCAAGAGGATGGGGAGGCATGCAGCAAAAAGATGCCTTCGGACAACATGCAACCATTGCATTTATGAACTCACTGCAGATGTAGTTATCTACAAAGACCTGTCTAAGATTTGGTCCCTCAACATTTCATCACGGATGATGGAGAGGCCCATGAGGCCCATCCCTCCGTGAGAGACTACTGACAATTAATGACTGCTGGTGTGTGGGGTCATTTTCTTCTATGTGGGCACTGATAATTTGCCCTTACTCCCATTGATCACCTCCCACCTTTGAAGCTCTAATTAAACTCTGTGGCCACGCACAAAAAGAAGGCCTGAAAGTGTAAGGGAGATCTGCTGGGAAGTGCTCCAGAGGGGGAAGAAAGGGAAGTGAGGGGTATAGGAGTGTGTGTGTGTGTGTGTGTGTGTGTGTGTGTATGTGTGTGTATGTGAAAATTACTAGAATTCATTATATAAGTGTGTAAAACTGTCAAGCAATAAAAATTAAAAAACTTTATACAAAAAGAAGTTAAAAGCCCAAATAACTCTACTAGTGAAATATATCAAACATCCAAGAACACATGATGTGGAGAGAGAGAGAGAGAGAGAGAGAGAGAGAGAGAAGTATCTCAGATCTTTCATGACCAGCACAATCCTGATATCAAAATCTGTTGAGAAAATAGATTTACAGGGGGTGTGTGGAGAGATGGCTTAGCGGTTAAGAGCATTGCCTGATCTTCCAGAGGTCCTGAGTTCAATTCCTAGCAACCACATGGTGGCTCACAACCATCTGTAATGAGGTCTAGTGCCCCCTGGCCTTCAGGCATACATGTAGACAGAATAATGTATAAATAATAAATGAATAAATAAAAAACCAAAAAAGAAAATAGATTTACAGAACAAAATCCCCTGTGAACAGAGAATTTCTAACAAAATCTTAGTAACCTCCAAAACGATGACATAGTGTAAGTACCATTCATCCCAGGATTGAGATAAGCTTAACATTAAAGCATCGTCTCAGCTGGTAAGAAGACCCAGCCTGACATCCTGGTGGGTTAGATTCCTGGAGCCCGTGGTGTAAAGAGAAAGCAGATTTTTGAAGGTTGTCCTCTGACCTCTATGCACTACATGGTGTGTGTGTGTGTGTGTGTGTGTGTGTGTTTATGTAATATTTTCAAAATTTAAATAAAATTAAAAAACCCACCACCACAATTCATCTTTACTTGATGGATACATGTTTTTGTGACTGATGTAGAAAGCGGGTGATGGGAAGGTGCTTCTGGGTCATTGTCACAGCCTGGGTTCTGCAGGCACTGACAGTTTTCAAAACCACTCTGTATTCACCACCCCTAGCCTCGCTGCTGTAAAATGCTACCGAGCATAGCTCTGCCCACTCAGAGTCGTCAGCTTGCATTTTGGGGAAGTCCACTAGAGGGTGTGACTGAATTCTGGGACCTGAAAAGCCCTGTCCCAGTTCTGAATTCAAAGGGCAAAGATCAGGGGAGGAAAAGAGAATTCAACTTGTGTGATGTGAAACCCATACCCATTTGCAAAATATAGTAATTATGTTTTGTTTATTTTTTTCAGTGTTGGAACTTAAATCACACATGGTAGACAAGTGTTCTACCACTGAGCCCCAGCAATCGAGTACTTAATTATGCAGAATGTCTATGGTTTTAACAGACATGGAAAGGACCTACCTAAATGATCCATTGAAGAATTATGAAAAGGAACAAAATGTAGATTCGTTTTTCTTTTTCAAGACAGGGGGTTTTCTGTGTAGCCCTGGCTCTGTGTAGCTCTCTGGCTGGTCTCGGACTCACAGAGATCCACCTACCTCTGCCTCCCACATGCTGGGATTAAAGGCGTGTACCACCATTGCCCAGCTGAGATATAGACTATTTTATCTTAACATCCAGAGCTGTAATAGGAAGAGTAGTGAGGCATGGATATAAAGATAGAAAAGCAGATGAACAGAACACATGGTGACTCCAGAAATACTCCTACACATTCAGCTGATGGAGCCAAAGGGCAAAAATCTCCTAACCAGGGACAGGAAAGACACTTGGAAAGGTCAAGAGCCCCACTCCATACTTTACACCATATGCAGAATGAGTTTGAGATGGAGCTGGAACCTCAATAGACAACTATAAAGTATAGAGCATCCTGAAAAAACCAAAAACAAAGCCCTGGAGACATTTTGCATGCTCAGCACGGCTGTTCTGAAAGAAACAAGGAAGCAAGAATAGCATGAACCCTGCTGTGTATTCAGATGCAACCCCCTGCTCTGTCTTGCCCGAATCACACAGTTCTAAGCAGGAACACTTCTGATGCTTTTGTTCTTCGTGTCTCCCTGTATCTCGCTGCCCTCAGAGGTTCTCCCCTGCATGATTTTAAGGTTTATGATCAGTTTGAAGCCATGGTCTAAAGGACTCTGATGTCAATGTATGAATGTCTGCCTAGTCAAGGGCAGATGTGTTTGTGGCTGCCAGATGCAGTGACCACAACGCTTTTTTGCAGTTTTGGTTAGTCTTGTTGTTCAAATGTTTTGATCTCTTCACTGATTTTTTTTCTGTGATTGTGGTATAACTTGCTGACAGGTTAAAATCTCTTACCAGCTGCATTTCCGTCAGTTTTGAGCACCCACAAAAAATTTTAGGTCATTTCCTTCTGTACTTGCTAAATTAAAAATTTTGGAGAATTCGACACTTGTATGATGATAAAGTGATTCATTTTGTTACCAGTAATACTTTTGGAATGATTTTGCACAATATTAGTATCCGTACAAAGTGATAGCCACACGAGCTGTATTAGAGCATCTACCAGTTCAGTTTCACCGTGGCCCCGAGCAGGCTGGCCAGTTTCTGCCTGCTCTGTGTTCCTCTTGCTATGTAGTACACCCACCCCTCAAAAAAATTAAGGAAATTCAAAACCTCAGCTCTACAAAGAACACATTCCCATAAATAAAGACAAGTCACAGACACAGAGGCCCAGGTTGGTAGCCCAGGAAGAGAGTGCCCCAGGCCTGGGGCACAGACCTAGGAGCAGGATCATCAAGGCCACAGGAAGACCTGCTGCTTCCAAGCTTGCTGAAGGCACCTGCCGTCATGACTCAAAGATGTCCCGTCTGAGGCAGCTGCCTTTTATAGCCAGTGTTCCCTTGTTCTGTAGATTACAAGTAAGTAAATCATAGTGAAGAATGACAAGAGAAAATTATCTTTGTGTATTGTGGGGTTTAAAATACCCAGAGAATTAAAGTGTAGGGTTTTAAAATGCAGGAGAAACTGGGAGGAGTGGAGGGAGGATAAACTATAACCAGGATATATCATATGAAAAGAGAATCTATTTTCAATAAAAAGAAAAGTGTAAATTGCACCAACATTATTTATCACTAGAAAAAAATGACTGTCAAGTTTGCATTACTGAGGAAGCAATGCACATATTAGGAAAAAAAGCACTCCTCTAAATGGAATTAGTGCACGCTCATGTAAAACGATGTTGTTAAAAAGATCGCTATCAACAACCAAATCAAATTGTTCAATACTTTTCTGACTTGTTCTAGACACTGAATTTATATTAAATCAGTTCACCCTCTAAACACGACTATAGCTCAAAACCATATCTTAATTACCTGCTTATGCCATGAGGGACTAGCTATTAACTTTTTACTGCTAGTGTAGCTTTAAATTAAACTGCATGTTCTTGCGTGAACTTACTGTAGTTTTTTTCTAAAAGTTTTTTTAATAGCTTTCTTTTATGAATGGATATTCATTACAAAAATGATAGGTTTCATTATGATAGCTTTGTGTAAGTGTATAATCTACTTTGGTCTTGTTTCCCCTCCATCACTGTCTCATGTGCCCTTCTCAGTGATCTCCCTTTTTCTTCCAAGTGGTCCCTTTCTACTTCCATGTTACAGATACATATTTTCATATATATGGATATTCAAACAGATGAGTGCATATTCAAATGTGTGTGTGTGTGTGTGTGTGTGTGTGTGTGAAGGCTCAAGGCCAATGTGAGATATCTTTCTTGATCAAGCTCCACTTTAGACCTTGTGTAGGAACTTCTCATTTGAACCCAGTTACGGCTCTCTAGCTAATCAGCTTGCTTCAGGACCCTTTGTCTCCACTTTCCAATGGGAGTAAGGTAGGCCTTAAGCTCCACCCAACATTTATGTGGGTTCTGGCGATCTGAACTCTGATCCTCATCCCCTGAATCACATTCCCAGCTCCTTAAACATGTGCATTATGTGTATTTTAAGATGCAAATTCCCTACATGAGAGAAGACATGAAACTTGTCTTCCCAAGTTTGACTGGTTTGGCTTACATGTCTCAATTTCCGTGCATATTTCTGAAGATGGCGTAGCTTTGTTCTTTCTGGAATAATAGTCCACTGTGTTTGTATACATCTCCCTGATGCATTCATCAACTGATAACTGTCTAGACTTGGTTATTATGACCAGTAGAGCAATAAGCAAGGGTGTGCAAGTCTCTGTGACACGTGACTCACATTCCTTCAGCTGTGTTCACAGGTGTGATTGAGCTAGGTCATATGGTAGTTCTGTTTTTCAGTTTTCTGAGAAACCTCCATACTGATCCCCACAGAGACTGCACTAGTTTAGACTCCTATCAACAGTCACATCGATCCTTGCCAGCATTCTTACTTTTTGATGACAGACATTCTGACTGGGGTGAGATCGGAATCTCAGCATAGTTTTGATGTGTAGATCTCTGAAGGCAAAAAACATAAAAGCCTAGGGCTGCTGGGCTTTTCATGGGAGACTCTTTACTTCCCTTCACCCAGCAGGGCACTTGTATCCAGTGCAGGCTCTGAGTTGGCTGCTGGCGGTCAGAGGAGAGATTCCTTGCCATTCTGCATTCCTTCACACAGCAGTTCTCAACCTGTGGGTCAGGATCCTTCTGGAGGGCCAAATGACCCGTCACGGTTCACAACAGCAGCAAAATTACAGCTATAAAGTAGCAGTGAAAATTATTTTATGGTTGGGGGTCACCACAGCATGAGGAACTGTATTAAAGGGTGCAGCATTAGGAAGGTTGAGAACCATTGATTCACAGGCAACATAGCCTTTTTTTGTGTAGCTGTTATAATGAGGTTTCCCCAGAGTCCCACTGTAATTTAAAATTACAATTTGTCTTGATGATTTTGCATTTATTCTACTCAGGATTTGTCTCTTGAATCTGTAGGCTTGTGTCTTTCGGCACATTTGGGGAGTTTTCAGCTATTATCTCTTTAAATATTTTTTCAGACCCTTGGTCTGTCCTTCCCTTTCTGAAAATTCAGAGATGAGGAGTAGATCTCCTGCTGCAAAGATTCTGGAGATCTCTCTGTTGTTTTAAACAGAGCAAATTTTGGTTATCTTCACCAATGCCATCCTGTTGCTCTAACTTTGATTTTGGCTACTTTGTTTTTACTTCTGTAATGTCCATTTGTTGTTTTGAGTAATAGCTTTACTGAGATACAGCTCACATACAGCAAATATCCTCTTCAGAGTGCACAAAGTGGTAGACTCCAGACTTCAGTGTATTCAGAATTACACCATTATAACCAGCGTTAATTTTTTGTGAGACAGGGCTTCTCTATGTAGCCTTGGCTGCCCTTGAACACACAGAGATCCACCTGCCTCTGCATGCCAGGTGCTGGGATTAAAGGTGCATGTCACCACCGCCCAGCTACCAGCATTAATTTTCACACACTGTTACTACCTCAGAAGGAAACCTTGCACCTTTTGTGGTCATTTTCTATTTTGTCTTCCTGTGACCCATTGACAATCAGCAGTCTGCTTGCAGTGTCAGTGGATTTGCCCATTTTAACATTTCAGATAAAGGAATCACACACAGTATGTGGCTGTATGTGTCTCTCCAGGTCCATCCACATTGCTCTGTGTTGTGTCTCACCATTTATTGAGGACGGTATTTCATGCATGGATACACGCTCCTTGTCAACTGCTCACTGACACACACTCAGGGTGCGCCAGTTTTGCTTGTTGTGAATAACTACTATGAATATTTATGAGTGGGTTGTTGGGTGGCCACATCTCCTAGACAAACATACTGGAGTAGAATTCCTGGGCACCTTTTTGTTTAACTTTTTGAAGAACGGATTTCATAGAATAAGTGATTCTGAGAAACCATTATTAAAGTAGTTGCTCTATTTTCCACACCAATAAAGGATGAGAGTCCAGATTTTGCAATGTCCTCACATTGAGCCCATAGTTATAATTTTTTTTGGCTGAGATTTTCTGTTTTTTTTTAAATAAATTTATTTTTCTGTTTTGCATCCTGGCTGCAGCTTCCCCTCCCTCTTCTCCTCTCTCTGGTTTCTACAATACTTTCTCCCCCTCTTCTATGAACTAGCCATCTCCTGTGACCAGACTGGTGCCCAGTCCCGTTGTTATCACCAACTGATGGAAACAAATGCAGACCCACAGCCAAACATCAGGCGGAGTTCAGAGATTGCTATAGAGATTTGCATTGAGATAGTTCTTGGTTTATTGATAGAAATTTAAGGTCAGTCTTGTTATATGCATATTTCTGCTCTTGATTAAGGTATTGTGATTGTGTAGTTCATTTAAAAATATAATGTATAATTAAGAAATATAGGTTAATAGATAATCATTTACAAAAGTAAAAGCTTGTAGTCATATTAGTTAGATTTTCTAAGTGTTTAGAGGTATATTTAGTTAGATAGGTATTCTTTATATCTTTCAGAGATCTTCAGAATATGACATTTAAAATGTTTAAAAACTTAAGACTTTTTAAGAAAGTGAAACACATCTGCTGCTGGCAACACCAAGCTACTTCAAGAGGATGATGGGCATTGAAGAGGCTCCTTATGGAGTTGGTTGACCATTTGGCAAGAAACTGCTTTTGCCTAGACTGCTTGATAAACTGGACATGCAGGACCCACAGAGAAATGACTGCTAAACTTGCCTAAAAGTGAGATGATCCTATGGGGTTCCTGCTTTATGAAAGAGTGCTAGACATTCTGCAGGACACAGAAAAATGTGACAGACAAACTGCCAGTATAGGTGAAACTGTCTTTGAAATTTTCTGCTTTGTGGAAAAATCTGCTGGATACTATGGGCCTGTAGGCTGCAGATGGATGCCCCAAGGGTACAGAAGAACTTTTGGTGAGTGTCCATGTAGCAAGATGTCTCTGTCAATTCTAGAGTTTTGAATGTTGCTTACAATGTACTTCTTATTTACTTATGTAATATTATATCCTTCTGGAGTCTTTGATGGAATTAAAGAATAGATAGTAATAATATAGGTTCCTTAGCTATGATAAAAGATAAAATAGATATAACTGTAATTCTTGCTTAATAACTGTCATGTAATTTTACTATGTTAAAGTTAAAACCTTCCTTTTTCATTTAAACATAGAGGGGGAGGTGATGTGGGATTTCCCTCTGTATGCTGTGATTACCATTGATAAATAAAGGAACTGTTTGGACCTATAGCAGAGCTATAGGGGAACAGAGCTAGGTGGAGAAACTAAGCTGAGCAGTGGGAGAAGGAAGGCAGAGTCAGAGAGAAGCCATGTAACCCAGTCAGAGACAGATGCCAGAACTTTAGCTGGTAAGCCACAGCCATGTGGCAATACACAGATTAATAGAAATGGGTTAAATTAATATGTAAGAGTTAGCCAATAATGGGCCAAGCAGCGATTTAATTAATACAGTTTCTGTGTGGTTATTTCAGGGCTAAGTGACCTTCTTGTTTGTTTGTTTACATTTGCTTTGAGAGAATAGGCAACTGCATCAAAGTATCCTAACATTTATCATTCAAGTTGTGAGTTTCCTGGTTTTCCATAGGTTGAGTGGTTCTCTGTGGGATCTCAGATATTTTGGTTTTGTGTTGTGAGACTCTTGGATTCCGTGCATCTTCTGAGCAGGCGAGTATCTGTCGGACTTGGTGTGTGACATTGCCCTTTCTGTGAACCTTATTTATCAATGACAACTTTTTTTTCCAAGAGCTCTTACAAAGTTATCTGGTCTGTTTCATTCTTTTGCTCCAGTTGGGACTCCACAAGTCCCCCAAGGATACTTCTTGCGTGACAATAGATGCTTTCCTTGGTTATACTTCTGTTCTGGTGATGGGATCTGGGTAGGGGACACAGACATAGGCCCTCACTCCACTATGTCAGATGGGCCAGTTGTCTGGTGGTAGAGTCTGGGTGAGGATCTCCCTCAGCAGCTACCAGTATGGGAGGAAACTACCCCGGCCCCTTGCTCATGTCTGGTGGTGCTTAGGGCCACCAAGGCCATTGGCTGCTCTCCTGTAGACAGATGCAGAACTGCTGACGTGCTGTAGAGAGACCCTTGCTGTACCCACTGGACATAGGCTAGCAGTTCTCTTACAGCTATACAATTGACTCTGAGACAAGATCTCTTTTATTGCCACAACTAAAGCTCTGAACTCTGGAGGCTTGAGGACCCTGAGTTTGGGGTCTTGTTGGTGAGTTTTTATTTTCATGTTTATACACATAACACTGAGGAATCAGTAGCTCTTGGGTGTTCAGGTCCTGCAGCATGAGATTCTCTAGCTATGGCCAGCTGTTGCACTCAGCTGGAGGAAGGATGGACTTCCCAAGGCCAGAGAGATGTGAGATATAAAGGTCTTGACCCTTGAAGATGCTTTCTCTAATATCAAAAGTGCAGGTCCCATCCAAGCATGAGTTCAGAACCTAGGCACAGGGCTAAGCCTAAGCCTTGCCCATGGGAAATGCAACACAATTTCTGGTTCCTGGGACCAAACGGACACTAAATGCCATGGGTCTATGGGTTCTTCAGAGGCTTCTTTGTCCAATGTCTCCTGGGCTGTGCTGGGGCCACAGGATAGTGGGAGAGCCTGGACATTGAGCAGTAACAAGTCTTAGGCGAGTACCTGAGTGGGCATCACAGGCAAAATCTTTGCCTCTTCCCCTACCAACCTCCCTCCATGATCCACATTAGGTGGCTCTAACAGAGACATATATGTGTTTCTGGCCAGGAGGATGACCATATTCCTGAGAAATTTGACTGTGTTAACTCAGGTAGGAGAGAATGGATGGGAAGGGCACTGATGTGTAGCCTGCAGCACTTGGCTTCTCTGCAACTGGGCAGAGGCTGGTTAATGATAATCAGGTGGGTGAGGATCTGTAGGAAGAAGGGTTTTATCATGTTACACGAAGAAGGACAAATCCACAGAAGTAGGGTCATGAACTGGGTCTCTGGAATGGGACAGTTTCCACTTGGCCTCTTTTCTACAGAGTTCCAGCTGGCCAGTGGCAGCAAGTGACTATGAAGGCCGTGTGGAACTCCAAGTACAAGGGGACCTGGTAGACGCATGGCTATCTGTCACCAACTCAACTGTGGTCATGCAGTATCTGTACCTCCAGGAGAACATTTTGGGGATGGGGATGCCCCCATCAGGCCTGACATATTTCAGCCATCTGTTCAGGTGAGTGCAGGGGTGGTGGGTAGTGGGTGAGAGTGGGTGGAGCTGTCTGGTGTGGCAGTCTTCTTCACCTTGAGCCTGTTCCTGCCAGGTCTCCAAGATGTCTTGCGGCGAAGAGATGGACAGAGCCATTCTTCATCCATGGACATTCATGGACAGAGCTGCTTGGAGATTTCCCTAGATGGCTCATAGGGCTGTGTATTAGATGATGGCTTGGACCTGTGTGAAGCCATCATGGCGTGCAGGCAGCTAGGTTGTGGAGAGGCACAGTGAGCCTGTGATGCTTCAGTCCCTGGACACTGGACAGTCCCTGTGGGACTGAGTCAGGTGCACTCCCTGGGCTCTGAGATTAGCCTGACACAGTGCAGTATGCCTACATCCTTGTTGGTGTGACACAGGTGTAGTGTGCTCTAGTGAGTGTGTAGCTTCTACTCCCACAGCCTTTCTCACGATATCCAATATGTATGACTTGGTCTCTCTGCAGGGAGCCTGTGCATGAGGCTGGTTGTGGGCCCAGGCCACTGGGCTGAGTGTGTGGATTGGCTCTATCAGGGCTCATTTGGTATGTGATGATGCGTGTGACTTTCAGGATGCCAAAGTTGGTCTGCAGGCAGCTGGACTATGGCCATGCTGTCAGTGCTCCAGGGGATGCCCATTTTGGGGCAGAGACTGGGCACATCTGGGTGGATGAGCTTGACTGCTTGGAAAATGTGTCTTCATTGTGGGAGAGTCAGGAAGCTGGGGCCAATGTGATTGCAGGCACAAGGAAAATGAGAGAGTGTTTTGCTCAGGTGGGTGCTGCATCTGGACTCTTCCTGCCACAGCTGAGTATCAGATGCACGGTTTGGCATCCTTGACTACCATTCAGTCTCAAGAGATAACTCTTCCTGCAGACATACCCTATACAGCATGTTCTTACTAGCCCTACTCAGTACATTCACGCTATAGAACTCACTTCCTGTACTGTGATGGGCCAAACCTGTTCCATCTGGTTGGTATTGGAGTATATACAGGACCTTTCTCTCCAGAAGAAATCCTATTTTGTGCTTGGTGTTTGTCTACAATTATTATTTTTTATTTTGGATTTTTGAGAATTTTATGCATGAGTACCATATTTGAATAATTTCTACTCCTCTCTATTCTCCTCCAACTCCTCTTATCCTCACCTCCTCCCTCTCATATTCTTGATTCCCTCTTTCAGGATTGTTATAACATACATACACACATACACACACACGAGACTAATGATTCTATTTAGAGTTGCACCCATGTACATGCATTTAGGGCTGAGCATTTGGGACTGGATAACCTATTAGGAGGCTTGCTCCTGGAGAAAACTGATCAGCCTCCTCTCTTCATCAAGGAGTGGAACCTTGAGAAATTTCCCACATCCAAGTTGGCTTGTTGGCTGGTGTTACTATGCAAGTCTTGATTAGGTAGTCATACTGTTGAGAGCTTGTAGGTGTTGCATTCCTGCAGTTTATAGTAGACACTCTTGGAGCAAGTGTCTTGGTTTTCCACCAGAGATAGATGTGCTGAAACTTTGCTGGTAGGCCATGACCTTGTGGTGATGCACAGATTAATGGAGATGGGTTAAATTAAGATGTAAAAGTTAGCCAATAAGAGGCTAAAGCTAATTGGCCAAGCCGTGATTTAATGAATACAGTTTCTGTGTGATTGTTTTGGGGCTAAGCTAGCCAGGAGGCTGGGATAAACAAGTGGTTTTCCTCCAATAGGGTGACAGCTGCATTTATTTATGAGTGTAAGGATAAATTTTAAGAAAGCAGCTAGAGTCAGGTGGCGGTGGTGCACACCTTTAATCCCAGCACTCAGAGGCAGGCAGATCTCTGTGAGTCTGAGCCCAGCCTGGGCTACAGAGTGAGTTCTCAGAACAGGCTCCAAAGCTATAGAGAAACTTTCTCTAAAAAAATCCAAACCAAACAAACATAAAAAAAAACACAAAAAAAGAGAATGCAGTTATGAAGTTGGATGTCTGGGTCCAGGGCCCCACCACAATCAGGGTTTTCATTAATGTCCAGGGCTCCTGTTACTATTGAAGGCAATGCAGATGCCCAAGGTCTGGACAATGGTACAAAACTGGCCCCACCCCTAATAGTAGAGTTGCCTCTCAACACTTAGAAAAACTCATGCCACCTTCACCATGGGCCTTGGAGAGCTGGCTCCTAATGTGGGAGGTCCTTCTGTCTGTGTGTTGCTTATATTGGTTAATGAATAAAGAACTGCTTTGAGCCTGTGGCAGAGAAGAATAGAACTAGGTGTGGAAAGCTAGGCTGTCTGCTAGAAGAAAGAAGGGCAGAGTCAGAGAGAAGCCATGGAGCCACCACTGGAGACAGAAGCTGGGAACTTTACCCAGTAAGCCACAGCCATGTGGTGATATACAGATTAATAGAAATGGCTTAAATTAATATAAGAGTTAGCCAATAAGAAGCTTGAGCCAATGGGCCAAGCAGTGATTTAATTAATACAGTTACTGTGTTTTTATTTCAGGTCTAAGCTAGCTGAGCAGCTGGAAACCAACAAGCAGCCCTCCTTACTACAAATTGGTGCCAACATGGTGGACTAAAACCTGAGAGGGCTTGGAAAGGAATTCTAGACACTAAAAAACAAAGTTTAGCCACATTTTTTTCCAAATGGGCTTTGCTTGCTGGTGGCATGCTGCAGCTCCCTTAAGAGAAGTTTTCCTGATTCAGTTGTTGCAGAAAAGAAAAAACAAAACAAGACAAACAAACAAAACAAAACGCATGGCTGTTTTGAAATGCCAGCTTCTGGGTTGTGCTGTCAGTGTGACCTCTGGCTCTTTCAGGAGACCGAGCATTTGGATGGGGTTTGTGAGCAATGTGCTGCAACTTTCTTGATGGCAATGTGGACTAGCTGTGTGCCTGGAAGTGGGGTGGTGTGCACTGTATGTGACTCTCAGAGGTGGCCAATGGCTCCGCCATGCTGGACTGAGTGGAGCAAGCAGGAAGTGCTGTATTTCCTCTAGCAATGACACAGCTCAAGTTTTAAAGAAGCATTTAGCATTTTAAAAAGTGCTCCTGGACAGTAAATAATTACAGATACACAATAGGACAGATTTAAACATAAAATCCTCTAAATTGGTAACTGTGTTGGATAATTGTACATAGGCTTGGGAGAGAGAAGAAAAAGAGTATGGAGCATTAAAAAAAGAAGAAGTAGATCATTAAAAAATATCTTTAAAGAGGCAGAGTACAGACAGCCATAGACTAAAAGGAGTAAAGAAAAATAAGCCATGTAAAGATGGGCTATACACAGAGAGTTTGGATTATGTATATTATTGTGATTTCTTTGAATTTTTTGACTGTGAAGGAGCTAAGTACAGAGAGATATTTCATTGTACAGGCTGCTAAGAAAAATCAATGTAAAGGTATTTTATTTTCAAAATTTGAGTCTAAGGATATGTTGCTTTGGAAAAGATGTTTCCCTTTTGCTTCCGCAGAGGATAAGAACCTGTGGAACCCTCCCAACTAATATGGTTTGATGGACCAAGACTCCCTGAAAGGTTGCCTTGAACACCCCTCAAAAATTACTTTGCCCAACAAAAAGCAAGAAGTAGTATGGAGACAACTATGCCCATATTCCCAAATATTGTTTATATAAATGCTTCTTTACATTTAAAGGGGGATATGCTATAGAGATGAATACTTTGCATTAGTATGGATCTTGGTTTATTGATACAAATTTAAGGTCAAATTTGTTATACTGTGTATATATATTCTTGCTCTTGATTAAGGTATTGTGATTTGCAGCTCATTTAAAATGTAATGTATAATTAAGAAATATAAATTAATAGATTATCATCTATAATACTCAAGCTTGTAGTCATCTTAGGTTTTCTAGATATATAGAGATATATTTCAGTTAGGTATTCTTCAAATCTTTCAGAGACCTTCAGAATATGGCATTTAAATGTTTTAAGAATTTAGGATTTTTCATGACAATGAGATACATCTTCTCCTGGCAACACCAATTTACTTCAAGAGGAAGATGGGCATTGAAAAAGCTCCTTATGAAGTTTACTATACATTTGGGCAAGAAACTTCTCTTGCCTAGACTGCTTAACTGGACATGCAGGACCCACAGAGAAATGACTGCTGAACTTGCCTAAAGGTGAGATGATCCTTCAGGGTTCCTGCTTCATGAAAGAGTCTTCCAGACATTCTGCAGGACATAGAAAAAAGTGACTAAAAACTGCCAATACAGTCTTTGAAATTTCCTGCTTCATGGAAAAGTCTGCTGGATACTATGGGCCTATGGATTGAAGATGGATGCTCCAATGGTACAGAAGAACTTTGGGTTACTGTCTAGGCAGCAAGATGTCTTTGTCATTTCTAGATTTTTGGAAGTTGCTGACAATACACTTCCTGTTTACTTAGGTAATATTATATCCTTCTGGAGTCTTTGATGGAGTTGAAGAATTTATAGTGATAGTTACAGTTTTCCTTAGTTATGATAAAAGATAAAGTAGATATAAATATTGTTACTGTAATTCTTGCTTGATACCTGTTTTGTTATATGTAATTTTACTATGTTAAAGTTAAAGCCTTCCTTTTTGTTTAAACAGAAAAGGGGAAATGATGTGAGAGGTCCTTCTGTCTGTGTGTTGCTTATGTTGGTTAATGAATAAAGAACTGCTTTAAGCTTATGGCAGGGAGGAACAGAACTAGGCAGGAAAAGCTAGGCTGTATGCTGGGAGAATGAGGGGCAGAGTCAGAGAGAAACCATGGAGCCACCACCAGAGACAGAAGCTGGGAACTTTACCTGGTAAGCCACAGCCAAGTGGTGATATACAGATTAATAGAAATGAGTTAAATTAATATGAGTTAGTCAATAAAGAAGCTAGAGCTAATAGGCCAAGCAGTGATTTAATTAATAGTTTCTGTGTGAGTATTTTGGGTTCAAGCTAGCTGAGCAGCCAGGAACCAACAATCAATTCTCTCTGCCTCCTCCAACAGGCTCCACCCCTCCCATGAGAGGAGTGGTTCCAGCAACTTGGACCAACCAACTCAGCTGCCACCCAGCATACATAGGGCCTGAAGTTGGCACACACCATATATGATCTACTGGCATGTTTGAAGGGATTGATCCTGCAGAACCATAGCTGCAGTATGTCCATGACTTGGGACAACAACAGGATATAATCTAGTGTTGATGGTGCACCAAAATCAGAGACCTTAAACCTGACCTACACTCATTACACAATGAACATTCGTAAGCAATTCTGTTTGGATCAAAGGTACACACATTGCAGGATACATTGTTCCCACGGCCATTGAGATGAATGAAGAGGAGATGGAGAGGTGGGAAAATGGAGGAATGAAGTGTTTTTCTTTTTTCAAAATTATTGTCAATTTTTATTCGTTCTAACTTTCCTTTGGTAAGGAACACTAGAAGAGTGAGGTGCAGATATGGGGGACTTGGAGAGGAGCAGGATTGGGGTACATGATGTGAAATTCTCAAAGAATTGAAAAAAGGAATGCAGATAGAAACTCTAATGATTTAGGAAAATAGCAGTAATAGATTCTCCTTTAGTGTCAGTGACCTGTCTGGCCAAGGGTGGTTGGTTATATTTATACCAGGCATGAATTAGCTCCTACTGACCAGCACTTAAGTGCAATTGGGTAGCTGTTGGTTACCCCCAATATGTAAGTGCCACTATTGTCCACCTAGGGATATCTTACTGGGCTGGTCACTGCTTTGACTCATAGACTTTACAGTTGGGTAGGACTATTGATCTCTTTTCTCCCTTGGCTGCTTACATAGTAGCTATGATACTATGAGAGCTAGTCACCAGGGAGGGAGCCTCCAGGTCTATTCCAGTTAGATTTTTCAAGTCATGTGTTCAAATTGTGTGGTGTTTTCAGCAATAGGGTCATATCTTCAGGTTTTGTGAGGCAAGTAAGGGTGACAGCAATAGCCTATATTGCTTTGTGAGTCCCTTGAACTTCCTGGCAAACAGCTTGAAGGGAGGTTTCCCGTGACTGAAACTGGAGTTTGGCTAGAACAACTATAGCTCTTGGGAGAAAGGTTATCACTCCATGTTGTGTTATCACTCCATTTAAACACACACACACACACAAACACACACACACACTTTTAAGTAAGTCTATGAAATGTTTCCCTATAAATTTTCAAGCATACTTAGTGTTATTTTCTCTCCTTCCTCCATTTCTCTATGTATTACCCTATCTTGCCCTCCTTAGTTAAGCTCCTTTTTGTTTTCCCCTGCCTCCCTTCATAACACCTGTGCCCTATTACACTTTTCTCTAGAATTAACCTCCCCCACCTCCATGATCCCTTTCTACTCTCCTGGCTTCTGTAGTTACTTCAGTAAAGATTTGGGGTTGGGATCCATAAATAAGAGAGCAAATAAGAAAGACAAACCTTTCTCTTTTTTGGTTTGAGTTTCACTCTGAAGCATTTTCCAGTTCTAGTCATTATCTGCACATTTTATGGTTTCATTTTTCTTTATAGCTGATATAATACATTATGTATATAGTAATCAGATGTTTCCCTCCTGCCCACCAATTTCCAAATTACCACACAGAGTCTTAAATTAATTATAAATGCTCAGTCAATAGCTCAGGCTTATTACTAACTAGCTCTTCCATTTTAAGTTAACCCATATTCCTTACTTTGCTCTGCCACATAGCAACACCTTTATTAGCATGGCACATTCATCTGCTCTCTCTGGGTCTCGTTGGCAACTCCTGACTCAGTCCTTCTCCTTCCCATCAACCTTAGTTTGGTTGCCCCACCTATACTTCCTGCCTAGCTACTGGTCAATCTTCGTTTTATTAAACCAATCTGAGTGACAAATCTTTATAATGTACAAGAGGATTATTCCTCAGCAGTATATGCAACACATTTTCATTATTCATCAGTCGAAGGACATCTAATCAGTGTGAATCCTCAAAAAAACTAAAATATATATCTACCACATGACTCAGCAATACTATTCCTTGGGTGTATAACTAAAGGACCCAATATCCTACTACAGAGATACTTGCTGGGCTATGCTTATAGCCAGTCTACAATAGCTAGGGAATGAAAGCAGCCTAGATGGTTCCCATTCTTTGTTGTTGTTTGAGACAGGGTCGTTTAATCATCCTGGTTGCGTTGGAACTCTCCAGGCTGTCTTGAACTCACAAGGATCCTCTTGTCATGCCTTTGCTTCCTGAATGCTGGGATTAGAGGCATGTGCCCATCATCTCCAAATGATATCTCCAGTTACTTTTGATTCTTCCTGTGTCCAGGAGAACTTTCTTCAGATCACCCCTAAGGCAATTTTTGTTGATCAGATCTTGTTTGTGGCCCTCATTTATGAGTTTACTGTTTTGTTACTATTCTCAGGAGAAGCACCAGCAATTTCTAGCTGCCATAACAGGCTTTCCTGCGGCTTTAGACAGCAGTATCTCCAACCTTGTGCAAATGTATATCTGCTCACCACTGCTAGTCTGTTGGTTCATCTGCCCACAGATTTTAGCCCATTTTAGTTCATATTTTGTTTTTCTTAGTTATGCCTGTATTAGTGACTTTTCTTATAGCTGTGATCAAAAACCTCATAGAAATAACCTAAGGGAGGTAGGGTTCATTTTAACTCATGGTTTCAGAAGTATCTGTGCTGTCAGGGTAGAGCACAGCTATTCACATCACAGAGGGTCAAAAGTAGAGGGAAACATATTACATAGGATGTATCCCCATGACTCTTTCCTCCAGTAGGTCCCATTTCTCAATAA
>JAQHUG010000118.1:5909504-5922796 GCA_028555095.1 Dicrostonyx torquatus
ATAAAGGGGTGTTTACTGAAGCCCTGTGCTCTCCCCTTTGATCCTGCCAGTCTCACATAGCAGGGATAATGTGTAACCCAGAGGTCATATATCTATTTCTTAAAAGTTGACTCAGTTCATATCCATAGGCTAGCTCTTAGTTTGCAGAGAGATGCTTGGTGCTTTAAATAGAGCTATGGGTTGTAAAGTGGACTAACCCAATGTTAATAGCTAATCCTTAAGCTACAGAGAAAACTGCTGATAGTCTGTTCTCCTAGGCTTACAATTTTATATTTCTTTATTTCTACATTCCTATTTCTGGAATCTACATTCTTATATTCTTATTCTTGTACCCTGAAGCCATCTGGTGTTCAGTGTCTGCCATTAGAATTTGTAATGGCCCTGTGCTGTTAGGTCATCTGGTATTGGATGGGTACATGTTTACACTCATTCTAACTCATTGTTGGACAGTTTATTAACTATCTTTGTTTCATTTTCACCCTAAAGCCTACTTTAATCCAGCATAACTTCTGTGATGCTGCTCACTTTTGCTAAGTTTCTTTAAAACCATTCCCCTGAATTCTTTGCCGGGAAGTTTACACGTTTTCTCATATTAGGGTAGTTGTGTTTCCTTGGTGGGTGCCATGTTCACCTTTTGTGCCCCTCTGATGATATTTCTCTATATGGTGGCTTATTCATCTCTGTTTGGTGTTTTCACAGTGAGTAAGATGTTGTCCTGGCAGTGTTTCTTGTTACAGTTGGTTAGGGTGTACTGGCTTTGCTACAGGTGGGTACTTTTAATTCAGCGTTCATGTCCAATGTTGGTAATGTCTTCAAATGTCTGATTGGTGTGTAAGATGGCCGTGTTTGGGAATTATATCACTGCCAGCATGTGTCTCCTTCAGGTGGAACTGGTTCTGAGGAAGCTCTGGATGTGGTGCATCTTCCTGTGTCTATAGAATTTTCAGACTTTCTGAAATTCTTTGAGGACATGGAAATCTCAATAAGCTAGTGGCTTTTGGCATAACACATCCAGGAGTGAAACGAGGTCTCCGTCGATGTGTGACAATCTGGGTTTTAGGTTCCACGAATTGGTTCTAAGTGGGCATCTGTTAGAGTCTGAGGCTGGCACCTGCCCATTGATGCTGTGTATGAGGTGCCCCCAGTGAATACTTAGCACCCAACTAGTGGTGCTGTTGTAGATTAGTTAGAAGGTAAAGCTTGGCTGGATAAAAAAAGATTACTAGGGGAAGAAGGAGCTTGAGGTTTTATAGGCCAGGCCCACTCCCTGTCTCCTCTCTGCTTCCTCCTACATTAGGAGGCAATGAGATCACCTGTATCACTTCCTGCAGCCATGCCTTCCGCTCTGTGGTAGACTGTACCTCCTTGACTTATGCACAAATAAATCCTTTCTCCCTTTACCTTCATATCAGATCCTTGGCCACAGCAACAAATGAAATAATCAATAGTCATAGAACTTCCTCAATGGTGCCCAGTGCTGAATGTTTGCATCTCAGGCTCTGTATGAAAGAATTATGAAAATGTGGCCTCAGCTAAGCAGCTTCCTTCACAGGCTTCCTTCCCAGGAACCTGTGGGCCAAGACTCCTAGAAAGGCTGTTGTGTAAGCATCTTCCAGTCGCACAGGTGGCTCGTGGTTTGCATCTTCCAGTCGCACAGGTGGCTCGTGGTTTGCCCCTTTTCCTCTTCTTGAGTCTATTGGCCAGGGCTTCTGAAGCTAAATTTCCTGACTTAGTTCTAGATTTGTTTAATTTTGTAAAGCAAAGTTTGATTTTTTATAATTCCTTCGTATTTGGGGTTAAACATATCGCTAGATTTTTTTTTATAATAATAGGATTCTTAATTATCTTTTGACTGTTCAGTGCTAGTATGCAAAATAATTGTTATCTAAATAATTTACATGTCTGTAAATTATTGTTATGCATCCTGAAACTTGGTGGGATAGTGTGCTAACTTTGTTACTTTCTTTGTGAAGACCTCAGGATTTTCTATATATGAGATCTGCTGAAAGAGCTTTGTTCTGTCTAGCCTGGGCAACCCTTCCCCTTTTTCTTGCTGGTTTCCCTCTTTGGTTTCTTTTGTTTCTTTCCCAGTGTTAAGAGGGTTGTTAGGAACATGGGCATCCTTCTCATGTCCCTGATCTTAGGACAAAGGCTTTCAGTCTTGAGCACAGGCTAGCACAAGTGTTTCCTAAACACTCTTTGGTGATATGTTGCAAAGTTCCCTTTTTTCCCCTTAGCATTTTTGAATCATTTAAGGATATCAGACTATCTAGTACACAATTTGAGGTAATCATTGCTTTTCCTTTCAATATATTAACACTTTGTATTATGGTGATTCGTTTTTTTGTGAGTCGAATCAACTTTGCCTTTCTCAGGTAAATCTTAGTCATGGTGCGCCATCTCCTCTGCTGTTGATTTCTCTTTTCGTCAGTGTTAAGATTTTTGCGTCAGTATTTTAGGGTGCTAATCTGTAGTTTTTTATTATTGTGGTGTTTTTGTTTGAATTTCCTATCAGAATAATGCTGACTCATATAAGGAGCTAGAGAGCTATCGCTCATGCATTTTCTTGAAAGTTTGAAAAGGGTTGGTATTAATTTTCCTTTAAGTGCTCAGCAGATTGATTCACAAAAATCATCCTGTCCTTGCTTTCCTTTGTTGGGAGAGTTTAGAGTCAATTTCTCTGCCTATGACAAGTCTTCTCATATTTTGGTTCCCTATTAGGTCAGTTTTCATCATTTATGTTTTTCTTAGAATTGTGGTTTTTCATTTACATGATCTTTTTTCTCTTTAAGGTTCTTAAAATTTAGTTCCATGTCATTCTTATTTTTTTTAACAACATCAGCTGTGAATTTTCTGCATATAGTGGGCTGTAAGTTCAATCAGGCATGCATTGGTTACCCCCTATGATAAGGGCCACTATTGCACCATTTGACTATCTTGCAGGGCTGTCCATTTTGTGGTTCAAAGTTTTAAAACTTGGTAGGACTACTGATCGCTTTTCTCTCTTGGCAGCTTATATTGTACCTTTTAATAGTATGAGAACTAGTCCTCAAGGAAAGGGCATCTGGGCTAGATCCAACTCAGTCCCTCTAAGTCTTATGTCTGAGGTGTGTAGTGTTTTTATCAATAGGGTCTTACTTTTAGTTTCTGAGGGCAACAAAGGCAATAGTTTATATTGCTCGGGGAAATGCTTAAACTTTCCTGACCATCAACTCAAACACTGGAGGCTTACCAAGCATGCCACTGGGGTTTTTTTTAATAAATAGTCTATGGCTCTTGGGTGGAGAATTTTGTGTGTGTGTGTGTGTGTGTGTGTGTGTGTGTGTGTGTGTATGTATATGAATGTTCTCTTTTGATTTTGATAATGTGGATCTTTGCTCTCCATTCTGCTGTTAGTGTATCCAAAGTATCACACAAATCCTTCTGATGTTAAAAAGTACTATTCATTTGTTTCACTAGTTCTATGATTTTTCTGGTCTCCATATTACCTATTTCATCCATAATTCATATAGTTCCTTGTTCCTAGTTATCTTTGGGTTTAGGTTGTTTTCTTGTAAAGACACTAGTATCAAGTTTTGGCATTAATTTGAGCTTATTCTTGTGTTTACAGATGGAAGTAACTTTCTAAGCACTCCATATTTATTATTTTGTAATTTGATATATTGTTTCCACTTTCAGTATGTTTTCATTTTCTTTTTGACTTATTTGTTTCTTATTTGTTTGAAAATAATCAGTGTTACATGAAAACATGCAAGTTTATTTTGTTTTTTGTTTGTTTTGTTTTTTGAGACAGGGTTTCTCTGTAGCTTTGGAGCCTGTCCTGGAGCTTGTTCTTGTAGACCAGGCTGGCTTCAAACTCACAGAGATCCACCTGCCTCTGCTACCCAAGTGCTGATATTAAAGGCATGAGTTCGAGGCCAACCTGGTCTACAAAGTGAGTTCTAGGACAGCCAGGGTGGTTACAGAGAGAAACCCTGTCTCAAAAAACAAAAACAAAAAAATCATGCACATGTGTGTGTATGTGTGTGTGTGTGGAGGTGCCCATGAAGCCAGAAGTGGGACTCAGATCCCCTAGAGGTGGAGTTGCAGGTGGTTAGGAGCTGTCTGATGTGGGTGCTGGGAACAGGATTCACATCACTGCAAAAACAGGAAGTGGTTTTAACCACTGAATTATTTCTCCAGCCCCATGGTTTGATTTTTTTTCTCATTAGTTGTCTGGGTTATTTTGAAAACTGTATATATTTCTTCTCACTTATCTTTCTGTTATCAATTGATTTTTTCATTATGTTTAAAATGTTCTTTTATTCCCATTTAAACCAGCTTTTAACTTTATTGAGATTTGTTAATTGGTCTAGCATGTGCTCCATGCTGGGAAGTCTCCTGTGTGCCAATCAGCCTCAACTGGTTGTGAGTGTTGCTGCAGTTCTCTCCTTCCTGACTGTTCTGTCACTCCTGTTATTCTGTCTTCTGCGACAGGAGCTTTCTAAGCCTCCGATCGCTATTGCAGTACTGTATATACTCCCATCTCCCCCAGCAAATTCTGTCTCTATTTCCCGAGGTTCTCTTGTCTATGTGCTGAACAGTGTCACTTATTGTTGGTGAACTGACAGTTTGATCAATTTATAACGGTCCTCTTGTTCTCATGTCACAGTTTTTCCTTACAGTCTTTCTGGTCTGGTGTAAATTCTATACTCAATGTATAAGGTCGCCTTGGTACTTATGCTCTCAGTGTCTGATCCCTCCATGATGGGTCTCAGCATGCAGGGGAAACTGCAGGCACTGGAGAGAGTGGCTGAGCTTACAGCAGTGTTTGTCCTGCGAAGTCCTGATATGAGTGGGCTCTGCAGGTGTAGAATGTCGGGCTAGCATCCCTTAGAGGGTGTCTATGAGCACACTGAAGTTGTCTTCGGAGAAGGAGAGGGAGGGCCTCTGAAATCCAAGAGCCTTGTGCATAAAGAAGGTGATGGCAATGTGGAAGAGCCCAAAGGCAGCCTGGAAAGGATCTAAAAAAGGCTCCTCATTCTGGAAAGTGTGCCTCTGTTTTCCCAGGCCCATTCACTATTTCCGCTGTACTGTTCCCAGTAGGGCCTTCATGATGACCAGCACCTACATTTTACAGACCCAAATGTCACTTCCCTTTGTCCCTGACCAGTGCTTACATATCTAGGCTGGGATGCTGGCTTGAATACCATTTCTTTTAAGGCTGGCCCTCAAACCGGGTTTCTCTACTAAGTAGGCAAAGCCTCAGAGTGAGTGGTCCTTGCTCTTCCTCGGGGTTCTTGTGAGGGGTGCACACAATTCTTTTGGCAGCTGATTCCTTATGGCGATCATTGCTAGTCTTTTCTAGAAACTGCTGTGATTTCATCGTGGCTCTTGTTCTGGGCCTTTCTTCTCTTCCTAACCTGGAACATGTGTTCACATTTGAGGCCAAGGGTTTTGAGTTTCCCACTCATCCTTCTTTTCCTTTTGGGGAGAGGTTGACTCCTGATGAGGCCTGGTGTTGACCTTCTTGCAGCCTCCAAGCATGGCTTTTCTAAGCTCAGGGCTTGTTGATACATTCGAGGCTTTAGAATTTGTCTGCCTACTGTTTCTTTTGTCTACCACACACTGGAAGATGAATGGTGACCAATGTGATCACTTGTGGTCATATTTATTCATAATCCCATCCTCCATGGCCAGAATATTCTTGGACTACAATTCTCATGAGATCAACCCATGGTCATACTCTTGTCTTCATCTTCCCACTGTGAGTGATCTTCTAACTAAATGAGAACTCTATGAAAAAGACATCTACTTTCCTCTCCCACACAACCACAGCCTGCCTGGGAAGTGTGGTTCCTAGTGTCCTCTCCCTGTGCCATGTGGACCACCTTGCACGTTTGTGTTAGCATCTGTTGTCTTATAAACGTGGGCCCGCATGAAGTTCTGACAAAGCTTGGCCTTTCCTGGCATTCAGTTCTAACATCGACCCTCATATTGTGTTACAGCAGAGAACAGAACCTTTTGTGTCTTGGGCAAATGGACTGCCATGGGGCCTGGTTCATAGAGGTTCTTCCAAGAGTCTTGGTCCCAATTTTCCTGGACCGTTAAGCACTGTTAAACATGATGTTAGGACAATGGCACGTAGGATGGGAATTAGTGACCAGGATGTGACAGCTCAGTCAAAAGCCTGAGGTTTTGCTGAGAATTCCCAGTTATAATAGGGTCACCCTCTTGTCTGTCTCCATTATGGCTGGGTCCTGTCTCCTTACAGGAGATATGGAGTGGATATCAACTTCACTTCTCTTGCCTGTTTCCCTCCTCATACTTCTCATTCTTTCCCACCCAGAAGCTCCATAAACCTCCTGAGCGCCTTGCTGGCAGTGGCTCCAGCTTCTTTCATACAGTTGGAAAGTTTACAAATGCCTTTCATTTGTTAGCTGCATTTGTAGGAATTTCTGTGGATCTCTGGTGGAGTGAACTCATAGGGGTCCTAAGAGAAGCTTCCAGAGAGGGAGAAAAATGTGACACGATGAAATTTTTAAGTCTATTTACTAATGGCTAACCAATCTTGGAAAGATCCCAGTCCTTGTACAGATCTTCCATTTGAGGGAGGGAAAGATACCTACTGTCTTGCTTGACTCCAGCTTCATGAGGCACAGCCATTGAGAACTTGCTGGGAGGCTTCTTGGCCCCCTTACACCTGGGGTTGCGCTGGGTACCAGCTGCAGGAAGCACACTCAGTGAGTGAAAGCCTTCATTGGGTTACAGATGCCAGCTCTGATGTAGGAGAGGTTCCCAGGGTGTTTACAGGCTCTGGCTCTAGAACAGCATCACTGTAAATTAGAGCCCACCTTTTGCCTGGAGGCAGAACAAGGACCTATACTGAGACTATCAATTTGGGGAGCTGACACTGCCGTGGGATCCAGAATGGCAGTATCCTCCCTGGCTCTGTTTTCCCTGTTGCTGACCTGCTGGACCCTCCCTACTGGTGAGTGTACACTGCAGTTTATGATGTGTCAGGGACACAGGTGTGCAAAATATTGGCAACAGAGGTCAGTGGTAGCATAGTGCTGGTGATGTCTGATGCCTTATTTCTTTGCGTTAGTTTCTGTTTTGCTAAAGTAACCATTTTGATTCTGTGATAATTCAGAATATTCACAGTGAGGGAATCTAAAAAAGGAGTAATTGGTAGACAGTGACTATGAGTGAGTTTCCTAATCAAGGAGAATTTGGAATGAAATCCCCAGTATCTTCTCCATCTGATTCACGTCTTATCCCGGAAGGACTGACTGGGGAGGATGCCCTGAATCTCATAGATGGTACAGATCATTGTGATGGCCGTCTGCAAGTGGAGCATGGCGGACATCAAGGCCTTGTGTGTGGTGACCACTGGGGCATGAAGGAAGCTTCTGCGACTTGCAGACAGCTTGGCTGCAGTCATGCACGCTCTACCTACCAGTATATTCTGAGGCCTGAAGAGATGAAGGCACCCTGGCTGTATGGTACCAACTGCAGCGGTGAGGAGGCTACCCTCTGGGAGTGTTCTCTAGGGACCTGGGGGCCCCTAAATGACTGCAAGTGCCAGTGTGTGGTGTCGATTAACTGCGCAGGTGAGTCAGATGGGGGCTACTCAAATCCCTAGTCTCCCCTGGTCTCCTTTCCTGCTTTGGAGCTAGAGGCATTGAGGTAAGTGTCCAGGCGAGGAAGGGTGTGGTCAGGGGGGGCCCTTGCCTCCTGAGAGTCCCATGGTGAGAGACCATGGGGGAAGCTTACCTTCTCTGTTCTAAAGAAAACCAGTTCTCACTCTCCTTGTTCTTCTTCTCAATATTTTTTTTCCTGTATTTTTTTTTTGAAAGTCAGCCATTGACTCTGAATATCACGGATGTACCTAGATTACCTCAGAGAACACCTTGGGGTCCCTGTACACTGTCACTGCACCAGGCACAACTTAAGTCAGGGAGACAGGACAGGTTGGTTTGTGAGGAACGAGCCCTGTCCCAAGCTCATCTGGGAGTTGCCGTCTCTCCCGTTCACGCCCTGTCTGTGACAGTATTCTGGGAGGATAGGCTCTGTTTGCCTGTTCTTCGGGGTAGCAGTAAAGATTGACAACACCACCAGGGATCCTGTGCACTAAAAATACCAGTCTGCAGACCCCGATCATGGTCTCGTGGCAGCAGCTTCTAGGAGTGGGTTTTTCTCCTGTGCTACTAGGTGCTAGCTTTCAGCAAGTTATACTGGCCGGAGGTGCCAGTCCGTGTGCTGGGTCTCCCGAGCTGTTGAGTGGGTCTTTCCCCATCCTGAAGTGTGACCTGCAGAAGGAAGAGGCAAGTGTCCTGTGCAGAGACCTGGAGTGTGGCACCGCTCTGCAGTGGTCCAGAGCTCACCATGGAGCAGGGACTGGAAGTCAAGACCAGAAATTTGTGTCTTGCCAAGGCACGGAGCCTAACATTTCCTACTGCAAGATCAATGTGAACTTTGCGGAGCAGTGTGACCTTCTCTCTTACACCCAGGTGGTGTGCACAGGTAGGAATGCCCTATGATGAGCATATCAGTGTGGATAGTGGGTGTCTCTATATGAGGAAATGGGATCAGGCATCTGCCCCACAGTACAAGGTCAACAGAATTCTTAGTGATGCCATGGTTGACACCATTCCACACTGCTGCTGGGAGCCATTGGGAGATCCCTCTGTGAGCAAATCTGTTTTTGGTGCTTCTCTGCCTAGGATTTCTCTCCCGTTTGGACCTTGGAGCTGATGGACTGTTAGGTCAGTGCCCATCTATTCTGCTGAATCAGAGGTGCCCATTTCTTCCTTGAAGTAAAAGGGGAATGTTGTGGTCAAAATCTGTGTGGGGTTCATTCATGATTTGAAGGAAAGCAAGAGGAGGGGTTCTTGGTCTGTAGACCCCAGGACTTGTCCTATTGGTCTCTGTGCCAGGCCTGGTCAGATTGCCCTCTGTCCTTCCATTTTATTTTCCTTTGGGAACTGGATATCAGCCATCAGGTCACTTTACCTCCATGGCCAGCATGGAGCCTGTCTGACTACAGTCAGTCTGTTCCATGCCTGTTCCAGGAGTACACGGAAGTCAACTAACGGATGTGAGCACCCCCTCTGTCATGCTGAATTGAATTTGTTCATGGCTCACATGCTTTTCCGGGGGCTGGGCTATGGTGTGGCCACGTTAACATTCAGAAGTTTCTACTCTGGCCTGTCTAGAGAGGCTTCCACTGCTGTGTCATTGAGTTTCTGTTGTTCCACTGTCTGAGGGAGCATGGGACTATTGTGGTCATGACCAGAATGCTGTACTCACCTCCTCCAAGGAAAGTGAGTCAGATTACAGCCTGGTGGTTAGTTCTGGCTTCGGTTGATGGACTGTGATCATCATGGACAGCTAAACAGGCAGCTCAGGCTGAGCCTTCTCTGTTCCAGAGGGTTCCTGACCTCCCACTCACCTTCTTCTCAAGCCTTTTGCGTTTGGAGAACTATCTGCTCAGCTCTGTCACAGATCTCAGAACATGGGGTAGTTTTGGGGAGCAGTATTGATGGTTGGCATATTCTCTGTGGCAGACCTTGATAACACATGCGTCACAGCCCTATCCTGTGTACTGTTTACCTGGTGATGAGGTCCTTTTGTGTACATAGCACAACTTTGCTTCATTCCAACCAGTTTTCTGCCTTGTGCTTGTTCTTTGGTGTCACATCTAAAGCTTGACTTTACAAGTCCAAGGTCCTGCAGAATTACCTCCTGTTTTCTGGTAAGACAATTTTCCCTCAGCACCGTGTCCAGGACTATGATTCGTTTATTGTGCATGGAGTACTGATTCCATGTAACCCATGTGAATATCCTGCTTCTCCAGCACGTTGAGACATTGTTCCTCCTACATGAGTAGACACTACCCCCTTTTCAGAACCCGTACACATGTGAGATGATGTCTGCACCTCCAGTTTGGTTCCACTGATCTCACTGTCTAGCCTCAAGCCACACCACAGTGCTTTGGTTCATGTAGCTTTGCTGTGAGTCTAGCTGCTTATGTGGTGTGGGCCTTTGTAGAGTCTTCTGGCTGTGACTACAAGTCTTTTCAGTCTGAAGGACTACTTCCAGAACTTTGTTTAGCTTATTTTTTTTGGTGGATATGATTTTTTTAAGGATTTTTGAATTGTGGAAAGTTTTCTTTCTCCTTCAACTCTGGCAGATATTTTTGCTGGATACAGTTGTCCAGGGTCTCAGTCATGGTCTTTTATGATTTGGTGTGCCTTGCTCCAGGGTTTCTGGCTTTCAGAGATTCCACTGAGAAATTGGCTGTTATTCTAATGGTTTTCTTTATATGACTTCTTTTTTTTCTGTTGTAGTTTTCACTGTTTTTCTTAGATTTTTATGTTTAGTGTTTTGGTTATGACATGTCTTGGCAAGTTTCTCTTCTGATTTTGTCTAGTTGGAATTCTCTGTGCTTCTTGTGTCTGTATGGGTATATTTTTTCTTAGTCTGAGGAAGTTTTCTACTATTATCTTGTTGAAGATCTGGTTTATGCAATTGTCCTGGGATTCTTCTCCCTCATTAATGCTCATAATTTTAAGGTTTACCCTTTTGATGGTATCCCACATTTCCTGCATGTTCCTTTCCTGTACTTTATTTTTTTTTTAATGTTCTTTGCTGTTAGGTCTAGAACCTCTGCTTATAAGTGAGACCCGATTCTATCTTCCGCTTTATTTTCATATTTTATTTAATATTTTCATATTTAGCTTAGTTTTTTGAAAAACAAACAACATTTATTCCAAGCTTGGTATAGCAAGACTCACCATTATCATGGGCAATTTGGCAGAGACTAGAAAGTAGGAAAGAGTGAGAAGCCTCCTACAGGGGCGGGTCCCAGTGGGAAGCCTCCTAGAGGAGCAGGTCCCAGAGAGAAGCCTCCTACAGGGGCGGGTCCCAGTGGGAAGCCTCCTAGAGGAGCGGGTCCCAGAGGAAAGCTGATGGTGAGGTAAAGTAGCAGCTGGAACAGCTAGAAGTGGGGCATCATAAGTGACTGGTTAGGGATGCATGTCTATCTTTCTTTGGTTTGTCCCAAATTGGAAGCACAAACAAAGAGGGAAGCTGTCAATTATTAATTACGTCTTGGCCACCCGAGGCCAATTGCAGAAGTTATTATTTATCTCCCTGGATTACACAAGAGAACAATCTAACTTTCTGACCTATGTCAAGCTGAGTTTCACAACTGACTTTTCCTATCTCCACTCCTCTTTATCTGTCTATCTATCTATCATCTATTTATATTGATTTACTTATTTCCTGCTATTGAAATAGATTGTTTTCTCATACAATGTATCCTGATTATAGCTTCCCTTCCCTCTACTCTTTCCAGTTCCTATCTCCGCTCCCCTTTCTTCCCCTCCAGACCCACCCCCTTTCTGTCTCTTATTAGAAAAGAGCATGCTTCCATGAGCAGTTTTTCATTTCCATCTTCATTTCAGATTTTGTTTTCTTCACTATTTTTTAATTGAATTTGTTTTTCAAGTACTGAATTATCTGAATCCTCTCATTCAGTCATATATTTGCATTTTCTTGGTCATCATTCAGAAACTTATCATTATCTTCTTGGAGTTCAATGAAGTGTTTCTTTAAACTCCTTGAATTATTTGATAAAATTTATGATTTTTCCTTTAAATTCTGTGCCTTGGGGTTCATCTAGGTATTTCTTGTTAGAGACCAACTTCTGTAGAACAAGTGGTCTTGATAGGAGACACGCTCTCTTGGCCATTCATGTTGACTTTGTGTTTGTGGGATTTGTCATGGGATGTGGTTGTGTATCAGGTGTGAGAATCTATTCTGTCTTAGATAGTGCCAGTGTAGAATCTGTTGGCTGAAGCTAGGCCAGGTAAAGCCAGTGAATAAGCTGTTTAACTGGATCAGGCAAAGATGGCTCCCAAACTGTGGGTGTGGAGATAATAGCTGGTGGAGGGAAGGTTGGGGAGAAAGGAGCATCTCAACAGTCAAAGGAGGTTCACAAGGTCTGGAAGGTCACAGATCACAGAGCTGTGGGAGAACTTCAGCTGCATAATCTTTAGGATGTGGATTCTTGCTGCAGGAAGTTTGTCAGTGGGGGTGGGTTTTGAGGTTTTGTACACTGCATCTGTTTCTTATTCTCTCTGCACTTTTGGACACCCCCATGCCCCAAATATGCAGTGTGACAGCCAAAACTCATGCTCCTGCTACCTTGCCTTCTTTGCTTTGGTGGACTGAATTTTCTCCAGAAATATACCTCTACTAAGCATTTTCTCCATTGTCAGGGTATTTTGTCATAGGAACAGAAGGAAACTGAGACACTCATTAATGGTGCTAATCTCTTCAACAGCCGTGGCTGCTTTAAACTTGTACATCTTCCTATCCTCATGAAATGGAACTTTTTTTTTAAAACTCTTTTCTCTTTAGTGACCTGGTAAGAGCAATGAGAAATAAACAATGCCACTGTTTGCATGCTGCACTGTCTCAAAATTTCTTCCACCAAAGAAATCATTCTGTTGAATTCAGCCTCTCTCAAGATCTCACAATGAAGCTGATTCTTTGCCCAAATAGAACATGAGTAGCCAGTATCTCAGTTCCTAGCGGAGTCCTGTTTGGCCTCTGGAACTTCATGAACCAGGTCTTCCCCCAATGTCTGCATTTATTTAATCACTCTGGTCTCATGATTTCTCACCAGAATGGAAAGTTAAGCTCTATTTAAAGAAACCTAGAGTGTGAAATGATTCCTTATTCCTTCTACAAGCCTATTCCAAATGACACTAATCTTCAGTGATGGTATAGTGTACCTCATGAGATGTTGGCCTCTGTGCTACCTGGGTAGGCAGCTACTCCTGGAGGAGATCTTAAATTTTAAAGGAAGAACTCTTCAAACATAGAGCTTCAAATGTTTACACATTCCTACTACAAACGAGGGACCTCAGTCTCCCAGTAACAGGGTGGTGTGCCACCAGGAGGGGTTGTTAGCTTCAGTGCTACTGGTAGTAGGCAGCTACTCTTGGAGGAAGACTTAAAACTTAAAAGGAAAACTTCCCAGGAAGTCAAGGTGCTCAAGTTGAGGAATAGAATGAAGATTATGTGGGAGGCCACAGGGTAGCACAGACTGGAACATACAAGCAGGAATATCCAGGTGAGGACCCAGGAGGCAGGAGAAAAGACACAGGTCTGGCATCAGAGTAATTTTTGCCTAGTCTTCAGCACTGCTCTGAATACAAGAGGCACCAATCAGAGAGGATAGAGCACAACAAAGGCAAACTCTAAAATACCCTGTTCAATTATGACCTGGGGCCTCTTTT
>JAQHUG010000118.1:5931637-5944470 GCA_028555095.1 Dicrostonyx torquatus
AAAAAAAAAAGAAATTGCTAAGCTGTCTATTCATGCTATACTGATCTTAGAAGTGCTTAGGTGTTCACACAAAGTTTCTGTGAGGCAGAGAAAGGTTCTTGCTGTCCTGCCTGATTCTGAACTTAATAGCTGCAGCCTCTGAGACCTTGTTAAGTGGAGGATCCTTGACCTACTCATATCTGGAGCTGTATTGGGCTCTGACTTCTGGAAGCATCAGACTGTTGGTGCTGTCTGGGCCCTGGCACAGTGGATGAGTTCCTGTTATAAGTGACAGATGAATGTCCTGATGTGGGGCAGACACTCAGGGTGCTTATGGTCTCAGGTCCCATGGCACTATTACTCTAAATGGGAGGCAGGGACACTGGTACCTTCCAACCAATGCAACAGGTAGTGTGCAGAGGCAGGGATGTCTCACCCTGAGCATTTTAGTCTAGATGTTGGATATCTTGAGACAAACAAAGGAGATTTATCTATCTGTCTCCAAACATAGAGTCAATAGAATTCTCTCCCTTGAAGCGTTTGTCACCATTACTACTGAGAGGTGATATCAGAGTGGTTCTGAGCCGTCCTTGGATAGTATTGTTGCACCGTGTGTTCTGCCCGTAGCTCATGTCTAGTCTGTACTCTGGGTCTGAGGAGCTATTGGGGTAGAGCCTATTTGCCTTGCTTGTGATGACATGGGGCCCATGTCTCTCTAGAAGCAAAAATACTAGGAGAATATTTATGGTCAGAATAAATATGGTGTGGGTTCCAGTTTCCAAATGAGGTATGAGGAACAGCTTCAACATTCTTGTGTAGACCTCAGAACTTGACTTGTGGGCCACTGTGCCAGGGTCAAGGGAGGCTGTTCCTGTCCTCCTACACCATTCCTCACTGGGGACTGGGTGGCAGTCATCACTTCACTCCGGTGATCTGCAGGAACCCTGCCTTGACTTCAGTTGCTTCATTTAGTGTTTGTCTTCAGGTCACGTGGAGGCCCGGCTGCTGGGTGGCACACACCCCTGTGAAGGACGCCTGGAGGTTCTTCGAGGACTTACCTGGGGCTCTGTCTGCTATGATGACCTGGACTTGCCCATGGCCCACGTGGTTTGTCAGGAGCTGGGGTGTGGCGCTGTTGAATCCATACTTGAGAGTTCCCACTTTGGCCATGGATCAGGGCCTGTGTGGACAGAGGCCTTTCGCTGTGTGGGCAATGAATCACTGCTGTACCACTGCCAGAAGGAGCCTGGACACCAGTGTGGCCATGATCGAGATGCTGCATTAATCTGCTCAGGGGAAAGTGAGTCAGTTCACAACCTAGAAGGGTGTTGGGTTATGTCAGCAGGATCAATAATCTGAGTGACGGACTGTGATGACCATGGATGGACAGCTGTGGGCGGGTGCTCAGGACTTGTGTTCTCTCCTGTCCTAGAAGTTCCATGGTTTCTTCTTCACATTTCTCTCCTCTCCCACGTCTTCTTTCTTTTTTCAACTTTGGTGAAATGACTGCATAGCTCTGTCACAGATCTCAGATAGGGGTAGTTTGTGGTTAGTACTGATGGTTCCGCATATTCTCTATGGCAGGCTTTGGTAATACATGACTCACAGTCCCACCATGTGTGTTGTTTCTCTGGTGATGAGGTCCTTTTGTATATATAACTCAACTTTGCTTCATTCCAACCAGTTTTCTGCCTTGTGCTTGTTCTTTGGTGTCACATCTAAAGCTTGACTTTACGAGTCCAAAGTCCTGCAGCAACATCTCTTAATTTCTGTTAAGACTGTTGTCCTTCAGCCCCATGTCCAGGACTATGATGGATCTCAAGTTCACATTGATTTATTGTGCGTGGAGTACTGATTCCGTGTAACCCATGTGAATATCCTGCTTCTCCAGCACGTTGAGACATTGTTCTTCCTACATGAGTAGACACTACCCCCTTTTCAGAACCCGTACACATGTGAGATGATGTCTGCACCTCCAGTTTGGTTCCACTGATCTCACTGTCTAGCCTCAAGCCACACCACAGTGCTTTGGTTCATGTAGCTTTGCTGTGAGTCTAGCTGCTTATGTGGTGTGGGCCTTTGGGAATCCTCACCTCTACAAGAATACTAGGGTTTTTTTCTAACTTTCTGAGCACCTGCTTGGGGTTTGATAGCGATTCCATTGCATCTGCCGACTGTTTTGGGTGAGGTTGCCACCTTCCAAGAGCATGTCCTCAGCCCTTGATAGGAGGCCTGTTCCCCTCAATATAGATCTTATACAATTTGTCTTTTAAAATGTGTATTCTGTAAAATATTTACTGTGTTTAATTTATACGTATTTAGTGTCTGTGTTTAAGGGGTGTAGTCTGACATGGTAATTCATGTTATAATGTGCACAGGTCAGGTCTAGGTAACTGGTGTATCATCTGTCATTTCAGACATGACTTTTTTTTGAGAATATTCAACACTTTATCCTCTAACTATTTTGAAATTTTCCACAAGTTGTGGTCAGCCACGTTAGAGAGTATTATAAGTCCAGTTGTTCTATGACATATTTAACTGTTCTCCCTCAACTCCCCAACCCTCCCTTCTTGACTTTGGTAATCAGTATGTGATTCTGTCCTGTTGTTCTATCAACATCTTCCTCATAAAGATGAGGACTTGTGTTTTGTGTCACCTGGTGACTGATTTATTTTGCTTGATGTCTCCTTTTCTGTGTGTATTCCTCCAAATGGCAGAGTTCAGTCTTCCTAGTGGCTGAGATCCCTATCATCTTATACACAATGTCTTATTAGAGTTTCTATTGCTATGACGAGACAGCATGACTATGGTGACTCCTACAGAGGAAAATATTTAATTGGGGGTGGCTTACAGCTTCAAAAGTTCAGTCCATTATCATGGTGGGACGTGGCAGAATGCAGGCAGACATGTTGCTGAAGAAGGAGCTGAGAGTTCTATATCTCGATCCCTAGACAACAAGAAATGAACTGTGTTATTGGGAGTAGTTGGAGCACAGGAGACTTCAAAACCTATCCTCACAGTGACACACTTCCTCCAACAACACCACAGCTACATCAACAAGGCCATACCTCTGAATAGTGCCACCTCCTATGGGCAAGCATTCAAACGCATATGTCATGGGGTCCATAGCTATTCACACTATCACACCCCATGCTTTCTTTACCAAGTCACTCTTTGAGTCCCACTCCATGTCCCACTGTGGATAGTGCTGAAATAAACACATAAGGGCCTTTGTCTCTTCCACATGCTCTTTTGAGTGCCCTTGGCTAGATGACCAGACGTGGGATTATTGACCCGTGTGGCCATTCTATTCCTGGTTTGCCTAGGAAGCCTCATATTGCATGTATAGCTTTAGATACTGAATGAAACTCGGGATATTAAAAAAAAAACCGAGATTGGTTCTATACCTTTCTTTTCAGTACGTTCTTTATAGACATGCTTATCTGCTTAGGGGTCTCCAGGGTTCATTTGGGATAACATCAGTGGGTCTATCATCTTGTTCCTTGATTCTTCTGTTCTGCCTACTTCTATCCTTAAATCCCTGCAGTCATATCTTTGGACTATACAATTTTCTTTTTGGTTCATTTCATCATTCCTGACAGGTTGTTGAGATTCAGTTTACAGAGACATTGCTCACATCCTCACATTTTCCAGTTCTTTTCATGGTTTCCATTAGTATTGAATAGATTAAAGACCTCGTGCTTAGGAGTATGTGGTATGTTGCTTTTGGAACTTCTTTTCATAGGTAAAATGGTTATTGAGGCAACACAGAGAGATTTCCTTTAGTGATCAGAAAAAAAAAGCTATTCTTCTCTTAGTCTGTAGGTTATTTCTCTGTTGTATTCCACTGACTGGTGTCCAGGCCACTCAATTGCCTAGTCTTCATACCTGCTTGTGTATAGCCAACGTTGAAGGCATCATCTCACTAGAGATGTCCCATATTCAATTTCAAGAACTTCGATGCTTCTAGTTTCCCAAGCACGATCCCGAGTTAGGAAGGGTAGAGGTGTTGGGGATGTGAGGGTTTGGGGAGAACGAGATGGAGTTGTGTGGGCCTGGGACACAGAAGCTACTTAGCCCTACCTTACCACTCTACAAAGACACTCTCCTGCTTAGTCTGTGTGTGCCCAGTTTGCCCGTGTCCTGTGAGTAAGAAACTCACACTGAATGTGGGTGTCCACAGCTCTGGATTGTGGAGATTCACTGATTCCAACTCTCCCTTAGAGTTCCGGCTGGTCAATGGCAGCAGCAGCTGTGAGGGCCGTGTGGAGCTTCGGGTAAAGGAGAACTGGCAGCCCCTCTGTGCTGCCCACTGGGACTTAGCAGACGCCATGGTGCTCTGCCACCAGCTCAACTGTGGCCATGCAGTGGCCATACCCCACGGAGGCTACTTTGGAAATGTGAGGGAGCCTATCTGGAAAGATGTGTTTCACTGTGTGGGAACAGAGTCCCACTTGCTGAGCTGCCCAGCAAGCACCCTAGGGGCTCAGGCGTGCACCCTGGAAAATTCAGCCTCTGTTATCTGCTCAGGTGAGTGCAGGCAGTCATGAGACTGTGAAGGAGAAGGTAAGCAGGACTGATGGACAGAGGCGGGGAAGGGTTGGTAGGATGAGGATAGGTGAGGCTCTTCGATGCAATGGTCCTCTGCCCTTCAGAGTTTCTCTCTGTCAGGTCTCCAGGACGCTCTGCGGCTGAGGGATGGACAGAGCCACTGTGATGGACGAGTGGAAATCTTCCTGGATGGTGTGTGGGGGCGTGTGCTGGACAATGCCTGGGACCTGCGTGATGCTGCTGTGGTGTGCCGACAGCTGGGATGCGGAGAGGCACAGCGAGCCTATGATGCTCCAGCACCGGTCCATAAGACAGTCCCTGTGGGGCTGAGCCTGGTGCGGTGCATGGGCTCTGAGACCCACCTGGCCCGGTGCAATGTGTCGGTGTCTCAGCTGGTGACTGCGGGGACTTTGCAGGATGCGGGCGTGGTATGCTCAGGTGAGTGTGACTGTGGGGTGTCCTCTCCTCCTCCCCCCTCCTCCCATCCTGGGTTCCTGCTTTGCTCACTTAGTCCAGTGTGCCCTGACTGGGTCTCTCCTCTCTGCAGGGAGCTTGCGCATACGGTTGGCAGAGGGTAAGGGCCGCTGTGCTGGGCGTGTTGAAGTGTTCTATCAGGGCACATGGGGCACTGTGTGTGATGATGCCTGGGACCTGCGCGATGCCCATGTCGTCTGCAGGCAGCTGGGCTGTGGCTATGCCCTCAGTGCCCCTGGGGCTGCCCATTTTGGAGCAGGTACTGGGCGCATCTGGATGGACGAACTGGGCTGCCTGGGTGAGGAGGCTGTTCTCTGGGAGTGCCAGTCAGGAGGCTGGGGCCAACAAGACTGTGGGCACAAGGAGGACGCAGGCGTGGTCTGTTCAGGTGGGTGCTACAGGTCCAGCTTGACGCATCCCAGTCCTCTCCAACTCTGCCTGGCTGACTGGGCCCTCTGTCTGCAGAATTCACCGATATAAGGCTGCAGGGACACAGCCAGGCATGCACAGGACGCCTGGAAGTTTTCTACAACGGGACTTGGGGTGGCGTTTGCCAGTCCTTGAATGCTGCCTCCCTGAGGGTTCTGTGTGGACAGCTGGGCTGTGGGTCCCAAGGGCAGCTGCTGGCCAGGCCAAGGAGCTCGTCTACACTTGAGACTGTCTGGTTGAAGTCCATTCAGTGCAGAGACAAGCATGACAGGTCCTTGTGGCAATGCCCCTCAGAACCCTGGAACAGGCTTTCTTGCCTCAGTGGAGAGGAGGCTTGGCTAGTGTGTGCAGGTGAGCTGTGCTGTGAGTTTCCACTGGGGCTCTGGATAGGGTGCGGATCATAGAGACTCAGCTCAGGTTCCTGTTGCTTCCTGTTTCTCCTAAAGACAGTTCAGGGGGGAATAGTATGTGGAATTCTCGGATTTTGTGGCTCTCCTTTGAGACCTTAGAGATTTTCTCCCTCTAGTTATGGGGAGACAGCATGAGGGAAAGAAAGTAGTTCCTAGATTTTAGGTTCTTGAGCTTGTGACATTGGTATGATTCTTAATTTCCACACAGAAAAGACAGAAGTTCCTCAGGATATGGGGCAGGTTCCCAATTGCTCGTCAACACTTGGCTGCCTAGGTAACTCTCACTCCACAAGTCTCCTAAGAACCTATCAGCCCGAAAGCATCATGCACTGATTGTTGACCCCTTTCCAGAGGAAGGCGCACTTCGCTTGTTTGGGGGTGAGGATGGCTGCTCTGGACGAGTGGAATTCTGGCATGCAGGTTCTTGGGGCACAGTGTGCGATGACTCCTGGGACCTGGCAGATGCAGAAGTTGTGTGCCGGCAGCTGGGCTGTGGCCTGGCCATAGCTGCCTTGCACAATGCTGCCTTTGGCCCTGGTTCGGGGCCTATATGGCTAGATGAAGTGGGATGCCGAGGCAGTGAGACATCTCTGGGAGCCTGCCAGGCGGAACTGTGGGGCGATGGAGACTGCTCCCACAAGGAAGATGCTGGCGTACGCTGCCTAGGTGAGTGAGGCAGCAAACAGTGGTGGGAAGAGGAAGGCCAGATTGATATTTTTGGCTATTTTCTACCCTTATTCTGCTCGGACAAATCCTTGAGCACAGGACCCCAACGTTTAAGGTACCATTGGTACTCCGGGGACAGATTGCCACCCTCAATCTTATATACATGCTGACCTGGTGGCTGCCACCCACAAAGTATGGGCCCATCTGTGTTGTTGAAGGTGGTTGATAATACCCCAACCTGCATTTCTGTTGCAGACATCTCTGGGACCGTGGCATCAGGTAAGTGGCTCTTTGTTAATCCTTCTCTCCGCTCATCCGTCGTTACCTGGACAGCCCACAAAGGCACTCTTTCCTGACCTTTCTTGAGAACCACTCAGACCACATGCCACGGGCACACTCTGTATCAGGTATAAGTCTGTGGGGGATGAACTCCCAGTCTGTGATGGAAACTGCTCATCTCTCCTGTAATTTGGATGGGCAAACATGGGGGACCAAACTCCCGGGTCATAAGCAGCCCCTTCAAGGAGCCTTTAACATGCAGACTGTGTGATTTTGTCGGAGTGTGCTGTATCCTACTGGACAGCATGTCCATAACAGAGCATAGGGAAAGGCAATGAGAACCCCCACATGGACTTCCGCCCTCCCCTAACAGAGGGCTGAGCACTTGGGTCCTCTTTCCTGGGGTATCTTGCCCTGTTAACACAGATGATCATTCCTTTTTATTCTTTATTGAGCTGTATATTTTTCTCCGCTCCCCTCCCTTCCTCCCCCATTCCCTTCTACCCTCTCCTATGATCCCCACACTCCCAGTTTACTCATAAGATCTTGTCTTTTTCTACTTCCCATGTAGATTACATCCATGTATGTCTCTTTTTGGGTCCTCTTTGTTGTCTAGGTTTTCTGGGATTGTGAATTGTTGGCTGGTTTTTCTTTGTTTTATGCCTAAAAGCCACTTAGGAGTGAGTACATATTATATTTGTCTTTCTGGATTTGGGTCACCTCACTCAAAATGATGTTTCCTAGATGCATCTGTTTGCCTACAAATTTCAAGATGTTATTTTTTTCTGCTTTGTAGTACTCCATTGTGTAAACATACCACATTTTCTTTATCCATTCTTTGGTTGAGGGACATTTAGGCTGTTTCCAGGTTCTGGCTATGACAAACAATGCTGCTATGAACATAGCTGAGCACATGTTCTTGTGGTATGATTGAGCATCCTTTGGGTAATACTCAAAAGTGGTTATTGCTGGGTCTGGAGGTAGGTTGTTTCCTAATTTTCTGAGAAATTGCCATACTGACATCCAAAGCGGTTGTACCAGCTTGCATTCCCATCAACAATGCAGAAGTGTTCCCTTTTCCCCACATCCTCTCCAGCATAAATTGTCATCAGTGTTTTTAATCTTGGCCATTCTTACAGGTGTAAGATGGAATAGGAGAGTTGTTTTGATTTGCATTTCCCTGCTGGCTAAAGATGTTTAGTATTTCCTTAAGTATCTTTCAGCCATTTTAGATTTATCTGTTGAGAGTTCTCTGTTTAGGTCTGTACCCCATTTTTTTATTGGATTATCTGTTCTTTTGATGTCCAATTTCTTGAGTTCTTTGTGTGTTTTGGAGATCAGTCCTCTGTCCAATGTGGGGTTGGTGAAGATATTTTCCCATTCTGTAGGCAGCCGTTATGTCTTGTTGACCGTGTCCTTTGCTTTAGAGAAGCTTCTTAGTTTCAGGAGGTCTCATTTGTTAACTGTCGCTCTCGGTGTCTGTGCTACTGGGGTTATATTTAGAAAGTGGTTATACATGATGATTTTACATGAGCATTTACCTGCTAATGTAACACTGATGCCAAGCTGTCTTGGGTTGCTCGTGGGGAGGTTGATGGCATCCAGGCTGAGCATCAGCTTGTCCCAGGGAGCCCAGGTACACAGTACACACTTGTACTATGTTTCTGTTTCATTATGTTTCTGTGCTCCACAGGCAATTCTTTGGCCTCTCCACCACCTGTTCCTGAGGTCTGGACCCTGCCTGAGATTGCCAGCCTGGTCCTCAGCTGCCTCCTGGGCATAGTTTTTCTGGTCCTGACTGCTCAGTGGTGTCACAGAAGAGCCATCAGCATGGGTAAGAACAAGCTTGTAAGGTGTCCCGAAGGCAGTGGAACAGAAGTGTAGGGGAAGCATTATGAGACCCCAGCTACCGCAGGCCCTCTCTTATTTTTTTTTCCCTCTCTTATAATTATTGTCCTGAATGCTGGCAAGTCTTCATGATAGTCAATGCTGAGTTAGTATTGGGAGATTCCTGGATTATTATGGTCTGGAGGATTCTGGGTTTGTCCACTGTGCTGAGGATATCCTGCAGGTACACAATGGACTCCATTGCCTCTCCCACCATCACTCGTGCTGTCCTGACTGAGAGCTTTCACAGATGAGCTGTGGACCTTACACCTACAAGTCCTACTCCAGACCTTTGAGCATTGAGTATCCTGAGCAGGAGGGATCCCGTTGGGGACACTGGCAGTCAGGGGCTTTTCCTTGTATCTGGGTCCTCAGCATGCGCAAGAGCTACAGGAACCAGAGAGGGTGGCTGAAGTTTTAGCTGTGCTTGTTTTGGAAAGTTGTGTTATGATCTCTGCAGGTTTGGGAGCAATGGGGCAGCTGCCCTCAGATGCTGTCTATGAATACATTGAAACAGTCCCAATGGAGGAAAGAGCAGAGGAGTCATCAGCATTCCAGGGCCTGGTGCAGGATGAGGATTATGATGATGCTGAAGAGCCTGAGAACAGCCCTGCGGAAGATGTGGAGGCTGGGCATCATTGAGCTGGACTAGTGTGTACCTCTGTTCCCTGAGTTCCAGTGCACCCTTTCTCATAAAGTGGTTCTACTGTGGCCTGAGGACCAAATGGGTGTCTCTCTCTTTAAATATAGATGGAGCTGTTTGCTGCCTGGACGCTGACCCTGAAGCTGAAATAGAAAACTGTGATGACCCTATCATCAACAGATGATCTGGTCATAAACCTGTACAAAGTGTCTTCCTTGTCTCCATTTACCAATCTGATGTCATTGTCATTAAACTTCTTTCTACTTAGAACTAATTGTCTGTCCTCCCTAGAACTGTTGTCACAGTCAACCGTAAAACTTGTCTTCTGAGCCTCAGGTACCACCTGATCTTGGACTTCACTCCTCTGAGTAGGTTTTGTGTGTTCCACACAGTGTTCTAACGCTTTCAAGAGACACCATGACCACAACAACTCCCATAAATGAAAGCCTCTAACTGGAACTTGCTTATAAGGTCAGAGGTTTAGTCCATGATCATCATTGTGGGAAGCATGGTGGCAGGCAGGCAGACATGGTGCTGGAGAGGTGACTGAGATGTCTACATCTGAAGGGCAGCAGGAAGAGAGAGAGAGAGAATCTGGGCTTGAAAATAATGGGCTTTTTGAAACCTGATAGCCTCCTACCCCTCAGTGACACACTTCCTCCAACAAGGCCATGCCTCCTAATCTGTTCAAATAGTGCCACTCCATGGTGACCAAGTGTTCAAATCTATAAGGCTGTGGGGGCCATTCTTGTTCAAACAACCACAGACAAATACTGACCATCTTCATCTAGCTACTACCTCCACGCCTTGACCAACCAAGGACCACTTTTCCCATCAAACCTGTCACAGCCTGTCAGTGACCATTGCCAAGGGATTGAAGTTGAATTTGAGATTCAGCAGAACCAGGGAACTCTAGGCAATGTAGCCTGAGACCTCTGTTGCTGGTGTTCTGTGAAGTTTTTATTTCAGAATGCTCAGAGTCAGTTCAAGCAGGGACAGTGTGCTGATACAGTGGAAACTTGAAGTAGTAAAACTGATAGAGAGAGGATTTATGTAGCAGCACTTCAACTGTATTTTAATATTATTGTTATTAATTATATGTTATATACAATATAAATTATAATTGCACAATACAATATGTATTATAAATGTATACTAAAAAATAATAATATGTTAATATTATATCATCTTTGTTTATGAGAAATTCACTAAAAATCTAAAGTATATAAGATTGAGAGATATCAAAAGATATTTTTGGATGGTAATGCAAATTATTGTAGAAAGCAAATTAGGTACAAGACTTTGGACTCACCAAGATAGTATAGATATGGAGTATTTTCTCTAAATTTGTCATATGCAAATGAACTAGACATTGTTGATGTATTTTTTGCTGTTTATATTGTGTACAGTTATTGTACTTACTGTATATTTTACTTTTATTATTTATAGTCTTTTTTTTTAGACAAAAAGGAGAAATGTAGTGGCCTTTCAATTGTATTTTAATAAATAAAGCTTGCCCGGGGATTGGGAAAGTAAAGCAGCCCCACTGATCAGCCTTACAGACCAGGTAGTGGTAACACACACCTTTAATCCCAGTAGCCACACTAGCTGTCACAGAAGCCGGTGGTGCATGCCTTTAATCCCAGTGGTGCACACTTTTAATCCCAGATCTAGAGAGGATTATAAAATGGAAGGAAACAGCTCTCAGACACAGTCTCATTCTGAGATTCTGGGAGGCAGGATTTCATTTTCTACTGAGACTGAGGTAAGAGCCAGGGGCTGGCTGTTTAGATTTTCCAGTTGAATCCCAATTTCTCTCTCTGTGTTTTCATTAATTGTGCTTCAGATTTACTGCTATCTCACATAGGAAATACTAAGTTACACAAAGCAGAGCTTAGCTAGAGAAGCGCTGTCTCCGATACGACTGGAAGCTGGTAGTGCACAGACCAGGCTTGTTAGAAAGTGTAGGGAAGAGCATTTGTGCCATAATGAAGCTCAGGGCTGCTGAGAACGTTTCTGCTAATGTTCCAAGACTGACTCCCAATTAGACCCCATCCCCATAGTGAAAGGAGACAGCCCTGACTTGCCACCAGCCATTAGGCCCATTCCTTATCTGAGAATATGTATCCAAGGGGCAGCTCAAGGGCGCAGGCAGGAACACAACCACCATTAAGTCCTAGTCTACCATTAAGTCCCCTGAGCTATTATCAGGAAATCATAATGCAGCCAGGTGGACAAGATGGACCTATGTAACAACTACTAAAGAAGAACAACCCAGGTGTACTTAAGAAATAATCCTGGCAATACCTTTGCTGTGAAAACCTCCCATCTTCCCAAGAGTCCAAACTTGCAGTCTCTTGTCTGTTTTCCAGGAATCACCCCTAATCTTCCAGTGACCTCCTTTAACTTTCTCCCTAAGATCAACTACCTTAGGCAAGGGCACCTAGTTCCCAGTCAATATGGGCAGCCTGTAACAGCTCATATCTACACCCTACAGACTGTCATAGAAAGTCTGCTTGCTTTTCTGCCATTTTGCTCTTCTCTATGTCTTGCTTCCCCACCCTCACCCAACCCCACCACAGCCTTGGCAGTTTGGTTTCCAATAACCCTTTCTTTCCACCCAGTCTAGTTTGATAGTTTCTATGCACCACTGCTTATAATCTTTATGTGTGTAGAATTATTTCTCACTGGGAATGAATATTAATTCTATAACAACAGAAACAATGAAAGCAGAGTATTTCTCATTACTTTTACCAGTTGTTCTGAAGACACAGGAGGCCTCCTGGGTGAATGGGTTTATACAATGCCCTTGAGCACGCTAAAGTGCATTGTTTATTTATTTATTTATTTTTAAGTTTTTCGAGACAGGGTTTCTCTGTGGCTTTGGAGCCTGTCCTGGAACTAGCTCTTGTAGACCAGGCTGGTCTCGAACTCATAAAGATCCGCCTGCCTCTGCCTCCCGAGTGCTGGGATTAAAGGCGTGCGCCACCACCGCCCGGCCGCTAAAGTGCATTGTTGATGATGGGATGGGGTCTTAGGGAGGGTAGAGAAGCATCTTGTCCAAAGCCTCCTTAGTCAGGTGGACGATTCTCCTTCCAGGGAAGTAAACACAGTTCTATGGGAGTAGAGTTAACTTAGCAGAATAGTATAGGAAAATATATTATATGCATACTATACAAACTAACCCACAGATTACATTTTCATATTCTTCTCCATATATAGCCTGCTACCCAGATCACACCCTTCCATAGCCACACCTTTGCTAGGACATGTTTCCTGATATTCATGGAACAGGCTACATAATGTATCATCATCCACAGTCTAATAAGTATAGGACCTCTTGAAATTATGGTGAATGATGAATTATTGTAGTGTCCTACTGTAATTGACTCATACAGTATCATGGCAGAGAGTCAACCCCCCTGGCATTTCCTGGAGAATGGGCTTTCCTAATCTCACTAGTGCTTAAGCCCCCTCAAGTCCTTTTCCCTGATGCTTGATCTGGTAAGTGAGGC
>JAQHUG010000118.1:5953270-5968434 GCA_028555095.1 Dicrostonyx torquatus
TTCTTTGTATATTTTGGAGATCAGACCTCTGTCTAATGTGGGGGTGGTGAAGATCTTTTTCCATTCTGTAGGCTATCATTTTGTCTTATTGACCATGTTTTTTTGCTTTATAGACGCTTTTCAATTTCAGATGGTCCCATTTATTAATTGTTTCTCTCAGTGTGCTACTGGGGTTATATTTAGGAAGTGGTCTCCGGTGCAGTGAGTTCAAGTGTACTTCCCATGGGACAACTCTTATAAAGGAAAACATTTAATTGGGTTCAGAGGTTTAGTCCATCATCATCATGGTGGGAAGCATGGGGGCATGCAGACTGACATGGTGCTGGAGAAGCAGCCAAGAGTTCTAAATCTGGATCAGCAGGCAGCAGGAAGAGAGTGACACTGGGCCTGGCTTGAGCTTCTGAAACCTCAAAGCCTGCCCCCTGTGATACATGTCCTCCTACAAGAACAAAATCCCCAAATGCCACTTTTTATAGGCCTCCAGGGACATTTTCATTCAAGCCACCACAGGCATCTTCTCTTCCTTGGGAAATGAGGATTCTGCTAAGGGAAAAACAACTGGTTGGAATATTTAATAGGGGTGAGCGAGGGAGCCTGGGAATGAGGAAGTTGCTGCAGCTATGGGGGACTATATAGGAGTCTGCAGTCTCTCTTTCCTGGATTTGTTTGCCCATTGTGAGGCAGACTGCCCTGGGAGACAGGCTGTCTCAACAGACATTTCTTTCTGGGCTGACTGATAATGGTTGATCAAGGTCAGTTGTAATCTCAGAGGAATTGGTTTTTTTACAACCAAGGCGCTCATTGGGGAGCCTAGGATAGACCAAAGCACGGATACCACCAAAGTCCAACTTATTGAGTAAATGGGTTTTATTGGGGTTACTAAAAGGAATATGGGAGAAGGGTTAATTAGAGGAGCAGAAGTTTTTTAAAGACAGCAAAGCCCACCCAAGCATGGGGATCAGCTCATAAAATTTAGGAACCTGGAGCACACTGCACAGCCTGAGACATCTCAGCAGGCTGGAGATTGTCCTTTCCAGGTGACTCAGTCGCTCTAAACCTCTTCAGGGCACCTGGGTTAGTTTTTGCTTTTTCCAGGCAGCTGGTCTGGTCTCAGAGTCTTCTCTGCAGCTTGGCTTGTCTCATTGTGACTCTCATCAGCCTTTGTTTATTCTTGGATGGGAGGGACCTGTAAACCTGACGTTGCCGGGACTTACTGACTCCATTGGATGTTTTTTAAAATCTTGTGGCTTAAGCAGTTTCCTGCAAGACAGAATGTTTCAATTTAGGACGAGATTGCTACACATCAGCTGACTATGGCTCTGAGTAGGAATTACTTGTGTTAATGTAGGGACTGGTGACTCTGAGAGCACTCCATCATGGTTAGGGGTCAGTGATGCTCCCGGGATGGCAGGATGAATTCCCTGCATTGTGGGGGAAAAGATTGATGACAGCATGGACCAGACAAACACTTACACTGGAGTTGGTGATTTTATAACACACTCTTCTGATGTCTTTGTTCATGTTTTCCTTAGCTTCCTTAGCAAATACAAACTTCTGGATAAGTAAGATACAGTGGAACACACCTATAAGCCCAGCACGTCAGAGGCTAAGCTAAGAAGATCTGGTGCTAAAGGTCAACCTGATACACAATAAGACTCTGTCTTGGAAAAAAAAACAAGATAAGCACAAAAACAAGTCCACAACTAGAATCCCAGAGAGCATCTGGGGCTGAGTGGAGGTTGACTAGACCCAGAGGGAGAAACAAGGACTACTCTGGAGAGGGATCTGGTGGAAGGGAGTTCAGGATTTTGTCTAAGTGGGCTAGCTTTCCAGCCCAACAAAATGAGACAGGTAGACACACTATTGGGGTGGCACACAAGGGTTATCACTGCAAAGGATTCCAAGGATTGGAAATTCCAGTAAAGCTATAAAATAGGATAGGCTCTGGAGACAACCATACATGGATGTGGGGTTGTGTTTCTACTTTTCATGAGTGAGTGTGGTCAAGATCTGATGCTTCCCTCTCTGAAGCTACAGAGTGAATTTAGTACATGTAACTGGATTTATATAGGTGTGTTAAAATATTAACACATTTGTCTTCAGAGATCATAACTAAATGGGGTGACAGGAATTCCTTATGTCCAAACTGCTGTAAAGGGAACAAATTGGTCCCCAGTGACTGAAACCTGGCATCGAATAGCCCCATGTGCACCATCCCCTAGGCAGCTCCGGGACTCAATAAGGGGAACACCTGTATAGAGAAGCAAAGGGAAAAGCCTACACTTGGCTATCTTGTCCTACTGAGCAAGGGAGGTCCAAGGTTGCCTTCAGATCAGTTCTCATTTAGTTTATGTGAGAAGGGAGCCACCAAGGTATCCCAAGTACAGTTTTCCTTAGATGTAGCACAGACAGACCCACCTGACTCCATGATGAATGTTCATTTTACCATGACCCAGAGGGGTGATGAGCAGGGGTTCCTATACACATATTACATGTAATGTCAATCTTTTTTTTTAATATACTGGGCGTACTATTGCTAAGGACATGTTGCTGAGTGTGTTCTGCAGGAGCCCATCGAATGTCTTGAGAACTTGCTTGCCTAGATTTTCTGTGAGCAGTTTCACCTCAGTCTTCTTTTGAGCCCTCTCTTCTGTTTGGGGAGGAGGAGGAGACAGCCCTACAGTTACCTCTGAAATAAAAATTTAAAAAAATGGGTCATTGTGCCTTCTGATCTTCAGGAGTCAAAACCTGTATTCTGTGCCATACCAGAGATGGAGTGGGCTGGCCAGCTTCAAGGGGCAGAGGACAGGCCAGATGCAGGGCTGTCCACTCCACTCAAGTTATTGATCCTATAGTTCCTGCTGTTTTTCTTTTACTGGTTAATGACTGAGTGTGACCATTACAGCAGCCTAACCACCAAACGTTTTTCCACAGATGAAAGAGTTCCCATCAGTTCCTAGGTCCATGGTCACACTGGCACACCTCATCGCTGGGAAAACCAGGTCACCTGCTCTGTGGATGCTTGCTGCTCCAGGTCAGTGAGGGGTGGATAAGCATCAGTTCCTCATTAACCACTTAGCCCCAATTTTGAGGTTTATATGGTACAAACATGGTCATTTATTTTGGACCATGAGATTTCCCTATGCCAGTGTTACAGGAGCTTTGATTATTTATTAGTTTTATATCAAAGTATTATCCTTTTGTTGAAAATTGACTAGAAAAAACAGATATAGTTGAAGTTCATATCACAGCTTAAATATTTTGATTTATTTTTATTTATATTTTCACATTGTTTGTTAATACATCCAAACTGTAGTTTTCCCTCCCTTCATTCCTCTCAACACCTCCCTCAACTCTCCCCCAGATCCACTCTCAGTTTATAAAATAAGCAGGCTTCCCAGAGACATCAGCCCAACATGGCTTACAAGATACAGTAAGACTGGATACCAACCCTCATATCAGAGCTGGGCCAGCCAATCCAGTAGGAGATAAAGGGTCTCAAGAGCAGACAGAAGAGTCAGAGACAGCCCCAACCCCTGCTGTTAGGAGTCCCACAAAACCACCAAGTTAACAGCTATAACATACACACAGAGGACCAGTGCAGACTCATGCAGTCCCCATCATTGTCTCTTCAGTCTTTGTGAACCCCTAAGAGCCCTATTCAGTTGATTCTGTGGGTCATGTTCTTCTGGTGTTCTTGACCCCTCTGGTTCCTACAATTCTTCCTCCCCCTTTTCCTTGGTGTTCCCTGAGCTACAAAGGGAAGGACCTGATGGAGATCTCCAAATTGAGCTCTCTTTCTGCCTAATGTTTGGCTTTGGATCTCTGCATCTGCTCCCATCAACTGCCAATGAAGGTTTCTCTGATGACATCATATCACATCTTGATATACTCTAGGAATTGTTCAAATCTTGAGTTGAGCTGAGACTGTTGCATTTGCTGTTATGCTAAGAGGGTGAAGTTTTGTGAGGGATTGAGAGTGTGTATATAGACAAAGTTTGAGGACTTAGGAAGATTTGGAACTTAAGGTGGCCAATGATCATTTGGTTTGTGAAGTATGATCATTTTAGCTCCTTTGGATTTTTTGTAAAGGATGATTCTGAATAGGTTTCTTTCTTAACTGTTCTATAATTTCAAGAGATGGTTTGCCCACCTGCTGTGGGACTTCTGGCTCTGCAGGAAGCCAATCTGCTGATAAGAACTCAGGTGCCTTGTTATCTATACCCAGTGCCAAGAATGTGGTGGAACTGAAGTCCCGTTTACTGATGCTGATCTTCATCTCTAGACTTCACACAGTCTGTCCTCAGGAGAGGGTTTGAAAACTGCAATGAAAAGATGTGTACACTCTTGACCAACCTCAACTGTGATGTCCCATATTGACCACACTCCCCATGCAATGCAACGAGAATGACCCTTGCTCAATCTCCCTATACAATGATGGACCAATCAGTGTTGGTTTATTTATAGAACTATGTCACACCAAGATGATATAGTTAGGAGAGGTAAACCCATAGACTATGCTTAGGAATTGTGTGTTAATGTGAAATCCATCTTTCTACAGGGATCAAATGGACATGACTCTTAGCCGAGCTGTCTTGAGGGCATCCTCATGGTAGAACTCACCACATTGTTCTGTGTCCTTGACCTGTGCATAGGACCTCAGGTGCCTCCTTTCTCTGTGCCTTAGTGTCCTGGTGTCTCAGCTTGGGGACTATGGCCTCAGCAGGGACTCCTGTTTACCTCAAAGTGGGTAATTGCTCTCTGAGGGACATTCCTCATCAATCTCTGTGTCCACCCCAAGGGGCAGACTCTGCTTTAAGGTCAATAGTAAACAAAAGAGACACAGGACTCTCACCCTGTGACCACACTGGATGTTCTCCATGACAGGCAGACATCTTGGACTTAGATGGGCACTCAGAGACAACTTCTCTTTCCATGTGAGCTGATCCTTCCTTTACTCATATCTTTCCTATGGGCATCTGCCTTTACTGCTTTTTCTTTGTGTGTGTGTGTGTGTGTGTGTGTGTGTGTGTGTGTGTGTGTGTGTGTGATTTTTCTAAAAAGATATATGGTTTTGTCATGACCTATTTCAATACTTTAAAAAAATCTGTTACCAGAGTCACTTTTCTTCACAGTTTCAGTTTGAAACTAAGAGCTTGGCCTCTGTGTGTCTGCTTTGGGACCTCTCTGAGCCGTTGATCAGTGCATAACAGAAAGCTTGCCCTTTGACCTGGCTCTGAGGCAGATCTGGATCTCTGAGACAGGCATGATGGTTTCCTGTGAATCTGGTGCAGAGTTCAGGGCTCAAAGACACACGTGAGCCAGAGCTGTAGTCAGACAGGTACTGGATTGAGAGGCAGATAGCGGGGATTTGGGGGCTCAACTGAGAAGCCCTGTGTGCTGTCTGAGGCCATGGAGCATCTGCAGGGATGCTGACAGACCAACCTTTGCTTTTGCAGGGACAGGTATTGGCCCTGGAGGTTTTATGGGTTTCTTAGTTCTTCAGTGGGAGTCTCAAGGTCACCCTTCAGGAGACAGGCCTTGATCTATGCATTTTCCAGAGAAACGATATACTTTCTTATTCAGGACATACCCTGGTATGAGTTCTTTGTTTCCATGTAGCCAACAGCCCAATCCTGAATCTCCAGGAAGGGTCTGGGACCATTCAGTTTCATGGAGACACTAGAGAGGGCAGAACTTTGTTTACCACATAAGTCTACCTGCTTCTCAGCCTAAGAAATCCATATGTTTGAAGAGACCTGGTTGATTAGAGATAGATGGGTGCATGAGGTGTAGGGAAGGCAGACTTGACACAGGGCAGGGGTGATAGCCTAGATATTTGGGGGCCTGGGTGAAGCTGTGTCCATACCTTTCATGCTGTGTTTCCAGACCTGGCACAGCCTGACACCTTCTCTGACAGGCACAAGCCTCCACCAGGCCCAGGAAAGGCAGGTGATGCCTATCTACCTCTCTGTGTTTATTATCCACAAGGAATGCTTAGGGTGACCAGGAAGAAATAGACAGTTGTGTTCTTCACAAGAGATGTAGATTTCATTTCCCAAGAGATTTCATTTTCCAACTGCATGGAATGCTGTCACTGCTCCATGCTCCAGTCCCCCAAGCATGCTTCCCCAGAACTGTTTTGCAGCCTGCATCTGAGAAGCCTGGCCTACTCCTTGATAAGGCTGGTCATCTCTAGGTCGTAAAAAAACCTGTACTGGGGAACAGTTTGGCCCTTGGTAAGCTTTAGCAGTCTGGCATATAGGCTTGTAGGAATTCCAGGCCTCAGGATATCATAGGGCATGATCAATATCAAAGCTAACAGATGTTACAGAGGGATATTGCCCATCACAGGCAGGGTTTTCTTTTGCTCTGGGTCTATCATGGGGAGAGTATAGAGTTCAGACAAGCACACTAGGTTGAGAGATGATATCATCATTTTAATTGTGTGCTTTCTACAACAACAGCACCCATGACAATCATTACCAGTCACACCTGGCTGAACCCTATGTGAGATGATGGATGCTGTACACCCTGCGTCTCCTTGACCATACCCAGCGGTGTCATAGTAACTCTCAGGCAATGAACAACTACACAGCTGTGGTAGAGTTTGTCCTGCAGGGATTCTCTGGGGATCCTGCATTCCAGGCTTTCTTCTTGGCCTTTTTCTCAATTTTTTATATCCTGGCTCTTGCAGGAAACACCCTCATTATCATGGCCATCAGCCTGAACCCAAGTCTTCACACCCCCATGTACTTCTTCCTTGCAAACCTGGCCGTGTTGGACATTGTATGCACATCCACTGTTCTTCCCAAGCTGCTGGAGGGTCTGATGGGAAAGGACAGCCACATCTCTTATAAGGGATGCTTGACCCAGCTTTTCTTCCTAACCTGGTTTCTGGGAGCTGAGCTGCTGCTGCTCACGGCCATGGCCTATGACCGCTATGTGGCCATCTGTCGCCCACTGCATTACAGCATGCTGATGAGTTGGCCTGTCTGTGTCCTGCTGGCGGGCTCTGTGTGGGTCATCAGTGCAGTTAGCACATCTGTGCACACTGGCCTGATGGCACGGCTTCATTTCTGTGGCCCCAACCAAATCCGTCACTTTTTATGTGAAATCCCAACACTGCTCCTGCTGTCTTGCAGCCCGACCACTCTCAACAACATCATGATTGTCATTGCAGATGTTTATTTTGGCGTGGTCAACTTCCTGTTTACCATGATATCCTACAGCTTCATCATTGCCAGCATCCTACGCATCCGCTCTGCAGAGGGTAAGAAGCGTGCTTTCTCCACCTGCTCCGCCCATCTGGTGGTGGTCACCTTGTATTACTCCACTGTTATCTATACCTATGTGCAGCCTGGCTCCGGATCCTCCTTGGAAAATGGCAAGGTGGTTGCCTTATTGTACACGGCAGTCAGCCCTACTCTGAATCCCCTCATTTACTCTCTGAGGAATAAGGATGTCAAAGTGGCCCTCAGGAAGGTGTTTCCCTGTATTTGTTGAGGAGGTAGAAAGCAGTGGTGCAGCTTGGTCCAGCTGCTGGAGAACTAGGTGGAACCTATGACTAAGATCTGATGCCATGGCAAGAAACAGAAGTGTAATTCATGTGACAGATGAATGCACAATGTGTACTCCTCTTGGAGGAGACACTGGCCATTTCTTTCTATCAGTGTGGGCATCCAAGTTTGTGGAAGGCTGCAAAGAGCTTTTGGAATCCTGTGTTGGTGAAAATCATCCAGACCCTGATATTGGACTTGAGAAGGCCTGTGTCTGGTGTCTTCATGGTCTCCACACCAGTGAGAGGAGAAAGAACAAATATGCCTTCCATACCAGTGATGCCCAGGAAGGGGTGGGCTGACTTATCTCTTCCGTTTCAGTTGAGAAGTTCTGCCATCATAACAGAGAGTACCAACCAGCCTTCTTATTTTTATTTTTATTTTGGACAGAAGCGTCTGCAGCATGACTAGGAGTTCATTCTATCTCTGGCCTCTCAATACTACTGTCCTGTAATCTCCTTTCTCCTCCAGGCAATTTTCTCTAGGCTGTGATGAACCCTGTATTATTTGGTACTGTTGGTAGCAACATCCAAATGTATAGATGCCTCTCTCCCTGTCCTCTGAATCCACTGGTGTAACTGGTTTTTGAAGACCTTGATTTGTTTGTTAACTGCTTGTTCATGTAGAGATCAGAGACCAGCTTATAGGAACCAACTCTTTCCTTCCGCCACATGGGCTCTCAGACTTGAACTCAGATTATCAGGTTTGGCGACAATCACCCTTCCCTGCTGAGCCGTGCCATTGGCCCTACTTGTTTGTTCTTGAGATGTGCTTTCTACCCTGTGTCTCGGGTTTGAATGCCCACAGCACCTTACTGAAAGAGTTCAAGCACAGCGAACTGGACAGGATTGGGCAGGATACCTGTGAATTTGTCCCCACTGCTCTACTGCTGGGTTGTTGCTTGAGATCCGCTTCCTTGATCTATTCATGTGACCCTCTATTTTACTCATTTCAAAGCAAGTTGCAGACATCAGTTCACTCTTCCTTGAATGCATTCACATCATTTGTCTATAGGTTTTTCTGGCTTAGAGCTCTTTCGGTAAAATATTCAGACAGTGAAATGCATGAGTTAGGATGTCACATACAGAGGTTTGGCACACACATACTGCTGTGCAGGGCAGGCCTTTGTGGAGAGTGGGGATGGCAACCTTCAATCTAGGATGCTCCACTCAGGGCCACTCAGCCTGTCAGGCCTGAGGTCATCTCTGTTCTGATGTTTCAGCTATAGGTGAGTTTTGTGTGTTAGAGAATTTGGTACAAATGAAACCACACAGCACACATTCTTTTGCGAGTGTCTTCTTTCATAGCACAGTGTTTGTTTCTGTTTTATTAATTTTATTTTATGTGCATGAATGTTTTGCCTGCATGTATGTATGTGTTCCTTCATGAACAAGCATGCCCGGTGCCCTTAGAGGTCAGAAGATGATGATAGATTCCCTGGAATGGAGTTATAGATGGCTGCAAGCCACCATGTGGGTGTGGAAATGGAACCCAGGTCATCTGCGAGTCAAGAGCAATAACTACTCTTAACTGCTGAACCGTCTCCGCAGCGCTGCAGCAGTATTTTAAAGATCCATTCCTGCTCTCATGTGTGACTAGTGCTTTGTTCCTTTCTAATTTTGATGCACACTAAGTTCTATGATTATAATACATTTTATTATACAACTTCCATAAATAACTGTGCATAAGTCCTCTTCCATGATTTTCGTTCTCTCTGGTGACTATGAGTGGCATAGGAGAGGCTTCAGGGTGTGGACCTGCTGAGTTTTGTAATGAAGTTTTCATGCAGCATTCCCACTCCCAGCAACACTGAATGGGATCTCTAACTGCCTTTTATCACATACTACATACATTGTTAGAAAGAGGCACAGAATTTGAAGCCTAATCATTTTGTTAAAAAAAAACTATCTTTTCTCATTTTACATACCAATCCCAGTTCCTACTCCCTACTCTCCTTCTATCCCCTCCACTTTCTCTCCCTATCCACATTCACTTCTCAGAGAGACTAAGTCTTCCCATGGGGAGTCAACAAAGTCTAGCACATTGCTTTGAGGAAGGACCAAGGCCATCTCTACTATATTTAGGCTGAGCAAGGTATCCCTCCAAAGAGAATGGGTTCCAAAAAGCTAGTATAAGCAGTAAGGATAAATCCTGGTGCCACTGCCAGTGGCCCTGCAGTCTGCCCCTGTCATACAATTGGCACCCATATTCAGAGGGCCTAGTTTGGTCCTATGCTGGCTCCTTCCCTGTCTGGCCAGAGTTGGTAGGCTCCCATTAGCTCAGGTAAGCTGTTCCAGTGGGTGTCTCCATCACAGTCTTGATCCCTTTGCTCGTTTTCTCACTCCTCCCACTCTTCAACTGGACTTTGGGAGCTCAACCCAGTGCTCTGCTGTGGATCTCTGCCTCTGCTTCCATCAGTTACTGGATGAAGGTTCTATGGTGATATTTCAGATAGTCATAGTCATCAATCTGACTATAGGGCAAAGCCAGTTTGGGCACCCTCTCTTCTATTGCTTAGGGTCTTAGCTGGGGTCATCCTTATGGATTCCTGGGAATTTCTCAAGTGTCCAGTTTCTTGATAGCCCCATAGCGGCTCCCTCACCAAGGTAATCTTTCCTTGCTCTCCATCTCTGTCCTTCCCCCTTCTTGACTAACCCATTCCCTCAAATTCTCCTCTCCTCTCCCCTCCCCTCATAAGGATCTCCTTATTTTATCTTTGTTCTTCCATGACATCTAATGTAATAACCTTAAGACAAGACTATAAGTCGTTGTTCTGTATAGTAGGCTCTTCCATGTGAGTGAGTACTAACCAGGCCTGACTCTCCTTAGCTTCTGAGACCAGACAAGTTTGAGTGTATTGAGGGCAGTATGGTGGCAGACTGGACTGAATCTGTGCTACAGAAGAAGTGGTGTGATTTTCCTGGACAGACTGTTACAGAATACTCAAAGGGTTGGCAGACCAAAGAAAGACTCTGTCAAGTTAATCTTGGTGAATGAATGATTTGATGGACAGCTGCATTGATCAACAGTCCTGCCCTGATCAATTTTAGTATCTGTATACCTTAGCATTTCTAAGATTTTGTACAGATAGACAGAAAAGAGTGGTGCTTGTGACCTCTCTTCTTCAGTGGAATGTCAACAACCCCATGACCACAGATCTCACTCCATGCTCTATTGCTCTGCTTACTTCATTGCCATTGCTGTAGACCAAGCTCTCCCATGGGCCATCAAAGCCACCTTGCTTCGGGGTGGCCATGGGTGTGTCAAGCTATGCTTCAGGAGGCCATGCTCACTGTCTCTCACATTGTGTCTCCAGCTACAGCAATTGTGATGTGATTAGGAGCTTCAGTAATGCCCTTTACCATCTCATTTGGGTTAGATGAGCGGTTTTATTCAAGAAGCAAAGTATATTCTGGACAAATAAAATGTTTACGCAGAAGATATTGTGAGTTTGGGGTGTTATCATTTTTCAGGCTTTGAAGTGTCTGAAAGCTTCTGGGGGTTAGGAATGAGTTCATTTTCTTAGCTGACTAACTAATTAAAGTACTGGAAAGGAGTGAAATTGTGGAGAGTCTGAGTGGAGCCATCATGTCATATCAGGAAAGTTAGGTCCCTTGTTGAGTTTCAAGTCTTAGTGATACATTAACTTAAGGACTGACACACAGGGAAGTGCAAGGACAACTTATTAGAGCTGAAAAGAAAAGCCTTGGGTTTAGGCGAGCTGTAAATATTGCAGCTGCCCAGAGGAAAAGAATGGAGACAGGGAGGTGGGATGGAGGCATTCTGTTTGAAATAAACCAAATAGCCATGGCAGTAAGCCACATGGCTAGGGGGATTGTTTAGAAAGAAAGGAAGAAGGCCCAAATGGTTAAGGTATTAAATAAATAAATAAAAAAAAAACACAGGGCAAGCACTCTGAATCTTGTGATTTCCCTGGAAGAAAAGAATGGCAAAAAGAAGGGGAAAATAATTCATGTATGAAAACCAGGCTGAAGGAAGGACTGTCTTATGGTAGCAGACAGTCACAGGTGTGCAGCAGAGCTAGAGAGAGAGAGAGAGAGAGAGAGAGAGAGAGAGAGAGAGAGAGAGAGAAGCCTGAAAGTGCAATGTCAGGGAGTTTAAGACATCCTCATGCTCTGTCCAGCACCTGAAAGAAGACAGAAGGAAAGCAAAAGGAATAGTTCTGTCCCTCATAGTCAGGACTCAGAAAGGCAACAGACTCAGGCAAGCTTCATGGCAGTTCCTGTGCTAGGGGGAGAGTATATACTATTTTAAGGAGAACTCTCTTTTCTGGGGGGACCCCATCCTAGAAAGTGGATTAACACTGGAGGGAGGCAACAAGGGTGTGTCTCCACCTAGAGTGGATTTCATTTTTACTATAGCAGGCTTTGTTTGGACCATGGATTTGAAACCAGCTCCCAGGGACTTCCTTGGGCAGTGGTGGTGCATCCTGGGCACAGAGAGCTGGGAAGAAGGGGGGCAGCCTGATTTCTGATTAATCTCCTTCTTACATTAATTAAGGCCAACTCTGAACACTTCATTTTCTGTCTTCTCCCTCATTAACACAACCTTGTCTTGAAAAGCCAGTGCCCAAATGGTTTTCTCCAAGTAGAATGGTCAGAGATTGTTCAATAAAAGGAGAAGGTTATGGCTTGAATATAAAAATTTCCCCATGGGATTATGCACTGGGGTCTTGTAATCAGATGATGGATTTTTGTGAATTGGTAAGATCCTGATAATCCCTCTTTGTCTCAACATGCAATGATGGTATTGGGGGTTGAAGTCCTAGCCTTGATCACAGCTGAGCATTTGGAAGCAATGGAAAGAGCTCTTGCAGCACCAGTGCAGCCTTGCGTGTTGGTTTGTAGGGTGGGGAGGGCCCTGCTGAGGCAAGACAGCAATGTTGTCCGAGTTTGCTTTGGGACCTGCTTCAGAGCTGTGACCAACAAATTGTAACTGAGCACATAAATGATTGGGCACAGGCTGGAATTGTGTGTACTGGGGCACAGAACTCAAAGTATCCATATCAGTAATTGTTGGTAACGTGGAGAAAGTGGAGGATGTAGAAACAGGGAGGGGCTGGCAGAAATGATGAACTAATGTACCAGTCATTATTACTATAAACAGCTCAGTGAGATGTTGAATCCAAGAAGAAGAAAACAATTAAGGCATGAATTTAATTACTGAGGCAAGATGAGTTTATGTCAAGATCTATCCCCAATCTGGAGCTGTGCCCTGGCCCAGATGTCTACTTGAGGCCAGTAGCTTGCCATGACAATACAAGAATCAGCTAGCCATATTGCAACGTAAAATTGTTTGGGTCCCTGAAAAGTCACAGAAGTCACATGACCTTTACGGGGATAGGACAGTCTCCTAGGCATGGATCAGCATGATTTGCTAAGGGCAGGATGACTTCAAGTCTGGGAAGAGATGTTATTGTGCTTAGGTGAAGTTCATTCTTGTTCACTGGGTGAAGAGCAGAATTGTGACAGCTGCACCAGCCTGAGGACATTATCCACTTAGAGCAGATAAAACTGACTGTGACCAGTCACAGTCTGTGTCAGAGGGCAGGCAACAGGGCTGGGAAAGTGTTTGACCTTGGCCTCTCCAGTGCTTCTACCTGGAATGAAGGACTCTTTGAGATTGAATTGTGGTTTGGGAAGAAAATTGGCTCAAGGCACAAACATCTCATCTGTCTGAGTGCTCCCTTGGCCTCTGCTGTCACTGGTGATGTTGGCAGACAGCAAGTTCCTGGGTAGCAGGGCAGAGACCAGCCCTTGGGTGACGGGTCCTACCAAGTGTGTGCTGTATTGCCTGGGGAGAGGCTTGGTCACACAGACATCCTAATGCCCCCTCTTTACTTAGAGATGTCACTATATGCTCTTTAAATGTTTTAACCATAATTTGGTTCTAATGAAGTTGGAGAGAGAGAGACAGACAGAGACAGAGACAGAGATATTAAGAAGAAAATGTCTGGAGAGGATGCCTGGGAAGATTCATGCTATAAACTTATCACGTGAGTCTTGTATTGATTGGACTTGTAGATATACATGTGTTTGAATGTTAATGACAGTGTTTTGGTAATAGGAGTGTATTGCTTTTCCTAATGTGACCATTATTTTTGAGAAAGTTCTACAAGCTTATGAAAAAATGGACTACTTGGTCGAATCATAGCATAACCCCTCCTCAGAACCTGCCTCTATCTCCCCATCTCTGCTCCCCCTTCTTCCCCTCCTCTGTGTGTGTGTGTATTGTCTCTCCCTATCTTTGCCTCACTGTTTTTCTGTTCCTGTGCTTATGTCTCTGTCTTCCTTTCTCTAAAAGTCTTTCTGTTCCTGTTCCCACTTCTTCTTTTTTCCCTTCTACCCGCTTCGCAGATATTGAGTCGTACTCTATAGCATCTCCTGAACCAGGGAGCACACTCCATGAGTGATGTGGTTCATGACCTTCTGGTCACCCCTACAGGAATACCTTGTAATTTTCAGATAAGGTCATCCACTTTGCAGACAATACCTGAGGCAGGTAGGAGAGTTGAGGTCTATGACCAAACCAAGAAATAGTTTCTTACGATGCTGGCTGCATACAGGTGCGTGAAAATAACAATGATCCTTAAAAAAGAATATAATATAGTGGATTATTTGCAAATGTGAACTTCGAGCTCCAGTATTCCTGCAATAGTTTATATGAGAAGTCACCTCAGCACTGGAATGTGGTCCTTATGCATCCAGACACACTATGTATAAGGCTTTTCTAAACTCAGCTGCAGTTTTAAGTTTGAGGCCAGTGTGTGGCGACATGGTTGTAAGGGTGAGACAGGGCTCAGTCCCGCCCAGTGTCCTACTTTAAAGCCTTTGGTCTTCAGTTCCAGTGACACACAGATGGATGGATGTGATTGAGTGTGCCAGTCACCCTTGAAGACCATGGTTGATGGTGTTTTGTATGCCCAGGTGAGGGACACTTGCCATCTTTCTCATTCCTTCCCATTCTCACCCACTGTCTGAGCCCTTGAATAGAAGGGACCCACAGATATCCCTGTTAGCAGGATACACAGACTTCCATCCCTGGAGTGTTCCTGGCCATTCTCCGTGGTCCCTGAAGTCTGGGGAAAGAACCCTCCCAATGGAGAAATACCCTGGGTCCCCAAGGTTCGTGAGTGGTCACAGAGGTCTAGAAGTCCCGCACCTAGAACCATACCTGCTTCACTGGGTGGCACATTGCTCTGTTCTTACCGTAGGCAGTCTGCGATTTAGGTGGATTTCAACACACCTGGGGTGGGTTGTTAGCACAAACTTGGAATAGAACATGTATTTCCTCTTTAGACCCTGTCAGAGCTGCCTCAGAAAACCCACTGCTCCTGGATCTTGAGGCCTCCCAGGCTTTATGATGAATGGGACACTGGTCACCGAGTTCCTCATCCTGGGGTTGTCAGAGATGCCTCATCTTCAGGTACCACTGTTCCTCAGCTTCCTTTGTCTCTATACAGCTGCAGTCTCAGGAAACCTGCTCATTATGGTGACAATCAGTGCCAGCCCATCCTTATACACCCCCATGTACTTCTTCCTGGTCAACCTGGCCTCCCCCCTCCATCCCGGCCTAGGAAGGTGT
>JAQHUG010000119.1:60402-97735 GCA_028555095.1 Dicrostonyx torquatus
AGCTAGTTCCTGGAACAGAGTCACTGAAGTGGCAAACCTAGATTTTTGGCTCTATTCTTTCTGCTAAAGGGTTCTGGATTTATCTGGTTCTTTCACAACCTTCTTGCTTTTCCACTGGAAACTGCCCTTTCTCTCAGGAAAGTAAAAATGAGAATATCAGTTACTCCTGCTTCTAAAAAATTAAATTTACATATCAAAAGAGCTGTCCATTAAGACAACAGCAAGGAATTTCTAACCTCCACTCTCAATATTGTAATTTCTATCCAGTGATTAAGCCTTCTCCCCTCTTGCCAGCAGTAACATTTCAAAGCTGTATGTATCCTTGGTACTCTACTTTGTGTTAAAAGCACAGCACATCTATGCCATGGAATTTGTGCTTCCACACACATCTTGTGCATGCATACGGGTACAAAGCAATGCGTTTAAAATATATAAAGAAAGCTGCCCTTGGGGCTGTGGAAAGGATCAGAGTTTAGTTCCCAGCATCTCCATCAGGGGGCTTCACCACAAACTCTTAACTTCAACTCCAAGGGTATTCTATGCTTATCCCTTCAGGCTTAAATACGTACCCATGCACGTTTAATTTAAAATAATAAAATAAATCTTTTTTAAAAAGATTTTTTTCTTTGATCAGTTTGCTCGAGTCATCTCCTGGGAGAGGCCTCTCTGCCTTGGTGCCTGCCCCATCTTTGGCTTGCCCAGCCTAGTTTTAGCACGAAACCCCCTCAGTCAGTTTAGCACCCTTGATATCTGATCACCCTGGCCTGCTTTTAACAAGAATCCTGTTCAGTGAGTTTAGCAAGAATCCTTTACCCTCTTGATAATTCCTCTTGGTAATTTTCCATCCCCTCACATCCACACCCCTTCCTCTCGGCTATAAATCAGCCCCGAAGTAGAATTTAATCTCTCCTAGGGTTTTAATAATTATCAACAGGGTGTTCGTTTTTTAAAAAACAAGCTCCCAATATAAATCTAACCGTAGAATCTTTTGGAATAATGAGGGTTTCGGGGTCTCTTGGAACACTGTTGCTCTGCTCTCCACAGAGCTGCAGGCAAACAACTCGAAAGAACTTCTACATCGCCGCTTCGTCCAGGGGATTACATGCTTGGGAATTAATGGTCAATACTGCAAAAATCGCGTTTCTAGTATGCCAGGAACAGCGTTCTGGACAGAACAGGAACGCCAAGTCGGGTCACCCCTCCACCTCCTCCGTGGGCTAGAGTCACACTGCATTATTCCTGGACACCTGTGCCGAGCGGTCACTCGGTCCCGCCGAGCAAACGCCCACCTTAGCGGCGACAACAGAGCCAACCACCGAGGAAGACCGCTCGGCTCCCGAGTGCTTCAGCTCGGCTGGGAGCACCAACGTAGCCGGAAGCACTGCCGAGGCTCGCTGACGTCATCACCCTAGCCCCGCCCCCAACACCCTCGGTCCCGCCCTCCCCTCCCCTCCCACCACGTGTCCTCGCTCGGTCGCGAGGGGCCACGCTGGGGCGGCTGGAGCTGCGGAGCCGGTGGCGCGGTGAATGCCGGGCCGCAGCCCTCGTCACCTTCAGCGGCAACACCGCCCGCTCGGCCGGGGTGAGTGCGCGCAGGCCGCGAGGCTGGGGCGGCTCCTCCTCGGGGCTGGTGGGGGGGTGGCTGGGCCGCAGCGGGGCGGGGGCCGCCGATGGCTGCTGTCGCCGCTGCCGCCTTTGTTGTGGGCCGGCCGGGGAGCTGGGCGGTGCGGGTTGTCGCCGCCCCGCAGGTGCACGGGGCACCCGAGCTGGGAGCGTGTGCAGGGGCGGCGCGGGAAAGGGTCGGGCAAGATGGCTGGAGTGAGCAGGGGCGACGGCGGCAGGCACCTTCGCGCCGGCCCCTCCCACCTCCCGCCTCCCAACCCGCCGCCGGGTGCAGGCCGCGGCCAACTTCAGGCCCAGGCTCCCGGGACCTCACGGGCATACCTGCCTCCGCAGGCCGCCCCCCAACTCCGGAAACATTGGAGACGCTCTCTCCGAACTCCGGGAAGATCTTAGCTTCGGAAGTCCCGGAAGATGGGACGCACGAGACGCACACTCCCTACACACCCAGCAGTTGCCGGCAGTCTTTTCAGGGGAAGCTCTTTGTACCGGCCTGAGAAAGCTTCAAGTACAGAGAATTTGCGACCCAGAAGCGAGGAGTCCTGCCAGGTCTGGGTTGGCCTTCGCCACCCAGGCACACCCCCCTCCGTCTCACGGACTTGGCTTTGGGAGATCCTTTAAGGAAGAAAGACTGTTAGGTTTCTGGACTGGCCTGTGGACAGCGCCTGTGAATCTGGAAAATCCAGGTGATAAGTTTTTGTGCTAACGTCCTGTCTAAGCTCAGACTCTGGCCAGGTAGCAGATCTGCACCGCTCTCCTCTGGCCCCGGTTCCGTGTTCAGTTGGTACTGGCAGTGGGAAATTTAGGCCTGTCAGTGCACTGTGGAAACCTTGCCGTCCGCTGCTCTCACTTCTGTCCTTCTGCACAAATGGTCTGGGATAACTAGTCTGGTTTCCCGAACCACAGAAAGCTTTAAGTATTTGAAGCTAGCCAAATATATTATCTGCCCACAGCCCCTCTACTAATGATGAAATAGCCACTTTCCCGGAATCCCAGCCTTCTAGCTGGAAGCAGACATTGCTTTGCCGGTTTGTGTGCGCCTTAACCACCCTATCTCGGTCTGAGAGTTCACACTGACACCTGGCTTGTCTGCTAAATCTTGCGTGCAGAGATGGAGTCCCCAGCCTACCCTCCAGACGTGACTCTGAAAGAAGAGCAAGAGGAGGAGATTCGGATCAGGGGATTGGAGGATGGCTCCCCCATAGATATGCAGAAAGTACTGATTGGTTCCAAAGGCTCGTGGGTAAGTAAGAGGGTGTGGGAATCCAGCCTGGGAGCCAGGCTTGCTGTAACAGGTCTCCTCCTGGGGCAGACGTGGGAAGTAAAAATAGCCCAGACTCATGTGTTTGCATTCCTGAGAAAATAAAACCCTGTGGCTTCAAAAGGCAGTGCAAATGGTGGAGGGAGGAATGGTGATGGGAACGGGGCCTCCGGCACCGAGGCTGATTTCAAGTCTCAGAAACTGAGACCTTGTCTGCCTAACGCTCTGTCATTCACCCATTTCCTGTGTGCCTGACTTAATACCATCATAGATATTGTAGGCACCAAATACCTATAAGACTCGCGTCGTTAAGTGATATGAGGAGAATTTAGGCCTAACAGTTTACACCCAGTGCTGTATGTCCCCCAGGTGTCAGTGGAAATGTAAGCTCCAGGGAATGTAGAAAAGTGTAAGTGCATTTGCTTACAGTAGTTGCTGGAGGCATGGAAACTAAGTATGAGTTGTAAATATTTTTAGTAAGTAATAAATGGATATTGCTTAGTTTTTTATTGTATATAAACATTATCAATATCATCAATACATAATGCCCTTTGTGCCCAATAAAAGGGAAGCCTTTCATCATAGAACTCAGACTGCAGGCAAAAAAAAACAAAAAAACCCTTCTTCCAAATTATCTAGTCCACCCTTCCTACAGGACCTCAGGTACCAAAAGATACCCGCTTTACTGCCCAGATCCCTGTGTCAGCTGGCTTCCAGAGCGGCAGCCCTACCAGCGGAGCATGTTTGTGTGTTATGTCTCTGTAAACTGCTGGGCATTGCCAGGCTCTGGGCTCACTGATCTGAAGCTGTGCTACCGTTTACCCATTTGTGTTTGTCACCCTGTCTTCCCCAGTTCTGACTCACAGAGTGGTCAGTTCTGGCAACTTGAAGACCTCAAAGCAGCAGAAACCCTGGATTCTGAGGCTAAATCGAGCAACCCAGAATATCTAAAGAGGCTGGAGCAGTATGGAAATAAATCAGGTGTAGTCAAAGTAGAGATCTGATTGTGTGGAACAAACAAGAAAAGCCCGGTGAGGAGCGGGCTTTGCCCAGGAAAGAAGTGAGCAGAGTAGCTGGAGGCTGGAGGAGGGAGCCTGACAGCTTGAGAGGTGGGGCTCGGGTTTGGGCATTTGGAAGCTCCAGGAAGTCAGTTGTGCATCGACAGCCACTGCACAGCATTAAGATAAATTCCTGCCTTCCTGCAGCCCCCAGTCTCGTAAGGGAAAGAAGCAGCAGAGGGCAGCTCAGGATTCTCTCACAGGCAAAAGTGGAAAGTTTCACTCAGCCGACAGTGTGCTTCTTAGAGAAAGCCTAGTCTTAAGCAGTGGACAGTTTTGCCCCTCCCCACTCTGGAACATTTAGCGGTATATGGAGGTAATTTTAGTTGTTGTGACCCAAAGTAGAGGTTGGGGTGTGAGGCCTTTATCGCATCCTCAGTTTGAGCCAAGGATCTCCCTGTACATCTGCTGAGCAGTTGAAGGTACCCTGCACATACAGAGAGGAGCTGGGTAGTCCAGAATGTCAACAGCAAATGGTTGAGACGCTGATCTAGCACATCAGGACAAGAGAAAATAGAATCTGTATTTTAAATGCATATTTTTTAATAATTAAGATGGTTCATAAGAAGTACTCACATGTAAGCTATGCTCTGTAATAGAATGGGAGTAGAAAGACAGTTTCAAATAGAATAAATATACTTTGAACTGAGCCTTAAAATGAGCGGGATGAGCAAAGGGAAGGGAGAGAGCTTGCACTCCAGGCAAGAGAACAGCATGGTCAAAGACATGGAAGAGAGGCTGTGGGTGGAGCTAGGAGACACCCCTAAAGCTGGAACCAAAACAGGCAGTGGGAAAAGGTAAAGTCGGGGGATGGGACATGGTGTGCTGTGCTGGGTAGTTAGAGCTGGCCTGAGTAACTTTGAGGAATGAGTCTTAAACCCAGCAGTCTACATGAATAGGCCTCTGTAGAGCAGAGCTGGAAAGAATTACATACTAGTCACCTTAGTAAGGCCAGAGTATCCTGTTGAGACAACACTGGCTTTGGAATCAGACTCTAGCTGTATGAATTCAGCTAAGCTACTTAGCCACTGCTTCCTTAACCATAAAAGTTCAGCAGCAGTCCCCATATCCATAGCTTATTTAAGTAATTCAAAGAGATCATATGTTTACATGATTGGAAATACCCTGGGCAGTGCCTAACCTCGCACTGATCCATTGATACAGTGGTTCCAGCTCCCCTCAGGTGCCGCCTCTCTAGTAAGCCTCAAAGTGGGAAAGTGCTTTACAGAACAGTTATCCTTGGAGATGAGGATTGGGACGCCAGCTTCCCAGGAGAGCAAGACAGTGCACACAAACTAAGAACACTCCTCTGGTGAGTCCTTCATCACGTGAGAGAGGAAGGACAGGAATTGCAGGTTCTTACTGTAAGGCCAAGGGAAGCATGAACTGCCTGCAGACCGCCTGGCCGCTCAGCTTTAACTACAGCCAGCGCTGCTTACCTTCTGCTGCACTTGATCAAATAAAAGACCTGCATAGCAGGACCCAAAGTCTTGCCCCAACTTCACAGGGCTCTGGGGAGACTTCTAAGCCTCTTTATTGTGCTTTGGGTGCTTGTTGTGGACTTGGTTTAAGGTCCTTTAACCATGTGCTAATTAGAAGATGAGTCTCCACACCAGCTCTAGAAAGCCAACATTTATCAGGGTATAGAATGTGTTACCTGCTCTGCAGGGATTGATGTAACTAGGCCTGCATTCTTCTGTCAGTGAACAGAAGAAGATTATAAATAGTTATGGCCTAGATCTAGAACTTGTAAGGGAGTGAAAAGGCCAAAGAGAGAGTTGTTTAAAATCTTGGGTAGTAGGAATAGAGTAGACTGGAAATTGTCTGAGCTGCCTGGTTTTCAGATTGAGGAAGTTTGAGAAAAGCCTAGGAACCACACTATTCCTACCTTCTGCTGTTCCACATGTGAAGAAGTTTTGTTAACTTTTACTCCAAAGAGTTGACTTGGTTTATTGACAAAATTTTAATTTTTAAAACTGTTCCAAGTATGTTAAGAGAAATCCAGAGGTAATATGTTTGCCTCAATAACTCATTCAGCAATACATAGTATGTGCATGCTAGCTATAGAAGTAGTTCTCAATCTATGGATCGTGATACCTCTGGAGGTCAAATGACCTTTGTAGGGGTTGCAGATGTCCTGCATATCAGATATTTACAATTCATAACAGTAGCAAAATTAAAGTTCCGAAGTAGCAAAACTGAAATAATTTTATGGCTAGCGGTCACCACAGCATGAGGAACTATATTAAAGGGTCACAGCATTACGAAGGTTGAGAACCACTGGACTATAGGAAGCATCTTCGACTTAGGGAAACAAAGTAATTACAGGCTGTTTTCAGCAAAGTCAGATTTAAGTGATGAGCAGAGAAGTGAAACAAATGCACAGTGTGACAATCCAGAGAGTTGCAAGCAGGACATCAAGGCTTTGTGTAGGTATGCATACAGCCTGGAGAATGGTGTTACCTGGACTAGGTCTTGGAAGATGGGTGGGTGTGAAAGAAGAGGACCTCAAGGGCCCAGGGGAATAGTGAGCAGAGATAGATAGGCATCAGGGAACAGTGAGTAGTTAATGTAAGCTGTAAGATGGATGGAGAGTCCTTCGGGACAAAGCTATCTCCTCTCTAGTGAGAGCCTTGGACTCACACAGTGCTGGGTCCGCGTCTCAACCTTTCCACTATTGACTGTGTGTCTTTTGCCTAGAAATGAGGATTCCCTGAGCCCATTCCCACGGCCCTTGCTAAACTGGAAATATTTGCTCTGTTGTGAGATTATTGGGGGAGATCAAGGAGCAGTTAGTTATAGGGCCCTTCCCAGCAAATGTTCACATATAGAAGAGAATATGGTGATAACAGTATAGTGAGTGAGTCTAGACAAAGGAAGAATGACCAGGGTGTGTAAGTGATTGATAACTTGATCTTGAAGAGGCTACTAGCCATATATACGTTGATTTTTTTTTCTAAGCTAAGGAGAAACAATATGATCACCCAGCCCCAAGATACAGCTTTGAGGAGTAAGTTTGAAGGAGAGAATGCAAAGAGGACAGCCAGAAATAAGTTCATTGGTGATTTCTTAACACTAAATATGAGCTTTGGAGTAGGATTTCTAATGACCACAAAAGAAAATGCAGTAGAAAAGAAAGCAAATCAGTAGGGAAAGTAAGAGATTTTGGTTGCTGGTCGTCTTTGGCTAGAAAGGCATGCCCTTCTTCTGGGACCCAGAAAAAGAGATGGAAGAATGGGGGAGGGAGCAAGCATCCTAGTCTTGCATAAGCACCTACCTACCATTTTGCTGGGATCTCATTCTGTACGTGAAGCTCGAATTAGCCTTTCTCTGCTACTTTTGCTCCTATAGATTGGAAGGGCCTAGTAAGTTGCCTTCTCTAGCTGACTCTCCTCAGGACAGCATTGGTGTAGTGTTGACTCATTCAGAAGAGGAAAAAGTCTGTGTGATCCTCAAAGATGCGGTGGAAAGCAGTAATCCTGTTCAGTTTAGGGTCTCGATAGAGAGGTTGTAAGGTGGGATGGACAGCTTTATGGGGATACTTATTCAGGGCATGGCTGAGTCTTGACTTTGGAGTCACAGGTAAACTGTGAGCAGATCTCATGCAGTATCTGCGGAGACAATGCCCAAAGTCCCCCACCCGATGATGGCAGCTGCTGTGGTGGTGGGACACAGGAAGGCTCACACGTACTTACTTGTCCCCAAGAGCAGTGAGAATAGACAGACCATTCCCCCTGAGTGAGAGCCCTGACCTTACCTGTGAGCATGAAGGCTTCATTGTACCCACTTGTCTGTCACAGCCCATCAGATGTGAATATCTGTGTATGTACATGCCAGTCATTGAGAAAGTATTGTTCGTGTTCCAGGTACCAGTCCTATTTGATGAGGTGGCCATATATTTTTCGGATGAGGAGTGGGAAGTTTTGACAGAGCAACAAAAAGCCCTCTACCGGGAAGTCATGAGGATGAATTACGAGACTGTGCTATCCCTGGGTAATGCTTTGTTTTCCTTTGTCTCTGGGAGCTCTAGACCCAGAGAACTGTATCATTATCTCTGTCTTCTCTGTTGCATCTAGTTTCCTCATCTGAATGGGACTCTATTGTCCATTCAGGCTGTGCCAGCTTCATTCTCTGGTTTTGATTTGGGCAAGACATACAGATAGCACCTTTCTATTTGAAAACTTGCGTTAGCTCTTAAAACAGTCCTCTTTTGGTCCAAGTGTTTCCGTTACTTAAAAAAATATAAAACAAAAAGTATAGCCTTCAAAATGTCATCATGTATCTAGTGTTGTAAGAGGAGGTGTGGGTTTTGTTCCCAGCGCCTGGCTTCCAGCCACAGCCGCTAGCTTATGCCCAAAATAATCACATGAAAACTGTATTCATTTAAATTACTGCCTGGCCCATTATCTCTAGCCTTTGCTTGGCTAACTCTTACACCTGATTCAGCCCATTTCTAAAAGTCTGTGTGTCACCACGAGGTGGTGGCTTACTGGATGATTCTAATATAAGTCCATCTTGGGTAGGAGCATCATGGCGTCTGGCCTCTTCCCTTCTCTCCAGCCTTCCATTCTGACTACTCCGCCCACCTAAGGGCTGACCTATCCTACAGGCCAAGGCAGTCTCTTTATTAACCAATGAAAGCACAGAAATACAGAAGAACCCTCCTACACCAGATCTTGGACTGTATTTTGTTGATCCTTGGGAAGGAAAGCTTTGTTGTCTTCAGACACTTGAGGGTACACCAAAGAGTACTCCCCTAAACACATACAGTGGCATCACCCCTCTTCTTAGAGTGTAGGCATTTGGAAGAATTTCCCAGTTTTGATCAGTTGGGTTCCAAAATGTTGATTTCAATGACTGTATCCACCCACCATCCTGCTAGTCAGTGTACTTTGCTGTTGCTACTACCAGCTCCCATTAGCAGAGGTCCAGGATGCCCAGACTGTGCTTCCCATCCTTTGTGTTTTTAAGTTCACCCAGTTCTGCCCTGTCTTCTTCAGTGGGGGATGAGGGTGTTCCTTACTCCATAAAACACAGCTATTTCCCTGATTTATTTCCTATGAACAGAATTCCCATTCCCTAAGCCAGACATGATCAGTCGGTTGGAAAGGGAAGAGGAGTATCCTAATTCTGATGACTGGCAGCTCCAGGGAGTAACCTTTGCAGATACTGCATGAACCAGTTCAGCATACATCCAAGGGAAACAAGCCAGGTTTTTGGTTTCAGTGTGTATTCTGTAGTGTATTTAGGAGTGAGGCACAAATGTTTTGTGTAGGCTTTGGAATGCAAAGATCCCTTTTTAGCACTGTATGGACTTGGTGACCTCTGTCTCCTGGGTCTTCAGTTCTTTGTTACTGGCTGTGAGTTTCCACTTTGATGTGCACATGGTGCGTTGATGAAGTGACCTGAGGTTGACACAGCATTTGGTCCACACCAGAGAGCATGGCTGCCTTGTCAGCATGCTGTGTACCTCTACAAATTAGGCATAATGAGAGGAGGGACAAAGCACACTGGTAGATTTAGTTACTCTAGGCTTCCTGTTCCATTCTGGGTAGGAAAGCAGTAACAGCTGTAGTACACATTTGGATAGTTATTTCTAAGAAGTACCTAATTTATCAAAAGAAAGAGTTGGAAAAATATATTTAGTCCCAACACTTGGGAGGTAGAGACAGGAGGATCTGAAGTTCAAGGTCATTCTTAGCCTGAGCTACACAAGACTATCTCAAAAGAAGGGGGGAAAAGTATGTGTTTTAGTGCACCCACACACACCACATACTTATACATACATATATGTGTGCATATGTATCATAATTTTGAGACTACCAAAATATATTTGCTTTTCTCTGTGATTGGGTTTAAAATGCTATATTTCACTGATTCCACAAAGTTTTTCTTTTTGTTTTACTGACATTACAGTTGAGAATGTCTCTTAAAATGAATGGCATGTGATAGCTGTTTTTAATGATACATAACAGTGCGTTTATAGCTGTTGGCCTTTATGTTTTGGAAGATATGGTAATCACGATAAGCCCTGTTTCCTATGACTACCTTCCAAATGGAAATGTATGATAAAACAGTTCTGTCTGTGCTGTGCAGGAACCAGGTGTCTGCAGTATAGGCTTCATTTTGCTAACTTGGGTTTTGCTGTAGGTTTGTTTTTGTTGCTTTATTTTGATTTAGCCCAGTTCAGTTGAAGGGCTGTGAGTCACCGCATGCTGCTTCCAGATGTTTATAGTATTAGGTAGGAGTATGGATACATTTGGCTCCACATTAGCATTGGGTGATACTGGTGTGAGTGGGGATGGAGTCTGATAAGCAGGCTCTAGCCCCAGCTGTCTTTTTATTTCCTTTATATTTTGAGACAGTGTGGCACTGAACTAGAGAATCTTCCTGCCTTTGCCTCCCAAACAGCTGGGATTACAGGGCTACACCACCAGGCCCACACATAAACATTGCTTTCATCCAAATGTGGTCCTGATATTATTTGCTCCAGGTTTAGTACCTGTATTCAGTTCCCACTTGTAGTAGTAGGAGGCGCGGGTTGTGACCCGCCTGGCTCCCAGTGCAGGCCCGCTGGCTTATACCCGAAATAACTACACGAAAATTGTATTCATTTAAATTACTGCCTGGCCCATTATCACTAGCCTCTTGTTGGTCAACTCTTACATCAATCAGATGTAAGATGTAAGCCCATTTCTAATAGTCTGTGTGTCACCATGAGGTCGTGGTCTTACCGGGAATCATTCAGCATATCTGACCTTGGCGGCTTCATGGCGGCTCTCTCTCTGACTCAGTCTTCTTCCCAGTATACTGTTCTGTCTACTCCACCTACCTAAGGGCTGTCTTATCTTACAGGCCAGGCAGTCTCTCTTTATTTAACCAATGAAAGCACAGAAATACAGAAGAACCCTCCTACACCACCCACTCTCATCACTTCATAGCTTGGTGGCCGTGCTATATTTCATAGCATCTATGACCTCTTTGCTCGACTGCAAAGGGCTCTGCCACACATAGTACTATGAAAATGGTAGTCCATGCTAATGGGACATAGATAAGGACTTAGGCTGGGTTATTTGTTAAACTTTTGGTTCACTTTTATGAGTGCCAGATTAAACATTATGGCATTATTTTTGCCCTTCTTATTTATCTTGTAGAAAATGAAGAACCTGACTTTAACACTCCACATTGGGCAAGCCCAGTGACTGCCACCTCCCATTTCCCTCAACCTCAGCAATTCAACAGCTTTTGGCATCTGCCTCGGGACATCGCTGAGCTGCCTGAATGGAGTGAGGGGTACCCTTTCTACATGGCTCTGGGCTTCCCAGGGTGTGACCTCTCAGCTGATGACTTGGCTAGCAGGTTTCAGTTCAGTAGGGGCATGCGCCGCAGCTACGATGCCGGGTTCAAATTGATGGTGGTGGAATATGCCGAAAGCACCAACAACTGTCAGGCTGCCAAGCAGTTTGGGGTATTGGAAAAAAATGTTCGAGACTGGCGAAAAGTGAAGCCACAGCTCCAAAATGCCCATGCCATGCGGCGTGCATTCCGAGGCCCTAAGAATGGGAGGTTTGCTCTGGTGGACCAGCGTGTTGCCGAGTATGTCAGATATATGCAGGCCAAAGGGGACCCCATCACCAGGGAGGCAATGCAGTTGAAAGCTCTTGAAATTGCCCAGGAAATGAACATTCCAGAGAAAGGATTCAAGGCAAGTCTGGGCTGGTGTAGAAGAATGATGAGAAGGTATGACCTATCTCTGAGGCATAAAGTGCCGGTTCCCCAGCACCTGGCCGAGGACCTGACTGAGAAGCTCATCACTTACCAGCAGAGCGTGCTGGCTCTGCGCCGGACACATGACTATGAAGTGGCACAGATGGGCAATGCAGATGAGACACCCATCTGCTTAGAAGTGCCCTCTAGAGTGACTGTAGACAACCAGGGTGAAAAACCTGTCTTGGTCAAGACACCAGGTAGGGAGAAATTGAAGATCACAGCCATGCTGGGTGTCTTGGCTGATGGGAGGAAGTTACCCCCATACATCATTTTGAGGGGAACATATATTCCCCCTGGGAAGTTCCCCAGTGGCATGGAAATCCGCTGCCACCGCTATGGGTGGATGACTGAGGACTTGATGCAAGACTGGTTGGAAGTTGTGTGGAAACGGAGGACTGGAGCTGTGCCTAAACAACGACGGATGTTGATCCTGAATGGCTTCCGGTGTCACGCCACCGACTCGGTAAAGAGTTCCATGGAAAGCATGAACACAGACATGGTGATCATCCCAGGTGGTCTGACCTCACAGCTGCAGGTGTTGGACATGGTGGTCTACAAGCCTCTGAATGACAGTGTCCGGGCCCAGTATTACAACTGGCTTCTGGCGGGGAACCTGGCACTGAGCCCCACTGGAAATGCTAAGAAGCCACCGCTGGGCCTCTTCCTGGAGTGGGTCATGATGGCATGGAACAGCATCTCAAGTGAATCAATTGTTCAGGGGTTCAGAAAGTGCCACATCTCCAGCAACTTAGAGGAAGAAGATGACGTTCTGTGGGAAATTGAGAGCGAGCTATCCAGAGAACCACCAAAAGAATGTGATCCTGAAAGTGTGACTGAGGTTAGCTGAGGGAAGAGTTGAGGTAACTGCTCAGCAGTAGCTCTCACCACCACTGATGCCCTGGTCATGTCTAGCACTCACCCTTTTTCTGGCCACGAGTTTCTCTTTTCCAGTTCTGTTCAAAAAAGCCTGCCATGTCACAGTGTAGACAACAGGTCATCAACATTTCCTCTCCTGTATTTTGTTCTGTGGCCTGGATCCAGGAGCACCTCTGTAGTGGGTAAGATGAGCAAGGAGTTGCTGGACACTTCACATGAGAGAGTGCTACTGCAGACAGTTCTTGGTCCAGCAGTGTTCCATTCACAAAGTTTGTTTGGAAAGATAACTTTCCTCTCTTAAAAATTCTGAGTTTTTAGGGCTGGACCGTCTGCTTGCATTACTGAACATAGTTCTACTGCCTTTTGCTGATCTGCGGACCATGACCCAGGGAGAGAGTGAAGTCTGCCTTTAGTACCTCTGAGCCTCAGCTCTGTGTCCTGGGGTGATCATCCCATGCCCACCAGGGAGATGATAATATGTATTGTTTGCTTTCCTCTAGAGAATGTTGAGAGTTTTAAAACATCATCTTAGTCTCATGGAACTTCAGCTGGGATGAGCCATACCACCTGTGACTCCAGCATCAGGGGACCCAGGGATCTCTTAACCTGCTAGGCACCTGCAGTCACGCTCATTTCTACACAGAAACACAGTATATATATAATTAAAAATAAATCTTTGGGCTCGAGAGATGGCTCAGCAGTTAAGAGTGCTTACTGTTCGTTCTTGCAGAGGACTAGAATTCAGTTCCCAGCACCCACATAACAGCTCACAACCAGTGCAATTCCAGTTCCAAGGAATACAGTGCTCTCTTCTGGCCTTTGCCAGTTCCTGCATGCGTATGGTACACATCTTTGTGCAGTCTCATACACACAAAAGTAAATTTTTTTTTTGAAAATTTATCTCTAGAAATAGTACTATGGTGAGTGAAGCTTAAGGCCCTAAGGTCATCAGGTGAAAAGGGGGAAGCAGAAGAGGAGCCACGTTGGAAGAAAGCAGGGATGGGAGCCAGGCAGAACCCACCTGGAAAGCCCACAGCCCTATACACCTTGAGTATATAAAGAATATACTCTGAGAATATCAGAGCAGAGGATACATGGGAAGCACAGACAACTCACCCATTTTCACTTTCTACCTACAGCCTCTGAAAAGGAAAGTGGCCGGTCTCTAACAGGAGACCTAAAACTATCTTAACATACCTTCCCTTTAAAAAGAAAAAAAATTATTAGTGTACATTTTACTTGCCCGCCCACCATACAACTGAAATCCTAATGGAAATCTCCACCCAAGCACAGGTTCTTCGTGGCATACACTTCCTTCCTGCCCTCACATCCTACCCTCCACACTGAGCCCTAAGCATAGGGTAGAGCAAGCAGTTCTTAGAACTGCATTTAAGATAACTGAGATCTATCTTCCCAATCCCCCTCTCTATGTGAAGTCCCGTGGACTCAGGCTCCTTTCCTGCTGCCCACTGCTGCCCCTCTCTATGTCAAGTCCCGTGGAGTCAGGCTCCTTTTCTGCTGCCCACTGCTGCCCCCACTCTATGTGAAGTCCCTTGGAGTCAGGCTCCTTTCCTGCTCCCCACACTGCTGCCCCCACTGGCAGCTGTAGTTGCAGTTGTATTGTCTTTTCTCATTCTTGCTTTTACCCTCTGTTAGAAAACATTTGTAATTTTCTAAGCAATGTACCACTCGAGGAACCCAACCAGAAACTGTCCTGGAAGAGGAGAGGGCAGGAAGCAATGCTAAGCCACAGCTGTGCACACAGGTACTCAGCCCAGTTAGCATGAGTTTCTGCTCCTCCAAATGCCAACATCTCAACAGCTGCTGGGGAGTGATGGAAATAGACAGGGATACACAACGGGCATCAAAACAACCTCCTGTCATGGAATAGAATACTATTTTTTTTAAGTTAGTAAATATCCAGGAATCTAAGCTAATTCATACTTAGGTTCTCTGTTTTCCAGCAAATGCAACTGTGATAGAAGCACTTGGGAGAAAAAACTTTGTAAGAAGATGGCTGCAGAGGGACTGAAAAGGGCAATGAGTCTTTGAACATCTCAGGTCTGGACAGCAGCCTGAGCATCCCATCTCAAGACAGCCCCACCCACCCCATCCCATCTGGTGTCAGTCAAGCCTAAGACCCTTAAGTTTAGCAACAAGCTTAGAAAAACATTCTGCCCCGTTTCTCCTTTTGGAGCTGTCTTTCTGCTCGTTATAGAAGCCTGTAAACACGAATGGACAAGATATTTCCTGGAGAAGAAAATGTTCAGCACCAAGATGCACCACATCACAGCTCTCGTGTGTGTCTCTTCTGTGGAGCAGAAACCTCAAGTATAAAGCTTTGCAGATGCTTCAGTAGATCCTGTCTCCACACAGGTCAAGACTACAGAAAAAGCTTTGGTAGAAAGCCATCACTCCTGTATAACATGTTCTTACACATGTCACTGAGGGAATGAGATTAATAACCACAAAATCGAAACACTGGCTTGGTGCCAGAAGATGGCTTTTCTATAGGTAAACTAGGTTAGTATGGAAGATGAGAGTTTAAAATAAATGATGCTGTTATACTTACCTTCCTAATCTGGTTAGCAGCTAGACCTTTTTAGGATTAATGACCCTACTTTCCCTTTTGACCCTCTCTAATGAGGCAACCCTTGGTATATAAGCCTTTGCTTTTCAGGCTGCTTGTGGAAGTCTCTAAATCATTGCTTTCTACACAGAACGAGGCACACTGACTCATACTTAGTTGTTTAATTTCTTTAATATTTTAATCTAAGGGGCAGTGGGAGGGATTGGGCCTTGAGCCTCAGCTGCTTTCAGACTTCACAAAAATAGGTTATGAGTCATTGACTTTTTCCACAATAGTAATTTGCATTCTTGCATAAGTCAACTGTTAAGAAAAACATTCCTTCAAAGCTATCTGTGCTACAAAAATTCTACCAGAACCTCATAGGCAAAGCCATTGCTAGATCTATCATTCAGAATACTCAGTCTGGCCAACAGGTTGCTGTAACCACTTTTCTTCCTCTACTCACTTGTGTGGACACTGTCCACTGTTCTTGGCATCTTTACCAGTTTCTGCTCAGGTATGCACTTTCCTGTTTGTTGTCCACTTCTCTGACCTGTTTTAACCAGCCATTATACCTGCCCAGTTTGTCAGAGTTCCAAACACATGAGAATGACTTCTAGGATCTGAATGAATGACATTTTAATTGTTTCTGATTAGCTTTGTACTGTCTTAGCATCCCCAAATGACATCTCTTATTCTCCATGCCATCAGTTTTTGTTTTTCCCTCCTTCTGTTGTCCTCTTTCCCGACTTTCTCTTGCTTGGGAGCTTAAAAGATGCCATCTTGGGCTTTCCACACAGAAGCCAGGTATCTTAACAAAGAGTAGAAAATGGGCTTAACTCCTGTTTCATTTCATAACATCACTCATCAGCTGAGATGCCTTACAGGTTACATAGCACTGGAACTTTCCTAGAGTGGTTCTGCTGCCAGGGTCTTCTGGGAGTCCTTCACTGGCTGAACACGATCTATGCCCAACAGCCCCAGTACAGCTGTTTAGCAAAATAACTGTTACCAGAAAATTACCATAGCACACTCAGACTGCTACTCCCCACTAAATAGAAACTGATTCCAGTAATAAACTTTGATAACAAAGACAATAGACTTCGGTGGTTTTGTTTATCTGTTAGTATTGTCAAAAGTTAAATTTTAAGCTATTGCCTATACTTGATTCATCAGATTTGGTAGCAAATCTTTGAAGCAAAGTCTTCATGGGATGTACTGTGTTACAAGCATTTTTTTTTTAATTGAGGGGAATATGGGGTTTAAAACTAGTTCTTAGAAGTTGGAGGGGTTTGGATAGGTTTCCTCAGTAAGTCATGTCTTAGCAATGTTAGGAAGGATATCCATAAAAGTTACGGATGAGTCAAAATGTGTTTACAAATTACAAATTTTTCATAATTTCTCAAGTGAGAGCATCATTCACTGGCCTTTACTGTGTGCTATTAGGCAATGGAGAGTGTTGGGTGGACTCAGTCACAGCAGGGGATGACAGCAGTGCTGGAGTGCTATACTGTGTGCTGCGATCCCGGTGTGCCTGGTCCACAAGCAAGCAAGGCAGACTTGTAGCAGTCACACTGTGGCTAAACATGACTGCAAACCTCAGGACAGAGATAACTGCTCAGTTTCTAACAGCTTGCCTCTTCCAAGGATTTTTCCTAAGTGATCCTTGACAATATGTGTTCATAATTTCTTAATTATAGGAGACTGCACATAGACTCACAACTGATAGAGGTATCAAAAGGAGCCAGCCATTGGTGAAACACAAAATTTGCAATCTTTTGTAGGAACTCTTGAATATCCTAATTATTCTTATGTCCCGGCCTTACTGCCAAGCCTATCCCCCCCACTTCAGAAAATCTCTTCCCAACTGGCATAGAAGACAAATGTGAGTGTAGACCTCAAAATGATTAAGGTAAAATGACTGCATTGATTCTGGAGTTTGTGGTCCCATTGGTTAGTGACTAAGTGAAGGCCAGGGCCTAACACAGTGAACAGTCTACAGCTTAGAACCTCCTCTGCAACACAGAACCCTTTGGAATTCTCCATTGCCAGACACACACACACACACACCACCCACTAGGCAGCATGAGCCCTTCAAATAGCAGCAGTTCAAAATAAGACCACTATGTGTGTACCTATCACTCCAAACCCTTTCAACCCCTAAAAGTTCTTGAGTATCACCCACCTGACACTCAAAAAGATTTGTACCAAGGACAACTTAAGCTGGGTTTGTGTGTGTGTGTGTGTTTTCATCTTAGGCCACATACTACTAAATGCATACCTTAATGGGAACCTGCCTTGTCAGTTGCCTAATAACATTCTCTTAAATCTCATAAGACTGGACTTTTTCTGTTCCTATGGAAGATAATATTCCTTATCTGCCTGGGCAGTGGTGGCACAAGCTTTAATTTGAGTACTTGGGAGGCAGAGGCAGGCGAATCAAGGCTAGCCTGGTCTACAGAGCATGTCAAAAAAAAATAAGATTATATAGTATATATCTGCTTATTTGAATAAACAGAAAAAGGTTTTCTCCCAAAATGTTTATTTGTCACATTTAAAATACAAAATCAAATCCACAGATGCAGATATAGGAACACACAAAAATACAGTATCTACTGCTTAGGCCTCTGATAACCCATCTGTACATCTAATTTATCCATCAATACTACAAGAATGAAAAGTAACGTCGCTTTAAAACAAGTTGGTTACCAGTAACACTGTCAAATGTAAGCTCATAGTACCACTTGAAAGAGTAAAACATTTTGTAGAAATATGAAAATTAGCAGTTTGTAAGATTTCATGAAAACATTTCTAAAGGATTAACAGGCTTGTCCATCAGCCTTTAGACACACTAATGCTAAAACAACTGAATTACAAGGATAATTGCATTCTAAGAACTGGACTAGAGTATTAATTAAAAGGGGGGAGAAAAACCAACAACAACAAAAACCATAAATCCAAATCCTGTTGTCTGGGGTGAAAACAGTGGGTTGCCTGGGAACTTCTCTAGCTGCTAACTAGTCACTAAAGGAGATTCTGACTAACATTAGGTTAGTCCACCAATGTTCTTCAGGGAAAGCAGATTTTTTTCACTGTCAGATACAGCACATACATCACTGAACATGCAGCCCTCCTAACCATGGGGACTGTGCTACAAATAGCATCTTTATTCTAGGATGTCACCTACCTTACCATAGACCAGAGACACTACACCTCAGTTGCCTTAATCTCCCTATTCAGGTACAGAAGAATGCCTGCTCCTATACCTGGGGACACAGACACCCAGGTCATCATCAGTCAGGCATCTATTAATAGCTTCACAGTAGCAACACAAAATGCACTCAATGTCACATTTCCATAGGAAAGGTCATACATACATTATACACTTCAGTTTTGAAATGTGGAATCAAAAGCTTTCAATTTTCAGCAACCAATTAATTTAATGATGGTCCCAAATCTTCCATTCCTGATTTAGCAGAGCAAAAGTCCTTCTTTGGCTGCCAAGCGCTGGCGGTGGACTTTGTCTTGTTGTAGCTCTTCGTGATTGGGGTGCCAGAGTTTCATGATGATTCTCTCGATATTAAGGGCATACACAGTGTGTGTAGGAATGACTTCCCTGTGTACCTGAGAGTTTAAAATCACGTTTTCTATTACATTCAATAGACTTATCTTTGCAGCATTCAAAAGTATAACCTGTATTTTTAAAAACTTCTCATGACTTAGGTACCCTATAAACTTTAAATCAGAACATAGTGAATAATCCCTCATCAGATAATAAAACTCGATGGTTCTGTGTGTGTGTGTACTCAGCAGTGAGAGGGTAACTGTCATGCAAGCCCAATGACATAAGTCCAGTTTCTGAAGCTCAGATAAAGTAAGAGTGGGAGGAAAGAAATGACCCCACAAAGCTGTCCTCTGACCGCCCACAAGCCATGACACTTTGCACCCAAGTGCATATACACAATGCCAATTTAAATTTTAAAATTAAAAAAAAATAAAGAACTATGGGATTGAGATATTTGTTTCAATAAGAGGTAGAAGATGAGAGATAATTTAGGAGGACTACAGGGTTGGGATTTGAAATGAGGCTTCTACTATAGAGCATAAAAACAAGTCAAAGTGGGAAAGCTAGCATCTTTGTAGAGTCATTAGTCAGTAATGTATCAATAAATCTAGGTAAACCAGGAGCCAAGAAATACCTGCAGAGCTTCAAAAAGGTCGTACATGTTCACTGGAGGCAAGGATGCAGGTAGCGTGTCCCCAGAGCACGCCAACAGGAATGCCGCCTGCTGTTCAGCATCGTCAGGGTGTGGCTGAGAAGCTGGATTCTGACTGGCATAGGGAGCAGAAAAGGCTGGAGGGCTAGAAAAGAAAATTTTTAAAGAAATATTCTCAGTCCCTAGAACAGAGATAAGTGGAACCAAGAATACAGAGGCTTGCTGGAACACACCTCATTCTGAATATCTTTAAATGAAGCAAAAACCCACCACTATAAAGAGTCCAAAGGGTCCCATGTATCAGGAGTAAACAATATAATGCAGCCACATTTACTCCCTCTTCCCACAGTACTAATGTATTAACTTAGTTCACTGAACCAAACTGCTTGCTGCCCCTGCAGAGTTTCCAGTTTGGAAAAATAAAACAAAACATGCATATGAACAACAAAAGTAGTGTAACTGAAGGAATATGAAACTGAAAAATTATGGAGAAGGCAAACCATACTGATAGCAAGCTTAAAAAATAAACAGCAAGAAAAGTTGCAGGCAAAATGGGAGTATGGGGAAAATGCCACCCAGATCTTGCTAACATCCCAAAACAGACCAAATAGAAGACAAGCCGAGAAGTCAGGCCTGGCTTTACATCTGTACAGATGTAACTACACAGTTGCCAGGGATATACAAGGAGGCAAAGCAAAGACTGGGGCAGCAGCTGTGGCTTAGAGCAGCAGACGGAAGCAGCTCTGTTAGAGCAACAGCTTCCTGGAACTGGGACAGGAATGGAGGGCTTCAGGGCAAAGCCATCAGAGCTAACTCCCAGCACACCTTACTACAAGGAACCACTTTTTTCATTTTTCCCGAGAGGATGACTTAAATATGAAACAATCCCAAATGGGTATGTCGCCACAGATGGAAACCTAAACAGGGACCCTAATTTGTCCTACTCATTTATCACCATGTCTCTACAGCCTTGGGGTGGCGACAGCATCACCTCTTCATGTGCTGCCAACTCCCTGCCTCTCTCTGTTATCTCACCACTGCTACTCCTGCCAGCCCTCCTAGCCTTCAATGTTTTCTTTTTTTTTTTTTAAATATTTTTTATTTATTTTGTATACAATATTCTGTCTGCGTGTATGCCTGAAGGCCAGAAGAGGGCACCAGACCTCATTACAGATGGTTGTGAGCCACCATGTGGTTGCTGGGAATTGAACTCCGGACCTTTGGAAGAGCAGACAATGCTCTTAACCGCTGAGCCATCTCTCCAGCCCCTCAATGTTTTCTTTGATCTTGTATTACTGTCACTTCTTTCCTCCTGTCAGCCACTAGCCAGATCACCAGACAGACGAAACCCAGTTTTTAGAAAAGTATAGCCACTGCAGTAACCACAAAGAAAACCACTGTGAATTCTTTTCCAAAAGGCTAAAATTAACACTAAATGTGGGGATGCAGAACAGATAAAGATAACCTTTATGAGTTGGTTACTCATAAAAGGGTGGCTGGGAACTGAAGATGGCCCTGGGAGACCTGAGTGGATGGCTGACAGAGGTCAATCTGTACAACAGGATACCAAGAACAAGCAGAAATGCACGCAGGCCATGACTGAGCTACAGCCTAGAGTGTCAGACATGGACAACAACATCCACCACTCTTCCTTCTCTTCCCACCATCAGAAACCCAGCTTTAGGCCATGAGCAGGCCAACCCCTCACCAGGCAGAGGCCACTATCAGGAAACACTACCTGAGGGACTATTCCATCCCACACAGAGACAATCAAACAATCACTTCTGGTTTTAAAAGGGTACTAAAATAATTCACTATAACGTATGCAACTAAGAATAACTGCGCTGATGTCAAATCTTGCAGAAACACAACAACCAGTTCTTTAACAGTGGCCTCTCACATCAGGTCAGTGACCAAGCAGCAAAGGATCACTACAAGAGTAAAGCCACTCACCCTTCAACCAAGTTGTTATAAGCCACCACACTATTCTTCAGGTACGGTTGTGGGGTCACGTTACTACCAAAGGCATATTTAAAATGGCCATCTCGTACCCGGTAAGCTTTCCTTCTTGATACCACTGATGTCAGTATATCTTTGAGATGATTCTGAAAAACAAAAGAAAATAGCAAGAGCTGCTCAAAAGCAAACTATAAGCCACCCATTGTCAAGTGGTCCTTCCATTCCAGATAGTCCTTGCACTTGGTGATGCAGAACGACAAATGCTCATGAAAAGAGCCCAGGCCAATGCATGGGGGAGGGAAGGGTGTGCTAGCTTCACTGTGCTCTCTGTAAAGAGGCTGCTCTACGTGCAGTGTTTTTCTTTGTGGTGGGTTTTATTTCACATTCTGCAGTGCTGAGGTTGAGCATTACATGGGGCCTCCCGTGCAAGGTGAGCACTCTCTACCGCTCTGCATGCATTAAGTGGGTGCTTCTCAGAAAAGATTTTTTGGTAATTTTTCTAAGGCTTTAACTTTGAAATTTGACTTAAAATGAGACAAAAGTTTTAAGATCTGGTATTCACTGGTTATCAAAACTTTTTGCTCTCAAAAGCTCTACAAACAGAGAATACTGTACATATTTATCAATTCTCATCACCTTTAGAAGAGTCAAGTAGCCAGGAGTGGTGGCACAAGTCTTCAATCCCAGCACTTAAGAGGCAGAGGCAGGTGGATCTCCGTGAGCTCAAGGCCAGCCTGGTCTACAAGGAGAGTTCCAGGGCAACCAGACCTGTTACACAGAGAAACCCTGTCTCAAACAAACAAATAAAAGAACCAAGTACATTAGAGTTGGTTGGGGAACATGAAAATAGGACACTTCCAGCATATGTTAGCACAGGGGAGCCAGGATCAGCCTAACCATTTCACTTATACCAATATGACTTGTTATCAAGACTCCTTCTGCAATTTAATACAGGTTTTCATATAGAACTCATTCAATGTTTCTAGTGCAACTACTATCTCAGAAATGACTATGAGGAAAATGAGACCCAAAAAATTACCTATAGTTACTCGAGTAATGTCTGGAATCAGTGCAATGGACATTTTGTCGAATACTAAGTGATAAAAGAAATAGTGGGTCAAACAATCCACTGTTCAAACGCCCACTCTTTAAATACAGCACTACCTCAAACACAAGTGACTTGAACCACTAGAATTTCTGATTTCTGACTTTGCTTAAGCACTGTTGCTGTGTTGACAAAATAAATTTAAAAAGAGATAAGCAAAAGTATGGATGCTGCAAGGAACCTTTCTGGAAAACCTCTGTCAACTAAAGGCAATTCTTTGGTTGTGAAGTATGATGACAGATATGAAACTGAGTGGCATTCAGTTCCTTCCTATCAGTATCATTTTAAAACATATACAAGCTCATAAAAATCATTACCACCAGCAAACCCACCTCCACAGCATAGACAACAGCAGAAACGGCTTCCTCAGTGACATTGTCCAGCCCATGCTCATAGGCTGTCACGATCATTCTCCCTTCAAGCTGACCCCGTGTGGGGAGCATCATCGTGTGTGAACAGAGTTTCAAGTCATCATCATCCTGGGGATCCTTTGCCATAAACTGTTGAGCTCCAGAGAGGGGGTTCTGAGGCTGGAATCTATGCTGAATAAGAAAACTCAAAATTATTTACTTCAATAGCAAGTAACAGGACAAACAGAAAAAAACGATCTGCTGGAAACAGGGACCTACAAAGCAAGCCCACCAAAACTATACCACAGGGTATTAAAATTTTCAAAGTAAAAAGTGAATCATGGGCTGGAGAGATGGCTCAGTTATGAAAGGCTAGGCTCAAACCAAAGCTACAAAAAGTAAATCACATACAAATGATTGTAAATTCACAACCATTACACAGTGAGTCAAGAAAGCAATGGCTGTATACACATCAGACTGTTCTTTGGCTTTTTAAAATAGTCTTTCTATACTTAATACTCTAGATAGGCCTCAGCCTCCCAAGAGCTGGAATTGCATACAGCTGTATACCTCCATGCCCACAGCCACTGATTATATTCAGTACCTTGGTGATGACAAAATGTGTGGCTTTATGCTAAAAATAACAATCAGAAGAGACAACAGAACTGTATTCAGAAAATGACAGAAGTTTGATTGTAAGTGGATTCTGAAAGTATAGACATATAATTAATGCTTCAGTTAGGATTTACAAAGCCTAACAAATCAAATGATAACTCTGACAAATATTCCAAGCTAATGCTATGGGACAGAAGCAGCTCTTTATTGTGACTGTCTGCTTGCATTCCTAACACACAGCCTAAGGCATGATATAAATAAAATACTCAACCTTTCTTTGTTCACTTGTCAACACTTCAGCATCCCTATGAAATTCATATACTCTACCATCACTGGGAGACTTGTTCCTGGTACTTTTGCTTTTGCAGTGGAGACAGTTCCCATGTATATATTATAAAAACAATACCAGCATTTTTCCATTTCCTAAGTATAAGGCTGTGACTGTGACATAGCCAACACATTTCAAACCAGGTATGCCTCTGGAGACAGTGAAGACCCCAGGTTGAGTATTGTTACTGACATAAGGCATCCTGGCAAGCCTAGGATGAGAAACTTTTGGAAAACTTCCCTTCCTACCTAAAAACATGTATTTCAAAGGTTTACAAGTTTTATAGCCAAATGCCTCATAGTCTCTATACAGTAGATCTCTAAGGGCTCAGAGCGGAGCTAGATTGCAACAGAAGCCCTACCAGGAGCTCCCAGATGCCTTTGCTCTGAGCCTTGAATGAGGAGAGAACACAAGCCCAGCTTCCAATCACCGAAAACTCTGACGTGCTTATGACAACACTTATCTGTAAACACTGACAAGAATACATTTCAAAGATATATTTATAGTCTTTTTCCTTCAACTCTACTGGTAATATTTAAAATCACAGCTACTTAGCCAGGTGCGGTGGTGCATTTAGTCCCAGCACTTACGAGGCAGCAGCCGGCAGATCTCGGAGTTCCAGGAAAGGAAACCCTGTCTCATCAACCCCACCCCCACCCACAATACCATAGCTGCTTTATCACACAACTACTGATAACTGTAGCTGCCAGGACCTTATTGAAGAATGACCTACATCAAATTTTTGACGGACAGAAGAAAGCTTTTTCTTGCCCTTGGGTTTTCCAGGCTTGGCTGCAGAGCCCCCTGTCCAGGGCAAAGATCCAGCACCCTCTACAAGACAGAAAAATAAGAGTCACAGTGAAAAAGACAATAACCAGAGTGAAAAATGACAACAGCCATTTTTTTTTCTTCGTTTGGAGATTAAAAGCATGGCCGATTTGGGTAATGAAATTTAAATAATAAAGCTCAAATCTTAATCTTCTTTTTCTACTTCTCTATAAATGAAATGACAAATCTCATATCACACTGTTTTCTAACTATAACTATTTTTTGAGGAAAGCAAAACTCTTTCAATGTGTTCAAGCATGTGTACGTGCTTGGGTGTTTGTGTGCATGCTTATGCATGCATGTGTGCGTGCATGCATACATGCACTCAGAGGCCAGAGGGGAATGTCCAGCATTTTCCTCAATCTCTTCTCCACCTTATTTATTATGGTGGGATCTCTCAAGGAACCTAGAGCTGGATGCTGGCTGAACTAGCTAGCCAGCAGCTCTTCCCTTCCTTGCCTTCCTGATGAAGAGATTATAGGCAGATGCTGCAATGGCTGCCTTTGACATGGATTCAAGAGGACCAAATTCAGGTCTTTCTGCTTCCATCTCTCAGTCCTTTATTTTTAATTAATGTTTTGGAGGGCTGTAGCCCAAGCTGGTGAACTGAACACATTTACATATCTCTTTTTCAAAACCTGACTACAACCAAAAGTAAAGGAAGGTGACTCCCAAGAAATAAAGAAGTGAAGTCTCAGCAAGTCCCAGGTGAGCTAACAAGGTCTGACAAAGCTGAGCCAGAGGCTGTGAGTCTGCAAGGATGGGCAGAGGCAGCGTAACAGAGACCCACAGAAGCAAGGAAGGCTTGGTAAGTCTAAAAGTCACTATTAATGCAAGGTCTAATTCAAAAATTACCCACATGCGTGCCTTTCCTTACTCCCATGGTCTAGATCAGTATAAAACAAAAACATGGGGGTAGATTTAATCAAAATACATCATATGCAGTATGGAATTCTCAAACAATAAAAAATAATTCATTTTTAAAACATAGAACTCCTTGTTCAAGAATTAAGACCATGAAGACAGCAATGAAGCACCAAACCATGTGCAGGTTTCTGTGCAGATGCAGTTCCCATACCCACAAAGCAACTCTGCTTGCTTCCAAGCACGGGATGGTACACAACAGGTACACATGTAGGTGAGCTGGGGGTGGGGGGATGACAACGACAATTCTTCTCAAGCCACACTCCGTATGTCTGGTACCTGCTAAGGTAGGCAGTATGGACACTGGTTTCCTAGATCAAAGCTTTCAGCATATGCCCCTTCCTAGGCTGGCTCTGTCAGCTCACTACAGCAAAACCTCCACATGGACAGCACTGAGTAGGCACTTGATCATATTTGGTACTGTGGAATATTCGCCAATGGAAGAAACATACTTAAGACTTTTGAGGGTGTAGAAAAGTCAAAAAGATAATCTGGGATCTGACTTGTTCTTATACCTGATTACTCTCCCAAGATCAGCAGTAACTGGCATGGTGGCACATGATCCCAGCACTTGAGAAGGCAGAAAGATTCCAAGTTCAAGACCAGCCTGGGCTACACAGCCAAACTTTGGCATACTATCCCACCCCCCAAAAAGAAACTCATAAGTTCATGTAGCAAAATTATTCATCCGAAAAGAAAAACACAAATAATCAGGAGTACAAAATACATTCATCTAACCTTGCTTCTGAAGATGGCTACTCCAGTGCCTAAGAGCTTCCCACCACCTCACTACCATCCACACTGAAATCTAAGACCTCAATACTTTACCCATGGGGAGCAAACCACATCCAAACAATAGCACATGAGTTAAAAACAAAAAAAAAATCAGCTAACTGAGCAGATGTTCTAAATAGAAAGTAAAAGGACTGACACATATGCATGTGGTATCTCCAGTAAAGTCTGAGAAGACATGTATCCATCAAACAAGAAAATATTACAAAAGCCACTGAATTAAACAGAAAGCCTGGAGAAGCTGAGGAACTCTCAAAGGACAAGGGTAATGAAGTAAAGAGACAGACACTGAAGCTGACAGACTAGAGACAGGTGTAAGCAACACCGAGGGACAATGGACGACTCCCAGTAAGAGCAAAGCACAGCAGGGGATGTGCTGGGATGCGCTGGGACGTGCAGGGGACCACGCAGGGGATGCGCTGGGACGAGGCATCTAGTCAGGAGCAGCCTTTACCAACAACTGTCTGTGCTGACTTTCTCAGAGCTATGAACAGTGTTTAATGTACATGTGTGTTATGTATGTGTGTGTGTGTGCATATGTGTGTGAGTGTGTGAGAGTGTGTATTACACTTGGAAAAAATACCTCCAAAATAGTAATTTCAAAGTACTCCTCCAAAATCTTTTTTTTTGATTGATTTGTTTATTTATTATGTACACAGTATTCTCAGTATGTATGCTGCTGGCCAGAAGAGGGAACCAGACCTCATTACAGATGGTTGTGAGCCACCATGTGGTTGCTGGGAATTGGACTCAGGACCTTTGGAAGAGCAGGCAGTGCTCTTAACCACTGAGATATCTCTCCAGCCCCCCAAAATAGGTCTTAAAATTTTTCTTTAATATAATATGTACTTGTGTGTCTCCGGGGGGGGGGGGTGATATGCACACGACTGTAGGTGCCTGAGGAGGCTGGGATCCCCTGGAACTGTAGTTACAGGAAGCTGTAAGCCATCTGGCATGGGTGCTGGGAACGAAACCTGGGTCCCGTCCAAGAGCAGTATGTGTTTTTAACCACCAAGCCATTTCAAGCCCCACCACCAAAATCTTGAATAAGAAAAGAAATACTCATAATTGTAGTAATGGGTTATACCATGCTTTTAAGATTTATTTATTTTTATTTTATGAGTATGAATGTTTGCCTGCATGTTCATGTATGTATCACAAATATGCCCAATACCCTCAGAGCCCAGGGGAGGGTGTCAGATCTCCTGAAACTGGAGTTACAGATGGTTGTGAGCTGCCATGTGGGTGCTAGGAACTAAACTGTTACTCTGCAAGAGCAGCAAGTGCTCTTAACCAATGAGCATTTCCCCAGCCTCAGTTAATACCATTTTAATGGATTAGAATTTTTGCTTTGTTGTGTTTTGTTTTTAGAGGGATGGTTAGTAAAACTTGGTGGAGGGGGGGCATAATCTGAGTTCTACAGTTGAATGATTTCCCAAAGAAACCTACTCCTGCAGTTAAAACCGGATCCTAGGTGCCAGCAAGGAAGTGCTGACACAGGGACATGGAGAAACAGAACACAGAGTTCACCAGCAAGCTGCTGTGTAGGTGGCGAGCAAGGTAAGGACACAAAGGGAAAAAAGATGGCCCAAAGAAAAGGGGTTTCCCACAGCACTGAAGACTGGCTTTAAGCCAAGGCTACCATTTAAGTAGACAGGGCTTCAGGCAAATTCTTAAAATTTTTTTTATTAGCCAGGTGGTGGTGGCGCATGCCTTTAATCCCAGCACTCAGGAGGCAGAGGCAGGCAGATCTTTGTGAGCTCAAGACCAGCCTGGTCTATAAGAGCTAGTTCCAGGACAGGATCCAAAGCTACAGAGAAACCCTGTCTTGAAAAAAAAAACAAAACAAAAAAACTTTGTTCTGATGTCTATTTTTGTATCTATTAAAGAAGCTAACAATACCCTGAAGAGTGGCTGTGAGGATTAAGTTATCTAACTTAATGTATATTATTAAAATTGTATAATCAATATACATTCAAGAATATCGAGTGTTTATTTAATTAATCAGCCAAGTATATGCTTACTAATGCCATTTTCACTAGGAAATGTACTACTTTACATATACTTTCATCTGTTTTTCTTGTTACTGTATCTATTTCATAAGGGTAAAAGCTTAGAATCATCAAGTATCAATTATACTGGTGACAAAATCTAATCTTGAGTCCATTCCTTCCTTCCACCAGCCTGTGTTATCTCTGCCCATTGTACTTGTCTTCTGGGAGTGTGGCGCTCTCAACATGCCTATCTAGAAAGAGCCAGTCCTCACAAGGTTGGCTCTTCTGCTCAGGCACAGGAGATTACCGTTATGATCCAACTTTAGACATACATAAAAGAAATCTGGCTAAAGTCCACTTCTATTAAGTTAAACAGAACCATGGAGTATGTGTGGTGACCGTGTGGGAAAGGGCTGGGGAGCTGACCTTTCAGAAGAACCACCACTGTCCACTACACTCAACATCTACAGCTTCTCTAAGAGAATTAGATGGTTAGACCATATTTGAGTTCTTTATCAAATAATCCAAGTTAGTTATAATGATAAAGAGGTATGATACAGGGGCTGGGAGTAGTCAACAGCATTACTACTACTCTTGCAGAAGACCTGGGTGATGCACAACTGCCCAGAACTCCAGCTCCAAGGGGATATGCTACTTGTAACTATATTTACTTTGCATACAAACACATAAGTAAAAGCAATAAAAGCAAAACTTCTTAAGGGATAATACAAAACACCAGCCATTTCCTGGCTGACTTTTAAGATAGTCAGACTCACCCTTTGCTTGACAAAAAAAAAAAAAGTTGACTTAATCCACAGAGGCAGCAAGTGCCTCAGTTTTTAACAAGGTCTAAGCTTTATCACAGGTGAAGTTTTCAAAGCACTTACTTAACCTTTGCCTTACTACAACTGGCTGAAGGACAAGTGTATAAACAATTGATGTGCACCTTAGAACCCCAATTTCTACCTACAACCAGTTACACTTAGTCTTCACCAACCTTCCTACCAACAATTTACCAAATAAACACTGAACTTCCTTCCCCTCCCCACCCCTGCTGTTTTGCTCAGAGCACAGGTTCCTGAACACCCCCTCCTTGTGCACGTGCCCCTCCTCCCTACCTTCATTTTCTGAATGAATCCTGACTCCACCCTCTCATTACTTCATCTGAATGTAACAAGCTGAGAGAGGAATAAAAGTCCTAAACATGGGGAAGTCATTTGTTAAGATAATTATCACCTACATAGCTTTTTGTTGTTGTTGTTCTGGGGAATTCAGACAACATTTCCTTTGCAAACCTGAGTGGTGTCTCATGAAGGAAGCTAAGTTCCAGGGCTGCCCGCCTTTGCCAAGTGATCCACACTGGAAACATTCCCACTCCCTTACCTGGTGTAGAAACCAAAATCTGACAACGTGTGAGGATGGCCAAGAGGAAATCATTGTGAGAATGGACTGAAAAAAAGGAAGGTTGTCACAAGTCAGAGTACTTTCAACATAAGAAAAATCTAGCCTAGCTTGAAAATACTTTAATGCTCCCCCACTCTCTACCATTCTTTACAGTTAACTTTTAAAACTAATATTGTTAGGATTACCTTACACACATCAAAAACAAAAGTACTTATTGTAAGCCTGGAGAAACTTGGAGAAATGAAGGACTACCGTTGTCCTGTGTAAGGAGTCTATGGGCTTCAAGGTCGAACTCTTCCTTGCTGATCTTCTGTTTGAACCACAGCTTCAAGTTGGCCCAGTATCTGCAGATGGAAAAATAACACTAAAACCACAGGCTTTTTTGCCTCTGTCCCCGGGGTCACTCTAGCTGCTCCAGCTCCTAAGGAAGAAGCTTGTAAACCCATGTCAATGGCTGAGTTATGGGAAGCCTCCCAGAGTTCCTCTGAGGAAGCTCCAGGCCCAGGCAGAAGTTATATCTGTAAAGATATAACTATGAGTTATAGTGAGCCCATGAAGGTGACTGCTAATCCAGTCTGTCTAATCAGCACTGTGGAAGGGGGCAGACACTCCGAACTCCTGAGAGAGGCCGCAGAAGTCTCAGGAGAAACCCACCCCTTCAACATGCTGGCCTTGGATTTACAATCTCCAGCACTGTGAGAAAATTAATTTCTGTGGTCTAAGAAACAAGCCTGTGGCACTTTGTCACAGCAGGCTTAGCAAATGGACACACCCAAGACACAGACGACCAACAAGAAACATCCTTTCTCCCTACAAGGAGGCTGATGTGGGCCCAGGGCTGACTCACAGCAGGCACAGCTGTGCCTTCCCTTCTCTGGGTCACTTTTCAAAGGCTGCCCTCCAGAAGCCTACACAGCAGCTTCACTCCCAAATGTGCACTTTCATGGGGGGGGGGGGCGTCACCTGTACTTATTACATTCTGGATACTCATCTGCTTCCCTTCAGATGAGCTCAAGTTTTAATCGAATCGGCAGAAAAACTGAGTTTCTAAACACCTCCCCAAAAAGAAAATATCCCTGGATATGAGAAGCAGAAAGGACTTGACCTCTGGATAACAGTAAATGGTTCCCATCCATGCACTCTGTATACGCTCATTCACCCACCACCCAGGATCACAGTGTACAATGCACAGCAAACTGCATAGGAGGAAACGTAAGAGACAAGCTTGTAAAACAACCTTAACCAAGAGGCAGTCTTTCAAATGAAAGAAGAATCCCATATAATTCCATACTGCATCATTAACGCCCAGCACAAAGACCTGTGGATTTCCCATTACAAATCAATGAAGTTTAGACTCAGCACCATATTCGACAACATTACAGTGAGCTTTGGTCTGTACAAATGGACCGGGAGTACTGCTAACTTACAAAGCATTCCTGTCAGCCCTGAATTTACTGTGTGACCGATACATGTGCGATCCTGGAAGGCACAGTAGTGAACCAAAGTTAAAGCTAATCATACACAAGCCATGGCCTTCAGATTTAGCACTCACTGCCAGAACCTTGTGAGCGCACACTGTGTACGGAAAAAGAGATAATTCTCCTGGAGTGCTGTTTAAACCGAAGTTTTATCACTCGGTATTACAAAAGCATAAAGCCATTCTAGTGAAGGCAAAATGTTGTTCTTTTTACCTACTAAAGTAATTTTTTAATTTAATTTCCTCCCTGCACCTCAGGGTCCTTCCATGATACTATTTGGCTGCCCATGGAGCTTGGCGTCAAGGTCTCGAGGCAGGATGATCAGACTGAGAACATAGGAAGGAAAAAGGGTCCCTTGCCCCAGTCAGCTTAAAATCCCTCACCGGCTGAAACCCAAAACTCCAACACAACAGTATCTGCCTAAGACCTCCTTCTCCCTTCCAGCTGCAAGCCTGCGATTTTCTAGTCATCCCAACAGAAATCCCTGGTGCAACCTTAATGGCTCCTGGTTTTTTAAACTTTATCAGATATAAGCCCATGTGACTCACCAGCAAAAGGGGAAAGAAAAAAAAGACAGCCACTAAAATGCATTTGCTAAGTCAGCTGTGACTCTCCATTGAGAAGCCTATGCCCACACCTGGGTATTGTAGGGAAAAGGGACAGCCAAAGAACCCACCCTGGCCCTGAAACCAGAGCCAGTAAAAGAAAGAAACATACCCTGGTTCTGAGACTTGAACCAGCAAAAATGCTTTAGCCCTGAACCCAGAGCCAAAGGAACACAGTTTTTAGAATCAGAGCCAATGAAGGAAATATGCCCTGCCCACCCCCACCCCCCATAAAAAGGCCAGTGAGAGAAATGCAGTATAGGCCCTGAAATCAGCTAGCTCTGCCCCTGACCAACTAAACTAACTAAGTCCTGAGCAGGGAAAACTAAGCAATCCCTGTCTCCCTGGGAAAACACCACCCCTAAGAAGCCCTGTTCCGTTTGCTGCTGCTCTTCTTCCAGCCTAGAAAAGGCAGCCACTCTCTTGGATTCTTCCCTCCCAAAAAACTTTTGAACAGAGGTTTGGATGAAGACCTGCTTTCCCTGGAGCGGAGACAGAGTGTAGTGGGGCTGTAAGACTTTCGCTGGCCCCTAACAACGTCGAGTTGTTACAACTTCGCTGGGGAGAGGAGGAGCAGAGTGCACCAGTGCTGTAAGACTTTGTTTGGAAGCTGGGCGGCGGTAGCGCACGCCTTTAATCCCAGTATGCGGGAGGCAGAGGCAGAAGGAGCTCTATGAGTTCAATGCCAGCCTGGTCTACAGGAGCTAGTAGTTCCAAGGACAGGCTCCAAAGCTACAGAGAAACACTGTCTCGAAAAACAAAAATGTAAAGAAAAGAGGAAGAAAAAAAAAAGACTTAAGACTTTGGCTGGGGAAACCTTCCCCTAGTTGTTACACTCGGAAGCACAGGCCCTGAGCTGTAACAATTTTGCTGGGAAACCCTCTCCTGCAGAAGCAGAGCTGTTACATTAGGGAAACCTTCCCTAGAGCAAGGCTGTAAGCTGCTACACTGACTGTGACTTGGGCTGTTCCGTCCCCGACTGCCAGAATGCTCCTCTACCCGAACTGTAGCACTTAGTATTCCCTGGGCCCCGACTCTTAGGATCCCTTCCCATCTGAACTGCAATGCATACAGGTTTGTCTTACCCTCTTTCTGGGCATCTCTTTTATCTCTGGTGCTTAAAATGTACAAGTAATAATTATTCTTTTTTAAAGCCTTTTACTAAAGCACGGGCCGGGCGAGAAACCTGAACCGACGCTCTTGAGTGCCCTATCTCGAGAGCATTTTCATCAGCAGACCCCAGTTCTCTTTCACTGGCTTCTCTGGACAATCTTTTCTGCATGGACGCCAGGAACTATGGGTTTAACAGAGTTCCTCGGGACGCGGTAGGCTGCAGTTTAAGGAGCTATCACCCCTGACAGTCTGGCTGGGCGCCTGAGGGTCCCTTTACAGCTCCCGTGAAGCATCACACAGCCGGATCCAGAAGCCTTGGTCCCATCCTTAGCCGCTGGCTTCTGGGGAGTAACTAACCTCTCTGGGTGTCGGTGCCCTGTCTATCAAATCGGAGTAGTACTGTGTCGATCTCACACCTCTTTGGAGGATCAGATAATCCATACAGAGAGCTGGAAAGGGCGTCCCACGGCCGGCTGGGCTACCGTCCCCGTGGATGCTGTGGTGTTGGGTGACCGGCTTCCCCTGACATCTGTGTCCCTTCCCAACCCGCTCTCGAAGCGCTTCTCACCAGCAGCCCCGCTGGCCCCGAAGAGCCGCAGGCTTCCGCCTCCAGGAAGCCTTCCCGGCTCCCCGCCCCGGCGCGCCCAAGTGCCGCCGGATCCCTGGCATCCAGGCTCTGCTCCCGCCCTACGCGGGCATCCCTGGTCTCCGGCGAGCCCGGGAGGCAATCCTCCAGCGCCTCGAGTCACGGTCGGGAGCCGCACCGGAGCCGCGGCGGCCGCGAGGCGCCTCAGGCCTCCTGGAGGGGAGGGAGCCCAGGGACTACGGCAGCCCCGGGCCAGAAGCACACCCACGCACAGGCCCCGAGGCTGGTCCCAGCGGCTCTTACTGTTTCACGTTGTCCCCCAGCGCCTCGCTCAAGTTCTTCTTGGCCGCCTCCAGCTCGCTCACAAAGGTCGCCATTGCACCGCGCGTCTCAGGCCGACCGCAGACCGCGCGGCCCACAGCGACCAGCAACCGTAAGATCAACTCGGCGGAAGAGCTGCGCTCGGGCCTCGGCAGGCTCGACTCGACTGGCCGGCCCCGCCCCCAGCCGCTGGGGAGACGTTGGCTTTGTTTGGTTCTCGGCCCCGCCCGTCTCACGGACAGGCGAGCACCCGGTTAAACTCCGTTCACCAACTCCCGCCTCTCGGGTCACATGATCCGCTTCACCTAGTAGGCGCGTGCCCAAACTACACCCGCCCGCGGCGGCGTTGGGAAGGCGGCCTTGGCCGCCACACCCCGCCCTGACTGCTGGCTGGGCTCTGAATTCCCACGCCTTCCTTCCAGAAGGAAGAGCTCCAGTCGCAGAGTAGGCACGTGCAGCATCCAGTTTTTTCTCTGAGTACTCACCACCTTTGTGACGCTTAGTTGATTTATTTCGATTTCTGCCTCTCCCCACTCAAACCTAAGTTCCCTGAAGGCAGGATTTGCGTTACTCAAGTACTGTACCTTCAACCTTTGCTGACCAAATAAAATAATTCCCAAACAGGAAACCCAAAGCTCCCCGGGGGAGGTGAGAGGCGGAGACAGGAGGACCCTGGAATAATCTCAGTGGTCAGCTAGGCTGGCCTGCAAAGGAAAACAGGGTGACAACCTTTTTCAAGGCAAGGTCAAGTGGAAGGACCTAGCTCTTCTTCCCTGTGCATGCTCAAATGCACACACGAATACTCACACATACATACACACACACACACACACACATATATATATATATATTCACACACAAAAGTCATAGCTAGGTTCTGTTTGCAACTTTTGAAACCTAATGTAAATTCTTGCATTATTTTTCATCTTTTGCTTCCTTGAGACAGGGTCTCTCTAGTCCTGGCTGTACTAGAACTCTCTATGGACCAGGCTATGACTTTGCCTTAATGTTCATACTTTAGTGACAGCATTTTTTTAAAAGATTTTATTCTTACGTATTTGTCCTTGTGAGTGTATGCCTCCACCCTCCACGTGTGTGTGAATTGCCCCCTGAGGCCAGAGGAGGGCGCTAGGGAAAAACTCCAGGCCTCTGGAAGAGCAACAAGTGCTCTGGACCCCTGAGCTGGCTCTGCAGCCCTGTGCTAAGGGAAGTATGCAAATGACTTGTTTCCTAATTACTAAACTATTTTTTCTGTATTAAAAGCAATACTGTGACACACATCTTCATGCAGATTCTCCTCATGTGGAATTATTACTTGAGGACAGAATCCCATAAAAGAACCGTGGGACCAAATGGCAAGAATATTTACATATTTAAAAATACGTCTTGTCTCTATGGTCAAGTACCTTCCACAATTTAAAATAATCCTATAGATAATCAAGAGTAAGTTCCAACTTAAACCCACAAGCCTGTCATGTGCTTGCAGAGTTGGCCGGGCTGCCCGCTTTTCTTTAGGTGTGTTAAATGGCTGCTGCCCTGCACCTAGCACTGGCTCCCTTTCATTAGGATGGATAATTGGAGGCAGATAATATTACTTACATATTGCCTGTTTTCTGCAATTTATTTCCATCAGAAAACTCCCACCAATGTTTACAATTGTTTTATTCATTTATTTCTGTGTGTGTGTGTGTGTGTGTGTGTGTGTGTGTGTGTGTGTGTGTAGGGACTTGAGGGCTACAGCCTATGTGAGAGGTCAAAGGACAACATGCAGGACTCAGTGCTGAGCTTCTGCCATGTAATTCCAGCACCCGAACTCATGTGATCAGGCTTAGTGGCCAGCGCCTCTACCCACTGAGCCGTCTCAGCGCCCTATTTCTGTAGCTATTTTACTTACATGGTCACACAAACTTGGCCTCTGCTTATTTCTCAGTTTTTGGAATTTTATGTAGCATTATTTGTTTGGGTTTGGGTTTAGCGGTTATTTGGGGTTTTGTTTTTCTAAGAACACCACATGAAATCAATTCTAATAACAAAACTTTAAAGTGGGTGTTACCATGTGCACAACTGTGTATAGCAGTCCTCTAGAGTGTTCATCTTGCTTGTCCAAAACTGTGATTACTAGTTCCCATTCTCCTTCATCCAGCCCTACTAACGTTTGACTCTGTGAATCTGATTATTTTAAATACCTCCTATGAATGGAATTATGGCATAGCTGTCTTTTTTATGATTGTGTCTTCATATCACATAGTAGGTACTCAAGATTCAATTGTGTTGTCCCACTTTGTAGAATGCCCTACCTTTTCGAGACTAAGTAGCATTTTGATATATAAATACTTACCTCCGTCTCTTGTCAACAAACTCTTAGGCTAGGCACAACCTGACTATTGTAACTATTGTACGTACTTGCTTTTAGGCGAGGCAACAACCTAACTATTGTCACTGTTGCAAGTAGTTATTTTTCAGCTAGGCCACATCCTAACTATTCTCAGTAGTTACTTTTAGGCTCTGCTACAGCCTAACTATTGTAATTATTGCAGGTGGTTACTTTTCGGCTAGGCTACATCCTAGCTATCGTAGCTACTTTTAGGCTGGGATACATCCTAACTATTGTAAGGAATGTTGTTTCTCTCTGAGCTCTCTATTATATCAGTTCTTTTGGATAAATGCCCAGAAAATCAGATCCTTTGAACATATGCTATTTTTACATTTAAGATTTTGTGGAATGTAGCTCCCTAAGTGGCTACATCATTTTTACATTCTCACTGAAAGATCGGAATACCAGTTTCTCCACATCCTTACCGACAGACACTTGCTGCTGATGGACTTGTGAGTTGGCCTAGCTATGGAGTCTCTAAGAAAGGCTGCTTGGTTACCTTAGACCTCCTTAGAAACCATTGCCCTTTACAGTGCCTGCCTGGTACAGGAGAAACTCCAGCTTCTCCATTTCATGAGCTGTTTAGTGCCCCTTACTGGCCATCTTCTCTACACATTGTCACAGAGTGTGTGGGTTGTTTCCATTTCAAACATCAACAACTCCGCTATGCAAAAGTTGATCCTGACCAATCCGTAATAATATTCCATTTCCTTGTCAAATGTACTGTGATGTTAGCTGTCGTTTGAAAGACTTACATGGTATGGTATATGCACATATAAACTGAACATATGATATCTATACATAAGGTTACATGTGATGTAGATATGAATAATTTGCATTGGTATGGATTTTGCTTTATTGACATAAATTTAAGGTCAATCTCGTTATATATATATTTCTGTTCTTGATTAAGGTATTGTGACTGTGTAGTTCACTTAAAAATATAATGTATAATTAGGAAATATAGGTTGTTAATGGATAATCATCGATAATAGTTAAGTTTGTAGTCATGTTAGTTAGATTTTCTAGATGTGCATAGATATATTTCAGATAGGCATTCTTCATATCTTTCAAAGACTACAGAATATGTCATTTAAAATGTTTTAATAAATTAGGGCTTTTCATGACAATGAGACACGTCTGTTCCTGGTAACACCAATCTACTTCAAGAGGAAGATGAGCATTG
>JAQHUG010000119.1:127009-145043 GCA_028555095.1 Dicrostonyx torquatus
AAAATTAATTTTTATAGATACACATATGTAGTTAAATACATAAGTACCATCTACTCAGTGTATATAATGTTACTTGTATGTGCATGTTTTCAAAGACGACAAGTTGGTATTAGATAGCCAGTTGTGTGTTCTTCCCCAGGTAAGACTATTTCTCCCACTCCTGGCATTTGTTAGTGGCCTGAAGTTCTTTGTGTAGGGCTATGAAGTCATGGATCTCAGAGAAGAACCTATAACCACCATTGTATTAAACTAGCATGACTCCTAGCTACATTCTGAATATTTGTCCTTATCCTCAAAGATGAATGTAGTCCTCACACCCTCATCAAGGAAATTTCTTTTTGTAGCAGTCAGAGGCAATGACAGAAATCAACCAATCAAATACAGTTGTGGTTCCCAGTCCTGATGAATGTATCTGCAATACAATTCCTTTGCCCTAAGGCTCAGGGGTCACTGAGGGAGAAGGGATGGAAAGACCATCAGAGCTAGAGGAACAGGGAGTTCTCTCTGAGATTGTGTGTCCTAAGAGTGTCAGAAGCAACACCCACAAAATCTCACCAATATGCCTGACTACACCTGAGTGGAACAAGGAAGACATCCTTGTTCAATAGATATGCCAATGTCAACTAATAGAATCCTAACATGGATGGGGGGAGAACTCAGAGGCCTGGTTTATATTCTTATGAACGCTATATCCAGTTTCACTTTTATGTCTAATCATTTTACAGGAATATCAATTTAATTTTCATGTTACATGTGTGTGTGTTAGAAGTAATTAGAAATATATTCAGTAACTCCGTCCCTTAGGGTCTCTCAGACAACTCAGAGTTTAGCCAGTGGTGGAGAGAAATGGCCAATCCTAGAGCAAAGGGGACAAAAGAGATGAAGCAGTGCTACCAATAAGAACTGTGACTGGATCCCCACCCCACCTCCCACACTTTACCACCTGTGGCAGGTGGGAGTGCTGGCCCTGGGGTCATGAGAAGGGGAGAGCTGGCCTGGCAACTGACCCACTGCAGTGCTCTGGAGAGCAGGCCTGGCATTCACCTGGTCAGCACAGTAGAGGTAGCCCATGTGGTGATGAGAGTGAAGCCTGTGGCAGGTAGGGGCGCTGGCCCTGCCTCTCACCAGCTGCAGCCCTTGGGAAAGTGGCCCCTGTACCTCGCCTGGAGAACACAGTAGAGCTGACCCTGGTGGTGATGGTGTGGATGAGCCAGCCCCAGGGCGTGAGATAGTCTTGGGGGCAGTGCTGGAGAGCTGACGCTGGTGGTGGTGAGGATGGGGGAGAGCTGGTGGGCTGACCAACCCATCAACCACGCAGGCCCAGAATCATGGTTATGAGTTGGCCCATCCCAACATCCATCCCATCTATGACTTGCTAGAGCACATGAAGAGACCAATCCTCTTCATGTCCCAAAGCTGCAGGATCCCCATGACACAGGACAACAACACGATATCCAAAAGGAGTCCCAGTGAGGGCCCAGTATCGGTAGTGTAGCAGGAATCCAGAGGCCTAGAACCAGACCAATGACTCATTGCAATGTAAAGATGTATGGACTAAAGGGTTTACTGTGTCTCACTACAGCTTCCATGATGAGATTTTTCTTTTTTCTTTTCTTTTTAATTTTATTTTGTTTTATCTTGGGAGGAGGGTGCAAGGGCAGAGGGTAGATGCAAAAGGATGGGAAGATGAGTGGGATTGAAATACATAATGTGAAATTCACAAAGAATCAATTAAAAGTTAAATTAGAAAAAGAAAAAATAAAAAGACCTGTGCCTGGAGAGGAAACAGTGGGCCAGGAAGACGCCCAACACCTGGAGCTTAGCACCTGTGAATATGTGCTTATTTGGAAATAAGAGCTTTTCAATGTATTTAGATCTAAAATGGTATCATCTTGGATTTAAGGACACCATTAGCAATTTGGATTTTGGTTTGAAGGGATTTCGCTTTTGTCTTAAGATGGGAGTCTTACTATATAACTAGGTCTTGGAATTCCTGATTCCAAGTGACCCTCCTGCCTCCGCCTCTGAAGTAGTTTTGACTACAAATATGTTTCTCCATGAATAGGTAGGATTAATGATCTTATAAGGGGAGAAAATGATATTTGAAACACAGACACACATGGGGAAAAGAAATTTGAAAATGAAGGCGGATATTGATGTGTCTACCAGGCAAAGACTGCTGTAGGTTGCCAACAGCCACCAGGAGCTGAGCGATATGGGATGAAGTCTCCAGGAAAGCCTCCAAGAAGAGGCAAAAAGCATTAACAGCTTGATCTGGGGTTTCTGATTTCCAGGTCTGTAAACGCAGCAAGTTTATATTAAGTTACCTAATTTGTGGTAATTAGCTATGATAGCGCTAGGGAGTCAGTATAGTGAGAAAGGCCTGGGAAGACATGCCTCTGTCCCTCTGACTTTTGCTGGGCCCCAACAGCAGGGAAACAGAAGAAGCAGTCTAAAGAGAAAGGCACACAGTGTTCGGGGGTAGGGGACACTGAGCACTAACACCCTGACAAAATAAAAATCATTGTCTACAACAATTAAACAAGGCGTTGAAAGGAAGCATAGTAGGCACAGGCAGTGCCTTGCTTCTGAAAAGGTACATACCCTGACGTCTCAAAGCCATGGGACTTTGCTAGGTCACAGTGACAAAGAGAACACAGGTATCAGCATGTCAAGAGTGTGCTCACTCTGTTCACAAAGAAGTAGGTTAGCCCTTGCAGGTGAGCTCACTGTCACTCAGTCAGAGAGTGAAAGAACTTGGCCTGACACCAATACTCATTGGTTTTCCTCTGGCTAGTGTCATGTTTTCTCTTTCCGGGAAGATTTCAACCAGTCAGGAACTCTACTCTAGTGTATAATTTCTCCGTTCTATGCTGTCTCCAGGGAAAAGTCTCTCCTTCCCAGATCACCTGTCATGTATAGCTCAGTACACACCGCAGGGGTCATGCCCTGTGTTCATGGCTGAACTTATCACCTGGAGCAGCAGGCACCAGCAATGCCAAGGGTGTAACCTGATGAGCACACTGCTCAGGGGTCAGGCTGGAGTCAAGCGGTCTGCCCCACATGCTCTGATTCACTTCTTGTGCACACAGGCAGTAAGCACCACCAATGTCAGGCCCTGTGCCAGACAATGAGGATGCAAAGCTTTTGGGGGTACAGTGACGACCTTTTGTTGCTGGCTTGGGACTCAGGTAGTCTTCCAGGTGGTGGAGCATGTACGCTGCTTTTCCACACTCACCACAGATGTTTACAGACAGGTGTGTTCTCATTCCATACTGTTTGTTTCTCTTTTTAATAGTCTCTGTGTTTGGAGGCATTTTTTTAGAGCTCCCTCTTGCCCATACACATATAACTCCCCCACCGTCATCCTCGCGCAGCAGAGCAGCACATTAGCAATGAACCTACAAACCAAGGTCCACATTCCATGTTTACGTTCACTCTTCACTTCATTCTGTAGGCTTGGGCAAATGTGTAATGATAGTATCCATCCACCGTTATCTTTCCTTTTGCTTTCTTACTTTTCTAGCTTCTTATTGGCTGACTCTTACATATTAATTTAACCCATTTCTATTAACCAATACAGAAATGGGTTAAATTAATTTGTATCACATGGCAGTGACTTACAGGGTAAAGTTCTGACCAGCATCTATCTCCTGTGGCTCCATGGCATCTTTCTGACTCCGCCCTTCTTTTTCCCAGCATACAGCCTAGCTTTCTCCTCCTAGTTCTGTTCTTCCCTGCCATAGGCTCAAAGCAGTTCTTTATTCATTAACCAATAAAAGCAACATGTAGACAGAAGGACCTCCTACACCATTTTGTTGTTGTTGTTGTTGTTTGAGACTGGGTTTCTCTGTAGCTTTGGAGTCTGTCCTGGAACTAGCTTTTATACACCAGAGTGGCCCTGAGCTCACAGAGATCCACCTGCCTCTGTCTCCTGAGTGCTGGGATTAAAGGCATGTGTCACCACCACCCAACTTACCCACCATTATCTTACAAAATGCCTTCACTGCCTTAAAAGTCTTCTGTATCTGCTACTCACCCCTCTTTCCATCAGCAACCACTGATATAAGTGCTCTTCGTAGTTTTGCCTTTTTCAAGAATGTTGTGTTCTTAGATTCTTACTGTATATAGTCCTTCAGACTGGCTCCTTTCTCTTACATCATTTATGTGTCTTCTGTGTCCTAATCACATATGTACTGAACAATATTCCATTGTCTAAATGTACCATGGCTTTCTTTTTCATTTACCTACTGACAGCATCCTGGCTGCTTCCAGATTCGGGCAATTATGAATAAAGTTGGTATAAACATCCATGTGCAGATTTTTGTGTGGATATGTTTTCATCTCATTTGGGTAAATACCAAAGAATGAGATTGCTGGATCATATGGTAAAAGTATGCTTAGTTTTGTAAGAAACAGCCAAACCATCTTCCAACGTGGCTATACCATCACACATTTTAAAAAAAATGATTTGGTCTTGTACCAAGAAGCACCTATGAGGTATGCTTTGAGGGACTCCAGAAAACTTCTCCGCCAAATTCTTCCCTCTTATTGGATGATGCCTCTTCTGTGCTTCCTGTGCCATCTTCTTGTAAGCCTTTGAATTCCTGTCAAAATGAAAGCGTTCTGTGGCTGGCCATCATCCTCACGATGATCAATTATGTGTATCTTCAACAGAAATAAACAGTGTAAGAGAACCTTGGAACGAATGGAGGAATGGCTAATGGGAGCACACAGGGTCTGTAGCTGGTCTGTGGACAACTTCCCCATGGTTCTGCCGCAGCCATGGGGAGAGCCACATGTAGTGGAGTAAGTGAGAAGAAAGCCAATCATCATGTGAGCTTGGGAGGGATGGCTCAGTGGGCAATGTGCTCACTGCCCAAATGTGAAGACCTGACTTCAGATCCTTAGCAACTCTGCAAAAAGTCAGGCATGGACTTGTAAGCTTACACCACAGCACTGGGGGGTGGAGACAAGCAGATCTCAGGCAGGTGGGTGGTGGATGCTCTTTGGCCCATCAGTCTATGGGGAATGACAGATTCCAGACTCAGTAAACGACCTTGTCTCAAAAAAATGGGAGAGAAGTGACTGAGGGACACTGACATCAATCTCTAGCTTTCACATGTGCCCATGAGGGAAGTGCTCCCCTCTCACACACATGTGCCACACATGCACATGAATATAGCACACATATGTGCACATGAATATAGCACACACAGACACACAGACACAGAGTCAGAGGTACTAAACTAAAAGATTTGATGGTGAAGGAAAATAGACGTGTCCTTGAGAACCTCATCACCCTGGTGTGTACAAGCACAATTGAATGTAACGAGGTAAGTACTATAATCGCAAACCACTCCTCCTTGATCCTCAAATAATCTGTCTAGTTGTCACTTATGGCGTCAAGTCATGTGTTGCAATCTTTGATGCAGAAAAAACAGCTTACTATAATGAGGCACTGAAGCTTGGAGGAAGCTGAGGTAACTCTAGTGGACTTAGCCCTGTATAGGACCTGGGATGTGATCATAAGAAGAGATAAAGCTGGGATTTAATGCTATTTACAATAGAAGAATAGTCTCGGAGCTGAGAGTCCTCCAGTAAAAGACATATTAATAAGAGAGAAAATAGCCAGGCATGGTGGCGCGTGTCATTAATCTCAGCCCTAGAGAAGCAGAGATGAGCAGATCTTTGCAAATTTGAGACCAGCCTGGTTTACATTGCAAAGTACAGGTGAGACAGAACTGTATAATGAGACCCTATCTCGGGGAGAGGATTTTTAGCATAAGTTTTATGAACATGGAAAATTTATATATAAAATAAATACTTAAGGAAGCAAATAAATATGTATACTTTTATGTTTAGATTTGATGACAAGTAGACAGCTGAAAATATGATTGGAAAATAGATGGTAAGATCTAACGATGACAGCAAAGAGAGACTTAGCAAGGCCTGTTCAGTTTCTCCTCTGTGTGTTTGTGTGTGTGTGTGTCTTTCTGTGTTTGTGTATCTGTGTGTGTGTGTGTGAGTTTGTCCTCTTTGGATTACTGTGGTGTAACATCTGAGATAAATAACTTTTTTTTTAAATTAAACATATGTGTGTGGGTATGCGCTAGGAGGCCCTGCTGGTTGGAGGTAGCAGTCTACCGTGGCCTGGCAGCTACCTCCAAGCTCAGCAACATAGTGGACTTCCCCCCACACACACCTAAGAAAGGTGCCCTGTTCTCTACCTGACCTTAGATAAGTCTAGGCTCAGATGCCTGACTTATCTCTAGTATGACCCCGGATGCAGTTCCCTGTAGAAGCTTTCTCCTGCTGCCCATATGGTAATTAAACGTTGTGCTAGGTGTTTTGCGATTGGATCATGCTTCCACATGTGATCACTGAGACTTGTACTGGAGCCTTGTGGTAGGAGCGTGCTGTTTAATGACAATTAGGTGATACTCCAGCCACTGTCCCCATCCTACGTCTCCCCTCACCCTGGAATATAGCTGAGCTGACTCCTGTCTCCCGGAGAGTCATCTCCACTGTGTTCACAGGCTGCGCACAAAGCTTTCTTCTGTCACACTTCTGCCCCTTTGTCCTCAGGAACTGGTGGCCAACGGACTGCGAGGAAGAGGGGACTCCACAGTTGTAGCATGGTTGCCCACAAAAGCCAGAAGAGGACATTGCATTCCTAGAGCTAGATTTACAAATGGTTTGAGTCACCCAACTTGAGGGAATCAAACTGGGAACCTCTACAAAAGCAGTACTTACTCTTAGCTACAGAGCCATCTCTCAAGCCCCATAATTCCCCTGTTATTTTTAAAGATTATTTCTTAAAATTGCCAACTTTCCATTTTCTACTTTCTTTGTTCTATCTTTATAGCAATTAAACCTGATGTTTTTAAATTTTATTTTGTAATGTAGGCATGGGACTACTACAGTACTCCTCAGTGAGAAAGATCAGGCTGCACTCTTGCTTCTGGCTTTTTAAGTTCAGCACTCTAAAGTCTCTCTGAGGGAAGATGAGACAGTTGAGGGAGCAAAGACAAGGCACCCTGGCAAGCAGAGGAAGCGCTGGTCTCCTTTTCTGAGCATTTAGTTATTGACCATCTTGGAACTAGAGCCGGCTCAGATTCTGCATATCTGATGAATGCTAACTGGACATAAATGTTCTGAGCCTGAGCTTTCCTTTCTGAAACATCCACAGTGGAATAAGCTGCTCCCTTCCTCCTAAGCTGAAGCCATAGCCATGCCCAACACCCACCTGAGTCGTCGGATGCTCTGAGACCATCGTGAAGAATGTCGGGGACCTTCAACTCCGTGTTTCCAATTAAAAACAGTTTTGAATAGTTTTCTTATTCACATGATGACAAACAAGAAAGATGCCTGACCAGGGACCATCCCCCTGGCAGAGCAGTGAGGTTTTTGTTGGCATGCCACCATTGCTGGCTATTTCTTCTTATCTCCATCATCCTGCCTGAATCAATGCTGCCTACCCTCAATGGTACTGTCCCAATTTGGTTTTCCTATCCAAGGTCTGATTTCTCTAAATGTCACAGAGCTGACTTACAAAAGGGAAACAGTTTTAGAAACCTTTGTGATCAGTCTTCAGCACACCAAAGGCCTGCACTTCTATAGCACAAAGACCAGGGCCAGCGAGAGGGTTTTGCTATCTTCTGTCCTGGTTCCCTGTAGAGCCGCCCACATTCATCAGACACAGACAACACACCCATGTCACCAAACATAGTCTCCAGTTCACATTGGCTCACCCATATTGCCCTCTTGTAATTTGGGTCACTTTGATGTGAAGTGTCTCTTTCCTGGTGCCAGTGACTTTGGGGAGAGGGATTAGTTTTTCTTCAGAAAAACACAAAATCTGTTCCTTCACTTCTACCACGTCTATGCATATATCCCTCTCTTAGACTGGGCCAAGCATGTATATCTCTAGCACCAGGAGGATGAACAGGAAGACTACATGGAGACCAGCCTAGGCTATGTAGGGCAAACCTCCCTCAAAAGCAATTGTCTTGCCCTGGAATCATCCCCAGCACTCCACAAATCAAAAGAAAGCAGAAACCTATGGTTGAGTGCATGAGCAAAAGTGTTTGTGTGTGTGTGTGAGTGTGAGAACATGAGTGTAAGGATGTGAGTGTGAAGGTGTAAGAATGTGTATATGTGAGTGTGCAAGCATGAGATGGTGTGTGTATTGTCAGAGTTTGTGTGTGTGTGCATGTATACATGCGAGTAGCTGTGGATATGTGTTCATGAACATGTCCAAGTGTACGAGTGTAAATGTGTGTCTAAGGATGAGTCTATGTGAGTGTGTAGATGTGTGTGAGCGTTTGGGTATGTTTAAGTGTATGAAGGTGCAGGAGCATGTCTATGCAATTGTGTGTGAATGTGTGTGTATTAGTGTGTGAGAGTGTCTGCGTGTGGGTATGTGAAGGTGAGAGTATTTGTGAAGTCATGGGTATAAGTGAGATAATGTGCATGTGTAAATGTATATGTGGTTGACTCTGAGTGTGAGATTTCCTATGGAAATATGTGAGCACACGAATGTAAAAGCATGTGCAAGTATGTTTATGTCTGAGTTTGTATGAGGATCCATGTTTGAGTGCCTGAGAGTTTTTGAGTGTGCATGGCAATGTGTTTGAATGTGAAAGAGTGTGAGTCAGAGTTAGTGACTGTATGAGTGTGTGTGTGTATGTGTGTGTTTGACTTTATGAGTGTGTATATGTGGCAGTGTGTATGTGTGAACGAACTTGTATGTGTTTTGGTGTGTATACTAGTGAGTGTTTGTGAGCGATTTTGGGTGTGTGAATGTATCTGAGTGTGTGCATGTATATAATTGTTGGAGACTGTGAGTGCAAGTTCAGTGGGTGTGAGGTTGTGAATGTGTAGGTTTGTGGAAGTGTGTATTTGTGATGTGAGTGTGTGATGCTGAAAGTGTGTGTGCAAGCATGTTGTTTTATATGTGTGAGTGGGTTATGAATTTGTAAAAATGTCGTTATATGATTGAATATGAATGTGGGGCAGTGTTGAGCATATGTGTGAGTGTCAGTGTCTGGGATACTGTAAGACTGGGAGAGTAGTTTGATCTATGGAAATGTGTGGGTTTTATTTCACTGTGGATGTGTTTGAATATGAAAGTGTGAGTGTGTTTACACATGTGAGTCAGAGCTGAGTGAAAGTGTGTGTGTCTGAACATGCGTAAATGTTCAAGTGTACGTATCTCTAAGTGTGTGAATGTAGGCAAGTGTTTGAGAGAGTGTGGGCATGTGAAAGTCTGAACATGGATGTGTGAGTATGTATTAGTTTTGTGTGTATGTCTGTGAATGTGTGTGTTTAACAGGGCAGACATGAGCACATCGACCGGAGTTTTGCGTGAGCCTGGGAGCATGAGTGTGAGTGTGAATGTGTACAAGTGTGTGAGAAACTGAAAGCATGTGAGTTTGAACATGTGAGTGTGTGAAACAGTGAGTGTGAGATTATGTGACTGTGTTAGCAGGTAAGTAGTGCTTGCGAGTCTGATAGTACATCTGATTGGGTGTGGTGCACATGTGTGTTCAAGTGTCTGGTGAGCCTTAGTGTGTGAATGTGAGTAAGTGTGAATGGCATGTGTCAGGGTATGGGATGTGCTTGAGTGGGTGTGCAAGTGTAGGAGTGTGAGGATATATATGGGGAAATGTATGTTGTGTTAGTTTATTGTATGTGTTCAAATGTGTTTGTATGTCTGTATAAAGATTTCGCTGTGGTTTTGAGTGTTTGTGAACGTGTGTGAGTGTGAGACTGAATGTGTAAGAGTGTGTGTGCACAAACCTGATTGTGTTGTGTGCCTGTGAAAGTGTGAAGGTGTAAGTATGTGTTTACAAATCTGCACATGTGTAGTAGTACATGAGCATGTGTGCACACGAGTGTGGAGGCCCACGGCTGAATTCAGAAATCTTTATTTATCGTGCTCCACTTTACTTCGGTGAGAGGCAGGGTCTCCGCTGAACCTAGAGCTCACAGATACGACTAACCCAGCCATGCAGCGTCCCTATTGTTTGTGCCAGCTTATGCCCAGTTACAGGAGATTTTTGCAACATCGCATTCCCTCTTCTCCTACAAGTAGTTTTCTGCACCTCAGAAAATTCTGCCACTGCCTCAGCAGTCATTTGAGGCAGAGACTCCAGAGCCACATTTTTTTTTTCCTTTCCCCTCCAAAATTTAATAAGTCAGCAAGCCTCCTTGTTCCACTGCCAAAATGCGCACATTCTGTTTCGACAGCTCCTCTCCTGCTGCAGCCACCTCATCCCCTGATGTCACACAGCAGACCTGCCCTCCTTCCACGGCTGGCTTCCTGCAATCTGCTCTCCACGCAGGAGTCAGAAAAATCTTTTTAAAGCACAGGCCACAGCAGTCCTCTGTTTGAATGTTTCTGCAGCTTCTAGCTTCAAAAAGGACAAATGTCTCATCGATTTAATTATAGAAAGAGCCACATTGTTATAATAAAGGCTTCAAGATACTGGAGTTTAAATAAGATAATTTATTTTTCTCTCCCCTAACAGTTCTCCTGGTGTTCTATTTTCATTTCTGTCGCTATGATGAAATACCCTGACAACAAGCAGCTTAGGAGGAGGAAAAGGTTTACTTGGCTTATAATTCCAAGTTATGGTTCATCGTTTTAGAGAAGTCAAGGCAGGGATTCAAGCAGCTAGTCACATCACACCCATAGTCAAGAGCAGGCATCCTTGCTCACTTGCTGCTAGCTTTTACTAGCTACTTGCATGCTTATTTTTATTTTATGTGTATGGTTGCTTCCCTGCATGTAGGTCTGTGTGACATGTGTATGCAGTGACCACAGATGCGGGAAGAGGGTATCAGATCCTCTTGAGCTGGCATGATAGACAGTGGTGAGTATCCCTGCAGGTGCTAAGAATCAAAGCCAAGACCTGTGCAAGAGCAGTGCATGCTCTTAACCACTGAACCATCTCTCCAGCCAAGTTTTCTTTACTCTTAGGCAGTTCAGGACCCAACCCATGAAATCATGCTGCCCACAACAGGTCGGGTTTGCCATCTAATCTAGACAGTCCTCCAGTGAGGCTCTCCTCTCAGTCGTCTCTAAGTTGTGCGTGCTGACATTTAAAATTAACCATCACACCTGGTAGGATAGTTCTGTAGAGTCATTTGGGACCAAAGTCCCTCCCATCTTGTCCTACAACTAGTACATTGTCTTTATTTGAATAGTTGTGACTCAAGGTAGGAAGAAGGAAGGAAGTTAGCCATAAGCAATTGCCCGTTGACTGAGGTTTCTGTTCCACAAGGTCCCACATCCGTTTAGTCCCAAATAAACACATAGAGGCCTACATTAATTATAAACTGATTGGCCTATTAGCTTCAGCTTCTTATTAACCCTTATAATTTATATTAGTCCACAGTTATTGTCTGTGTTAGCCATGTGGCTTTGGTACCTTTTTCTGTGAGGCAGTCACATCTTCCTCTGTGTATGGATGACAACTGCAGACTGACTCTTTCCTCTTCCCAGAATTCTCCTGTTCTCATTGTCCTGCATATACTTCTTGCCTGGTTGCCCCACCTATACTTCCTGCCTGGCTACTGGCCAATCAGCACGTTATTAAAATAAAAGTGATAGAGTGCCAAACATTGTTCATTCATTATGGGCTAAGAAAAATCAGGTTTGATCAAAGAAGACCCCATGAAGAATCTCCAATAGGAGTAGATGGTTCAGAAAATCCAACATTTCAGAGGACCTCTGTTGGAGTCTCCTCTGAGTTCTGCATCCAGAACAGTATCAAGATCCCGGCTGAAATAATCAAGCCCTTTTCTTTAGGTCCCCATAAGATTATCAGCACCCCAATCAGCAGGAAGTAGCCTGGAAAACTACACCCACATTCCCAAAAAATGGATTATGAATGTTTGCCTTTGTTTAGTATGTTGGTTACAAGTTGTTATGGATAATGGTCAGGAGAAAAGCTAAACAAAGGAGATTTGATTCAGAATTCTTGTTTTGAAAAAAAAGGGGGGAGTGCTGTGGGACAATGGTCTGTACCCTGTCACTTGTATTTTAATAAAATGCTGATTGGCCAATAGCCAAGCAGGAAGTATAGGCAGGGGCAACAAGAACAGGAGAATTCTGGGAAGAGAAACGATTCAGTTTGTAGTCATCACTCAGACGCAGAAGACACAAGATGAGAATGCCTCACTGATAAGGGTACCAAGCCATATGGCTAACACAGACAAGAATTATGGGCTAATATAAGATGTAAGAATTAGTTAATAAGAAGCCTGAGCTAATAAGCCAACCAGATTATGATTAATGTAGACCTCTGTGTATTTCTTTGAGACTGAACAGCTGCGGGACTGGGCAGGACAGAAACCTCTGTCACAATTGCCCTTCAATCAAGTGAGGGGTGATTACACACCTCTTTCCTGCTCACAATCCACTAGTAATAGCTTTTGTCATGTGTTTCCCCCCACCATAAGGAGCACTGGGAGATTCAGTATCTAAATGCCGATTCTTTTACCAAGGAAGGAAAAGAGAATTGATTTGGGGAGAATGGCCTGTAATCTGTCATCCTCATTGTGCCATCACAGCCCAATTACTCAGACCCTGGAATTCCTCTGACGTCTCCTTTGTCTTTCTTCTTTCACTGATCCTGAGGCATGGTGGCTTCCTTTCTGCTCCTTACACACTCGGAAACCATACCTACTGTGAGTCTCTTGCTTGCTCTCACCCTGAAAGGCTGCCCAGGGGTCCTTAATAATCTTCATTTTTCTTTCCTTCAGGTAACAGCTTGAAAATATTCCCTCCTCAGAGAGGTCTTCTCTGATCTCCTCCTAATGTCATCCTATTCCTTAGGAGCCAAAGTCTTCATTGTAACCTCACTTGATTTTTTTTATTGGCACTGGGTTTTTATGAAACCATTTATTTATTAGCTAGCTCCTCACTGTGGACTAAGGTCTGTCTAATAATAAGAATTTGTCTAATTCTTATTCACTGCTGTAACCTGAGTGCCAAGAACTTTACGCAGACACAGTGACTGCTTGACAAATACTTGATAAGACAAGTTAAACAAAAGGATACTAACCATCTTGTCCTTGTACAATTTTCTTATAGATCAAAATATCAGACTTTGCTTTGACACCCTTGGTTTCATTTGGCTCATCATCCCAATCTCTAGATCTCTCTTTGGCTTTGGTTCTGGCTCGGTCCACTGCCTGTGGACAAGCAGGGCCTTCCCATGTCTTTCACTAGTTGGCAGCTTTGTGTCGAGTCAAAAGGTGTGCAAGGTGCTATGCTCCTTTAACTGATGCTTCTTGTTTACAGCAACAGCCTCCCATATCAACATCTATAACCCTGCACCTGTGTACGCAACACGAACGAAGTGCAAGGCGTTTAAGGAACAAAGGTTTAGGGAGATGTCGATGCTAACTCCAGGCCTGCTCAGCAACAGAAACAATAATAAACTAAGCTTAAGGACAATGTCATGCCCCTGATTGTGGTCTTGATGTTCTCATCTGTGAAACAGAGACAACCACTCACTCTGCTTTGCTTGTAGATTGGTAATGAGGATCAGGTGACAATGTATGTGAGCATTCTGTGGAACAATCTTAAAATCCTGTTGGAATAGAAGGAAGAATCCAGACAGAGCCAGGGAGAGCTCAGGGGATACAGAGAGCACTTGCTGAAGCCTGTTTCCAAAACGCACAATGCCTATCTCTGTACACAATAGAGTCTCGTGGCTCCCTCCCTTCGTTTTGATGCTGAGCATAAACACCTCTTCAAAGAAGCTGTGAAAGGAAGGATAGAGGCCTTCCTAAGAAGAGGTATTTTTAAACCTGTTACAATCAGTTTAACCCAAGTGTTTCATCCTGACACGGCCTCTCAAAAACACCTGAGAGTGGAATTCACCACAAACAAACCCTTAAAATCCTCTTTATGTATCTCTCAAAACCCACATACATAAATGATGTTTATGCCTCAAAGATCCCTGTTTTTTCACCTCCAAAATCTCCTGGTCCAGGCCTTACCCTCTTCTCTCCCACATTCTGCTGCTTCTGAGTCAAGTCAGACCAGACAGGGTCTGAGCTCTCCCTCTCCTGTTACCTCATTTACACCATGACTAGGAGGAGCTGGGGTGGCTGTTTCCTATCTTTTCTACTTACCACCTCAATTTGTTGCCTTTTATATGAAAATAATTAAGTCTCAGAGATGACAGAGAAGAGCAGACTCCATGTCTGCCAGACACTGAGGTGGTTTTTTGTTTGTTTGTCTGTTTTGTTTTTGTGTGTCTCAGTGCCTCCCCTCTGTCATGGTATTTTCCAGACTCTCCTGAGTTGTCCAACCCTGATGTCTTGAGTGGATAGCTTCTACTCTTTTGTGGTTCTCGGAAGACTGGAGATTTAGGAATAGTGGTTACTAGATGCTGGTTAAAACATACACAGACACAGACACACACACACAGAGCTATAAATTCTCAGTTGGGGTGAGAAGCCAAGGTGGGCTGCTGATGTACTTCCTCAGGCTTTGCCCTGATTACAGAGCTTCTTGTTTATAAGAGATTGGTAAGTAAAACTAAGACCCACTGTCTTGGTTAGGGTTTCTGCTGCTGTGAAGAGACACCATGACCATGGCAACACTTATAAAGGAAACATTTAATTGGGGCTGGCTTACAATTTCAGAGGTTGACTCTGTTATCATCACAGCAAGAAACACGGCAGCATGCAGGCAGAAAGGTAGCTGAGAGTTCTACACCTTGATCTGTAGGTAACAGGAAGTAAATTCACTGGGAATGACTTGAGCATATATGAGACCTGCCCCCACAGTGACACACACCTACTCCAACAATGTTACATCTCCTAATAGTGCCACTCCATGGCCAAGCATTCAGAATCCTGAGTCTATGGGGGCCATACCTATTCAAAGCACCACACCCACACCCTGTCCTCTTAGGTCATTGAGAAAGCACATTGTCTCTTGTCAAGTCCCTTTGAAAAGTTTTGCAAACGGAAAGCCTCAAAGCGTCTGCCATCGTTTGTAGCGGTTGAGATGACCTAGCTCATAATGGGCAATCAACCTCTTTGAGAGTGATTCTCCCAGCCCTTCAAAGGTTGGGCTTCCAGGATATTATGAAATGACATCATTTGGGTTGAATTAAGCTAATGTGTGGGATCTGTTGTGTGCTCCATACCATCACCGTATGAGATGTTTAATTTTAATTGTCAGCATGTCACAGTCTAGAGCCATCTGGGAATGGGGTCTCAGTGAAGGATTGTCTAGCTCAGGTTGGCCTGTGAGCATGTTTCAAAGAATCTTCTTAATTGGGTTGATCGATGTGGGAAAATGCACCATGAATGTTGATGGCACCATTTCCTGGACCAGGCCATAAACTAACTATATGAGAGTGAACCGGGAGGCTGTCAGAAAAGTGTGCGTGCGTTCATTTTTCTCCGCTGCTGACTGTAGATAACCTGTGACTAGCTGGGTTAGGTTCTCCCTGCCATGGCTCCCCTGCTGTGATGGACCGTCACCTGGAGCTGTGAGCTAAAACAAACATTTTCGCCTCCAAAAAAACTTGTTCTTGGGGTATTTTATCTTCATCATAGCAACAGAATGAAGCCAAAACAAAAATAAGATCAGTTTTAGACTAGTGAGTGCATAGACAGTAAAGGGTTTGAATTCATGTGTTGAACTCGGTGACAGAACACACACTGATGTGGGAACATGGCCCTGGGACTTTTTGCTGACTGTGGTGGATATAGCACTTGTCTTAGTTGGGTTTTCATTGCTGTGGAGAGACACCATGACCACAGCAACTCTTATAAAGGAAAACATTTAACTGAGGTGCTCGCTTGCAGTTTCAGAGGTTCCATCCATTTTCACCATGGTAAGGGAGCATGGTGGGGAGCATGGTGCAGGCAGACATGGTGGAGAGCATGGTGCAGGCAGACATAGTGCCGGAGCTGAGAGTCCTACATCTTGATTTGGAGGCAACAAGAAGTCAACTGGCTGTCACACTGAGGGAAACTTGAGCAAAAGAGACCGCAAAGCTCCCCTCCATGGTGACACACTTTCTCCAACAAGGCCACACACCCCCAATAGTGCCACTTCCTTTGGGGGCCATTTTCTTTCAAACCTCTACAACACTCAAACTGAACAGTTCAAGAAAAGGCCAAAGATGGCACAGAAGGTGTTCTAGAGTAAAGGGGCACAAGACACTGCAATGCTTTCAAGTGCTTTAAGTGGTCCTCATGGTGCAGCATAGCTAGGAACTGGAAGAGAAGAAAAATGAATGTAGAAAGTGGCACTAAGCTGTGAATGCAGAAAACCTAGTGTGCGTTCTAAGTCATTGGATTACTGGAGTGTTTCAGACAGGCTGAAGAGGTTCAGAAGGCTTGCAGACAGACAACGGCAAGTCAGACGTTGGTCTTTGCCAGAAATTTTACTGTCAATTGAACTACTGGCTATTTTAGTTTTCATTTTTGTGTATAGGAAATATTTTCACATTGTGTGTGTGTGTGTGTGTGTGTGTGTGTGTGTGTGTAGCCCTCACTGTCCTGGAACTTGCTCTGTATACCAGGCTTGTCTCAAACTCACAGAGATCCAGCTGCGTCTGTCTCTCAAGAGCTGGGATTAAAGGAGTGTGCCACCACCACCCAGTACAATTTCACATCTTGAATGTCATCACTAAGGGAAATTAAGCTATGATATGGCTGTGTGTGAATGTGTGTGACATGCCCTCCTTGAGAATGTGTGTGGTACTCTGGTTTCTCACCAGCATCCAGTAGGCCCAGTTTTTTGTCAACATAGGGCTATCATCGTATACGTGTCCAGGGCCTGAGTCTACCGTGTAAGTGTTGTCCATTGCTGGCCTCCTGCTGTAAGGACCTGCCATCCTCCAGACTCTCACAGTGCTGGTCAAGTCTCCCTTTTTAAAACAAGAGGTGCACTTGGCAACCTTATCAGAATGCTATTCTCCTTAAATGCAAAATATAAAGCACTCAATTTCATTTTGAACTTTCTTGAGAAGCTGGGGAAATGTATTGATTAAGTGCTTTGGAGTAAGAGATGCATTTACCACGAGGAAGAGCTGTTTGTCAGTTCTCAAAACCATTTCCCTCTGAAGTTGTGCACAGAGCCCTCAAATGTCTGGAGAAGAGGCATCAGCTGAAGACTCCCGGGCCTGCTCTGAGTGCCTTGAGTTTGACTCATTATGAAAACCCACTTCATCTTTTAGTTATTTGAATCTGAAGAGTCACCATGGGAAAATGTCTGCTCTTCAGGCTCCACCGTGGAGATTGCCTTGAGCACAGAATTCACTTCTCTTAATAAATGCCCTTTTCCCACAAGAATTTATTGCTATAGATTTGTTAAAAATTGCCTACTGTGTTTGAATTTCTGTATCAAATGCTAGAATGGAAAGAAAATGTAATGTTATGGAAGCTTTCATTAGATTAGTTTGAGGTTTTTTTTTTTACATGGAGGAAACAAATGAGTCTTTTTTTTTAAAATTTAGAAGTCACATCTATTTTAGAAGTCATATAAGTGAAAATATATACATGTATAATTTACAAATTAAATCATATGTGAGTTCAATTATAATTTGCAAGTCACATACATGGTTCAGCTATAATTTATAAGTTAAACATATATGTGAGTTCAGTTATAATTTTACCAGTTCAATAGGAGCAAACTCACCAATGGACTTCCCACTAAAGGGTCTCTCATAGCCATGTTAGAGAATGAAGCTTTGGTCTAAAGCTGAGGCACACAGGAAGAATTCTGCCCAAGTGTATTCTCCACTTGAGAAAAGGAAGCACAAAGGTGTAATTCATCTCTGAGAAGAAAAAGATAAAAGGATATGGAGTCAGAGATGGGAATATGGAGTGCAGGATCACTCATTCTGACACTGGTGCATAACACAACAAGCCTCACACTCTCATGAACTAAGGATGTCTTGCCTGTGTGTGCTGAAAAGATTACATGGGTGGGTAACTGTATTTGCCATTTGAGGTTGCTGTATCAAAAGTGTTACAGATTCTATCT
>JAQHUG010000119.1:152416-209474 GCA_028555095.1 Dicrostonyx torquatus
CAGCTGGAAGGGGGAGCTGGGCTGGGCTGGGAAAAAATTCAGTACCCGGGCAGGGCCCTACGCCCGAATCTAAATTTATTTTTGCACAGTTTTTTAACCTAGAAAATCCATGGCAAAGGTGTCAGTACATTCATCTCTGGTGAAGGGTCTTTTTTCCTGCATTGGAAGTGGACGCTCTGTTGCTGTGTCTGCCTGTGACAGAGACATAAGCTTTCTCCTGTCCCCACCATCATGATTTAGTTACCTCCTGTCCTGGCTAGCTTTATTGGTCCTCAGACAAGGGAGCAGAGCAGCCTGTGAGCACACCTGTGGGAAATTGTCTTGATTACTGGTTGACATAGGAGGGCAGAGTCCACTGTGAGCAGCACCGTGACTTGGTGGTCTTGGGCTGTATAAAAAAGCTAGCATGATCCTAACAAAAGGCAGTGGTTTCTGGAGTTTCTGTCTCCAATTTCCTCTTCTGAGAGCCTTCCCTGACTTCCCTCAGGAATGAACTGTGATCTGGAAGGGTAAGCAAAATGAACCCGTTCCTTCCCTAAGTTGTTTTTGGTCTGAGAGCTTTATCACAACAGAAGGGGACTAGAACACCTCTCCAAAGTCTACATATCCAAAGACAATAACCATGACATCCACAGTTAGTGTTCCAACATATGAACAGAGGACCAGGGTCCATAGAAACAGAGAAACAAAGAATTCCTCTGTTCTGCAGGACTTGTGAAGGCAGAAGGCACCTTGCCCAACACCCAGTATTTGCCCAAAGCCTCCTAGAGCCTCTGGAAACAAAGTAGAAAACAAATGCACAGGAGATAAGGCCTGGGGTAGGAGAGGAGAAACGAAGATGCCAGAGCAATCAAGAGATGGGATTAAAAGTCTCTTCGAACTAAGGTGGTGATGCGATTGGATTTCTAAGTTCGTAATAAGCTGAGTGAAACAAGGAAGGTGTGTGGCTTTGGAGGGATTTGTTGCTGAGCTGCAGCAAAACAGTGTCCCTGGAGCCTTGGGTGTGGCCATTCTTTCTGTCTGAGAACTCTGGCAGCAGAAAGGAGCAGGCAGGCTGCTTTTGCACACTTTTATGACCACAGGAGAATATAGATGCAGAGTGGACAACTGTTGTGCATGTGCTTTGTCTTTCCCGTTTCTATTGGTATCCTTAACCTCTTTCGGACAAGTGTTTGTATTCCGCTGTGTTAGTTAGATTACCATCACTACAATGAAAATGCTGATAACTATGAACTTCTAAAGAACAAAGGTTTATTAGGCTCATACTTTTGGAAGTTCCAGCCCATGGACAATTGGCCATCTTTCTTCAATGATAGGAACCCATGACTGTGCAAAAGCATCATGATCCAGCAAGCAAATAAATGGTAAGCACCCATAATTCCCTTAAACAAAACACTCCTAATGATAAAAAAAACTTTCCCAGAGGACACTGTCACCCGAAGTTCCAGTGCCACACAGTAGTTCCAAAAGCATTTGATACTGGGGCCTTTGCGTGACATTCCTGAGTGTAGGTGGGTTTGCCTCTTTCTCATCACCATGATCAGAATGTGACTCAATATGGCTAGATCACAGTCTAGGATTGTCCTTTTGAGTAAAGTTCTTCTCCTGTCTGGTTAACTACATTGACAACAGGTTCCTCTTGGACTGCTAGTGACCATGTTCCTGTCTTGTATAGAAAGACTGCTCCCTGGAAGAGAGCATGGATGCAGAGGCAAACAGACATGGGTAATGATGATGTCCACTGTGAGATGCATAGCCAGCTCCTATAGACTTTCCTTTCCTCAAGTCACTCCAGGATCTTTCTAATAAGCCACTTCCTGACGTGGGATCTCCTTCTGTATGTGTGTTGCTTTTATTGGTTGATGAATAAAGCTGTTTTGGCCAATGGCTTAGCAGAGTAAAGCCAGGTTGGAAATCCAAGCAGAGATATATAAAGAGAGTAGGTGGAATCAAGGAGATGCCAGCCATTCACCAAGGAAAAAGGACATGTAGAAAATGAGGTAACGCCACGGCCACTGGCTAGAAATGTGCCTGAACCATTGACAAAACAGTGTTGTAATTATCATAGTTTCTGTGTGATTATTCAGGTCTGGGTGGCCAGGAAATGAAAGTGCAGTCTCTATATACAAATGGTGCCCAAATATTTGGCAAGAATTTCCACATAAAACCTGAGAAAGCTTTAAAAAAAATTCTAGACCGATAAGAACAGAGTCGAGCACAACTTCTTGGTAACTATCTTTACTACAGTAGGCTCTGTTTGCTGGCTGGGAGCAGAGGCATGGCTTCTTTAAGAGAAGCTTCCTGATTCAGCATTAGCAGGAAAAACCTCACAGCTCTTTTAACAGATTCTGTCACAGAACACTTAAATGGTGTTTATGAACAGCCAGCAGCATGCTTCTTAGTGGCATTGACCTAGAAACTCCACAGAGTTGTAACAATAATTGTGGCTCCCACCAGTACCTCTGCCATGAAGTTAGACTCTCAAAAAGCTAAGGAATAGGATGGAGCCAGCTGCCAAGATGCAGCCTTAATTCTAGCTATATTGCTTAGTCCTTTAAAAAAATAAATAGAGTAGTGGAGCATGGTGGTACATCCCTTTAATCCCAGCACTTGGGAGGCAGAGGCAGGTGGATCTCTGTGAGTTCAAGGACAGCCTGGTCTACAGAGTGAGATCCAGGACAGAAAAAGATACACAAATAAACCCTGTCTCAAAGAAAACCAAAAATTAAAAAGTAAAAATTAAATAAGTAGAGTTAAAAAAGCCATGTAAAAATGGAAAATACACAAAGACTCTGTATATGTATATTACTATGTTTTCTTTGAATATTTTGACTGTTAATGAGTTAACTTCAGAGAGACATTTCATTTTGAAGGCTGTTAAACTAAACCAACATCTATCTATCTATAAAGTATCTAGACTCAAAATTTGAGTCTAAGGATATGTTATTTTGGAAAAGAGGTTCTGCTTTTGTTTCCATAGGAAATGAGAACCTATGGATTCCTTCCAGGCTAATGTGGTTTGATGGAACAAGACTCCTTGAAAGATCTCCATGAAGCCTTAAAATACTTCACCCAAGAAACAAGCAGGAACTTTCAGTACTAGGAATGGGTTACATCTACTCAAATTGATGGCCAAAGGGGCTCCATGGAACCCCCAAACAACCCAGGCTTTTGGTTGCTCTTCACAAACAGGTATGGTAAGGTCCTATTGCTGAAGATAACACCTGTATAACTCATTGAACATGGAGAAAAAGTCAAGCTGGTGCTTACCCAGATCCTTGATCCCTACAGACTAGCATTCATGGTACTGGAAGATACTCTTCATGCTACTAGAGGAGAGAGGTAAAAACCAACCCAGCCACAAACCCAGCAATCTATAAATGAAGATCTGCCTGTAAGACGTGTTAGTGCAATCGTGGCACCTAGACACATGTGCCTATGAGCAATGCTAATAGACTCAGTAGGTTTATATACATGTGTGCATGCACGTGGATGCGAGTGATAACAATAGTAATTAGAGATCATAAATTTGGGAGGGAGATATGATGGGGGAGGAAGGAGAAGGAGTGATATATTACAGTGCTCATGTTTAAAGTTTTCAATTTTTTAAATAAAATTTTAAAGAGCATAGGTGAATTAGCTTTTGGCAGGTCATTTTATGTGTACCAGGAGCTATTCGTGTGGAGGTGGTAAGCTTCTCTGGGTGGTTTTGGAGTTTAGAACTTTCCATATTGTTTTAAGATAGACTCTTAAAAACTAAGCGAGAAAAACTAAGCACTATGATTAGACATCCTATGTAGGAGTTCTGTTCCAGGAGGAGAGGAATTTTTCCTCTCCCGGTAGCTACTGGGACTTGTAGCTCTTCATCTAAGAATGCCCCAAGCACCGCTTTTAAAGAACACATCTCTTAAGCAGCGCGGTGCACTCCTGCCTCTGTCCAGCACGTTGACTCCTGGAAAGTTAAGAAAGTCGGGAGTTCCGTGAATGCATGCCACTAGATGGCGTGTCAGGCTAACTTAACATCCCTTGGCTGGCCTTGCCATCTCCTCCTGCCATGTTGAGTGAGTCATCTCAGGCCACCTGAGAGGCACTTGGAAAATGCTTAAAACCAATTCAGCAGAGAATGAAACTTTCACGTACATGGTATGATAAGAATTAGGATGTCTCTGCCAAGAGAAATGTCTCTGCCAGAAGAATCTGAAATAGGCCTACTTATTTCTTTGAATTAAAAGTATATAGCTGGGAGGTGGTGGTGCATGCCTTTAATCCAAGCACTCGGGAAGCAGAGACAGGCTAGCCTGGTCTACAGAGTGAGTTCCAAGATAGGCTCCAATGATACAGCAAAACCAGGTCTCAAAAAACAAAGCAAAACAAAAGTATATAAAAACTTAGATTGGATTTAGCAGAAGTAAAGGAAAATAGATAATTCTGTTTCTCCTTTTTCTATCTCATACTATAGGTCTAGTCTTTCCTTGCTTATTTAACGAAATTTAGATCAATAATTTCTTTAGTAGTCCTCACAATTAATGATCTGTTCACATTTAACCCCTAAAATAGTCTTATGTCTGCTATTTAAATGGCCATTCTCTTATAGAAATCCAATTCTGAACCACATGTAAAATCAAGGCTCCTTACTACCCTGTTTTATCTTATTAGAAATATACATATTTTATTTTTTTCTGCCTAGTATGTTTTTACTTAGTTGTTCCTTAGTCTTAAGCTTTCTAACTTCTGTGTATAGATAGATTTGGGGCAGCAGGGTACATTAAAAAGTAGGAAAGGGTCCTTCTTGACTAATACTAACACATCATGATGTTCCACCACACATGTTCACAATTAAAAAGCAAAAATCACACAAAACACAGGAAATCATGAGTAACGGTTAGCTAATTAGCAATCTCCATAATCAAAACTACAAACATTGTAGGTATTGCAATATGGGTTATATAAAATTTAGATGGCTAATTACAAAGAAATAAAGTGAAACTGCACATATGAATAAGGGTGACAGTGTCAAAATGACCACACAGACTTGTATAAAGAGCTAAGTGGAACAGCCAGAGTGGAAAAACCTATTAGAATCAGAGCTGGAATCAACTGATGAGAAATTAGTGAGTTGAAAGATAAACATGAAGAAATTACACAGAATAGAGAGCAGAAGACAAAGAAAGAGAAAACACAGAACTATATTAAGAAATGCAGAGTAGAACAAGAAGATGTTAATGTTTAATTGGATTTGTCAAAAGAGAGCTTGAAGATGAAATATTTGATGTGTTAATAGCTTAAAGATTTCCATATTTGACGAAAAGCCAACCCACAGACTGAGGAAGCATGAGTCCCAGCTGGAATAAATAAGAAGAAACCCACAATGACGTGTGCATTGAAACCTAAGAACACTAGAGACAGAGGGGAAAGTTTAAAGAAGCCAGAAGCAGGCTATGCAAGAAGGGTCCCAGTGAGGACCCAGCCTAGAAGTGCAGCAGAGAACAGGGATCTCTAAACAGACTAAATATTCTTTGCAATGAACATGTTGTGAAAGACACAATGAATAAATGACAAAGTTGTTTTTTTTTTTAAAGGCAGCCAGAAGAATAAGGTAGGTGTGTGACAAAGGAGGAAGACAGGGGCTGGTGGCTGGCCTCTCGGAAGTCACAGGGGAGCCAGGAGGAAGTGGAAAAATGACTCTAGTCTGGTGAAGAAAAGCATCTTGTGAGTGAGCTTCTCCTTCAAGGATAACAAGGCTCTTTGATTGATTTCAACAAAGACCAACAGTATATCCTACCAAGGGACCAGCACAAAAGAAAACTTCCTTCAGGAAGAAAAACAGTTTATAAAGAATCTAAAATGCAGCCAGAAAAAAAAAGATGTATAGGGGAGAAGAAGAAGGGGGTGATTCTCAATATACTTGAGAAATGGAGTTAAAACATTAACCAAATAGCAGGAAGTCCAGAAGAGGTCTAAGAGTCTAACTGCTTTAGAGTCTAATTTTAAATTAAGCCTACATGAAAATATTTTAACAGAATTACTAGAAAAGGAGAGTTAAGCCCAAATGTTTTAAGCAAGGGCAGTTATTCTGGAATCCCTTGACAGGGCCTGGCCATCAAAGGGTTAATAGTTCCCCAAGGTCTTTACCACTGTTTATGCTCACTAAAATTCTTAATTGCCTCCCCTTAATCAGTGTGCTGCCAATTTCTCAAATCTCATCAGGAACTAAAATGTCCTCCCACAAATGGCCTCCCTCCTCCCTTCCCCAAATGTAAGTTCTATCAGGTAAATGCTGACTCCCTTCTTGACAAGGAGCCAGATACCATCATTGTTCAGCTGCCTCAGCTGCCTTGCATCCTGAAATACTACAGCAGTGAGTGGCAATAGAATTTACCTGGCCCGTAGCTCACTGAAATCTGCTAGGGCCCACAGTTGATGTCTGTGTCTGCCTCTACAATACAGTACTGAGACCATTCTCTGGTCAGTGTGTCCTGCAGTGTAAGGATGAGGGTGATGATGTCATCAGTACCAAGCACTTGGCTTCATGCTTCCATTCCCACACTGTCACTTTGTATGACTCTTCTCTTGGAGAGAACACTTACTGCAAGACCATAACAAACTGGAATTTAGTTGTGTAGTCAATTGAGCATAGCACAAGTAGATGAAAATGCTTTATTTACTTTAAAACATTACAATCGAATGCACTTCGTATGTCTGACATAGGGAAAACCATGGGCAACAGTGACACAAACATTTCTAGTCTGATGTCACAGACAAGGCACGAAAACAACTGGGCAGGTGACTCTCGTGAAGTAGGCGTCTTCTCTCCAACCCACGGTTCAAAAGTCACGTTCTTTGTTTTCACAGGGAAATTCCTCATAGAGTCGTGTCTAACACCTTTGTTAATAAACGTGGCAGGAGAAAAGCTATGGGCATCTTTCTCAGTCTTCTAGAGAAAAGGAGTCAGACCACATATACCCCCGTCCAGTCAGCCCCACCAAAGCCTCTAACGAGACTTCTACCTCAACTGCTACAACATTCTCGTCTTCTTTGTATCCCTCTAGACCCAGATCCTCAGCTCTACCTTTAAAAATCTCAAAATATAGTGGAGATGATGGCTCCTGTCCACAGTCCTGGAATTCTGCGCCTTGGATGAACCTGTAGCTTGGCTTAGAAAAAAAATCCCTCTTTGAGAAGAATCCAGAAAGTTGCAGCACATTTATCAAAGCCTTCCCCCATCACAGCTTGGTGTCTAGAATGAAATTCTTCTCCAGCAAAAACACCTCCCTCTCGGGGCAGACTTCGAGGAACGGCCTGTGGACAGATGAAGTGATAAACACCTGTCGTCATGGCGCCTCCTAACCACACAGAGTCCAGGACTCTCCTCACTACACATTCGGTTGTGCAAAGAATAAGCTGGAGTCTGGGCCTCTGAGTACTGCAGGGATCGGCAAGAAACCCAGAGTCAGAAGGCCATCTAGAGACTCTAAAAGCTTTTCTGCAATAGGCAAGTCCCTTGGGAGCTCCACATTCTGCAGGATGGGAGAACACCTACCCCACCTTTGTCACAGGGTTTGCTGTGAAGAACAGATGAGAGAATGCTTGCAGAATTGGTCTGTAAACAGCAATGTATCACAGAGGTAATGTACATAGTATTAGAAACTGACCTTATCACCCCAAAATGCTAACCTGAGGCTGCTGCTTGAAGCAACTCAACTTCTTCTCAGCTCTGATGTTGGGGGGGAGCTTTGAGCTTCAGTGATCATTCCACACAACTAGGAGGCAGGGTCTTGGCAGGGAAAACTAGGCACTACCTTGCTTCTAGGACCTTAGACTTCCCATGGATGATTTCTAGACTTTACACATCACTTCTAAACCCCCATAAGATTTTGACAGCAATTAAACCTGGTTTTTGGAAGTGGTAACGTTGTATATTCTATTCTTTTTCTCCACCCACTTTTGGTCCTAACATGAAAGTTATGTTATTAGCAAGCCTGTTATTTTGTACCCTTTAAAAATGATTTACATTTGCCATTTTCCCTGATGGCTTTCTTTATTTCTATTCACGATCTAAGTTTTATTCAGGATGGCATCAAGGGAATAAGAAAATTACCTGTAATTCCTGTTGTCTGATCTGAGGTTGTCACAACAGATCACTATTCTGGCAGTTGGAACATATCAAGCAGGCTCCTGGGGAGGGCTTCCATCTCTCCCCCTTGAAATACTTCCTTTCAGCTGGACTGTGGTACGCCAGTCTCCAGTGTCACAGCCAGACTGCTCGGTGCCTCATCAGTGCCAATCCCAAGGGAGTCAGAGGGGCATCACATCGGTATTTGAATAAAATAATCCCCAGCCCAAACAATACGTATGGCCAGCAGTCAGGGGTGCACCAGAGGTACGATTCAGTGCAACACTACCCAAAGGTACCTACTACACAGCTTTCTGAAAGCACATGTTCAGAGTACAAATCTTTACTCTAGACCCACCCATCCATTCTCCAAGGCACAGTCCAGCTTTTTTTCTTTTCTTTTTTTTTTTTGACACTGGCAGTCAAGTAATCCTTGTGTTTTGACTTGCTATTGTTTGAGCCTTTAAGACAGAGTATCAGGTAGCCCAGGCTGGCCTTGAACCCACTAACTAGCCAAGGATGACCTTGAATTTCTAACCTCCTGCATCCACCTCTGAAATGTTGGGATTACAGGCAGGTGGCACTATTCTTAGTTTGTACAGTGTTGGGTATTGAATCCAGGGCTTTGAGCATACTAAGCAAGTACTACCAACTGAGTCACATTCCCAGCCCTGCAGGCAAATAATTATATTGCCAAGTAGTCTCTAAATGCTTTATTTCTTTTTTTATTGTGTGTATTTTGCTTGCATGTGTCTGTGCACCACATGTGAGCAGTACCCACTGGACCCCCTAGAACTGGAGCTCCTAACCACAGAGCCATCCCTTCAGCCCCCTTTTTAATTTTTAAGAATGCATTTATTTGTATGTTGTAAGTATTTTGCCTACATGTAAGTGCACCATGTGAGTATAGTGCTCCCAGATGTTCTAAGAGATCACTGAGACCCCTGGAGTTGGGGTTACAGAAAATTATGAGCCATCATGAGGGTGCTGGGAACCAAACTCAGGTCCTCTGCTAATTCAAGTAATTCTTATGGCCAGGCAAATTTGGGAAACACAGACCCAATAGGAAAGGTCTGAAGACTAGAATCTAAAGATTGGATGGGTTTGTGACATCATTTAGGAGAATGATAGTTTATCTGTCCATTTAAAAGAGGGTGGGGAGTGAATGAACTAAAACAGCATCGGTCACTTCATTCCTCTTGAAGACTGCTTAAGATCTAGCCAGATTGCTATAGGTAGTGCCAGCCCCCGCTCACCCTGGTGTGCCGAGCCCAACACCAAGTGCAGAGTGGGGATCATGAGGGAGGAGAGACACCCAGACTGTGTGAGACTTCTTGCCTTTGCACAAATCCTGCACACCAAGCACAAGCGCCTAGAGAACCAGATGCTGAGCTCCCCCCTGCTGGGATGGAAGAACTGAATACCGTCCTCAGTCTCTTAATGAGTCTCTCCACAGCCTAGAGAACTCTGAGCACCACAGGACACCGCCCGCCACCTGCTTTCACACTCCCTCCTCCAGCCTGTCCCTGACTCAGCTGTGACTCAGAGACAAAGACAGGAGCTCCAGCACCAGCCCTCCAGGTGCCCTGACACTCAGTCCTCCCCGCTTTCCTTTATCTCTTTACAGCTTAGTTTTATAGCCTGGCTTTGTAGATCACTGAGCATGTCCTAAAAAATGGGATGGATGGACAAACACAACACTTAAATATCAAAATATTCCCATTTAATTTTAAAAAATTTAAATCTCTGGGCTTATTATAATTTATCCATAGCACTATTTCCTATCATATGCATAAAATATCCTTATCCTTTCTTGGGCATGTCTGAGCATCCTTATTAAATTGTAGGAACTCAAGTGGATGGAGATCACATCTTATACCAGACTTACCTTATGCCCTAAAAAAACCGGAAAGGAACGAATATATATAGGCACTTCCTGTGCAGGACACACTATTTGGAGAAGAAACAAAGGGCTGTATAACAAAAAGTCAAGGGCACCGAGGACAGCCAGCTTTGCCTTGTCTGTTCCGCATTATCTCCTATCCACATACCCAGAAACAACTGCTTTCCCTCTCTACTGAAGGTCTGGAAGCCCAAATGATTTACGCAGCCCTACGAACAGCAATCTGTTACCCCCTTTCTTCCCAGTAATTTCAAAATTCTGTTATTGTCTTTACATTGATTTTCTTTTAAATTGTCCACCTATAGTCTTGTTGCCTTGGAACCTTACGTTTCCAATTTTTATAGTTTTTACTATTGCTCCCCTCAGCTCTCACCAAGCTCATACACACCCCTGGCTTTCCGAAGCAATGTATTTGGTCTCTGAAGCCTGTGCTATGGGGCTCTTTGGTGCTCAGAAACCTGACACAGTGCTCAGTATAGCAATAGCTACTTTCTTCAAAAGTGCCTGAGCAGGTTGAACTCAAAAGCTGGTGATTAAGGAATGATGTTTTTGTCATATCGATTTAAGCCCAAACAGACAGACTAGATCTAGGCTTTCTGAGGCCAGGGACATTAGCAAGCCTAAAACTCAGCACCAGGGTTATGGCTTTTGTCTTCCAGCCCTTGGAAGTGCCAGGACTGGGCTGAAGTATCTTCCTGTTCCACATAGCTCAGACCAAAGTAACCATGACATCCTTCGGCAGGCCAGTACTCCTCCAGGCAATGACACTAGCGTATCCCTCCAACCCTCACCCATCACATACATGGGACCTTTTTTTGGAAATGTCATGAGGAACAATGGATGCTAGGAGAACAGACTCTGGAATTCCCGCCAGGCGGCCCTGGAAAAGTCTTGAGGAAATTCTGACCAACCTTCTTCAGAGGCTATATACATAGATCAGGAAGTAGAGAATAGACTACCGCTGGGTTGTGGGATAGCAAGTATCATCTTCCTCCAGTCATGTCACCCAATCACGTGACTCGCCACAAAAATGCAGACTGCAAAGTCTGTCAAAGAAAGTGAAGGCTGTAGGACACCTAAGGTTGGGTGAGTAACTGATTCAGGGCCAAGCATTCTGACAAAAGAGAGGTTTAGCCTTGACAATAAATGAACACATATGAGTATCAAACTTCTCCTTTCAACTGGGAACCCCCAGTTTGGGCTCGGCTCAGCTAGGCAGTTCTTTTGCTGGCCATGAATAGATGCTCTTCTGTGTCTGCTGAGTGACATGGCCAGGCTCTTCTCTCACCACGTAGGATAGATGGTTCAGGTACATTGCTCGGGTCCATGAGTGGCGAGAGAGGACAAACTCCATGCACAGGAACTTGAAAAGGAAAGAGTTTGTGGCTACTTTGGCAGTTTACACATATTACAAAGTCCAGAGCCTTCTCAATTTGGGAGTTAGGCAAAACCAATTACTTTCTGCAAGGGTAGGAAGAGGAAATGCTTCTTGCTGAGAAAGTGGTGTCTTCCTTGCCAAAGCATCTACAGTGGCAGGCCAGTGAGGCCAAAAGATGTGAACACCACATCCCTGGTGCCCTGCAGTGGCAGGATCAGGATGGCAGAAATCATCCATAAAGGAAGTACAAATCCAACAAAAACAAAAAACGAGAGTGTGTTTGTGGGGAAAGCAGCCCACATTCAAGATATAATGAGCCTAAACATTATTTTCCTCTTAAATTCTTTCCCATTTTTCAGCTTGCATCACTGCTTTCTCTTTTTCTCCTTCTCTTTCATGTGTGTATTTTAAACATCTGTCAAAGGCACCCGATGACAAGCTATTCACACCGCAGAGCGGAGTGGAACACCCTCAGACGCACCAGCCCCTGGAAAATTCTGGAGAGGAGAGAAGAGGAAAGGGAAAGAGACCTTAGGAGTTCAAGGCTTGGGTGCCACTGTGTACAACAGAAAGATGAAAAGCAGCTTACGCCCCCTGAATGGAAAAAGAAAGACCACTTAGACAGCGCTGTGAAATGCTATCCTCTGTTTGTCCTGGCCACTTAAGAATTGTGAGTCAGAGCAGCAAATTGAAGTCATTTCTGTGATTGCCCAGGAGGTCACGGCCACTAAGCTCACCAAAGGCCTTCTGAGTTTAGCATAACAAGACTCATTGACCAGTAACTGAAAGTGATGGGGATAAAAGGTACATTTTACCTTGAGGTATCTCTCTTGTGAGCAGAAGGTCTTCTAACGGTAGCAATAAAACTTTCTGCCTCTAAGCACAGAACAACACTTGTAGAAAAACATACCACAAGCATAGTAATGTCTAGAGGTCCCGGGTCCAAAGCTACCTGCTTCAGAACTGGACATAGAGTCTTGATGCTGCTATGGAAGGTGGGGTGGTCAGGGCAAGATAAACCCTGTGGGTTACTATGTGGTATGTTCTCACACATCATTGTTTTCTTGGTAAGTTTTTCAAGCTGGATGGGCACTACGATTTGAAATTAGCCCCCTTAAAGGATGCCTCCTATCCCTTGCTAAAGCAGAGATCAGCAAATCTTCCAGGGTGGTTGTTGGTCAGAGAAGGTCCTAGGCTTGCTGGCTCTCAGGTCTGTGCCTCGCCCCAGCAGTCTGCAATTGATTTCTAGGAATCCAGAGATGCGTCTTGAGACCATCAGACCACAAGGGACATTCTTGTTGGAAAGTCACTCTAGAGAAAAGCAGAAAGAGTCCCACATTAAATCCCAGACCTACAGAGCAGCAGACACAACTGATGGCTAACTGGGAGAGTTAAGAACCTGCACCAAAGCCAGGTGCGCCTTGACTCAGGACTTTGTTAGACATGTGATGATTATCCCAAAGCCCAGAAAATAAAGTCAGTATACATCAGATGGAACTCAGTTCCATGGCCAAAGGATAACTTTCTATTGTCTGAAGAGTAATGACAGTTGGAACTCTACGATACTAAGTGTGGGTGGTGCACCATTAACCCGAGTCAACTCAAAGTTTCCTCCTCGCTCACGATACCTTGGTCATGGCATTTCTCTAGTTCAAGAACAACAAAAGACACTCAGTTGCATGGGGGAAGTTAAATAATAAGGCCAAACACATTTTTCCTGTCCATGGGGAAAAAATACTCAGACCTGAGGCTGTAGCTCAGGGGTAGAGTGCTTGTCTAGCATGGGCAAAGCCCTGGGTTTCCGCTCCACCGAAAAGAGAAAAAGGCAGGAAAGTAGGCAGGCAGCCCAACTTAGAACGGAGAAAACAGAATGCTGAGTGGGCAGGTTACCTGATGAACAGAAATTCTCGGCATGGAGAGTGATATCCAAAGCACACACTGTGTGTGTGTGTGTGTGTGTGTGTGTGTGTGTGTGTATGTGTGTATAGGGGTGTTGGGGGAGGTGTGAATAGAAGTACTTTGGTGCCCCTCCACGGACATGTGACTGTTCCCCAATGTTTCTGAAGTGTACAGCTCACTTTCAGGGGCTGAAGGAAGTACAGACTGCTCTTGCATTGAGAGAAGAAGCAGTAAAGTCTATATAAGTCCATTTACAGAAGAACTGAACGGAGGCAAAGGCTTCCTTCATGCATGCAAGGTGCTGTACCCAGCATACACTTAGTCATATTCAGGAGGAAGGAAGTTGTCCTTGGTTGGTGTTGCTGGGATGTGTGTCTTTGAGAGAGAAGAATGGCCACATAAACATGCATAGGATATTTTGCACGCAGACCACAAAAAACCTAGGTAAAGGCCAGTGGAGACGATTTTGAAGGCCTTTCCTACAATAAAGGCGCGCGTGCGCGCACACACACACACACACACACACACACACACACACACACACACACCATATATGTTTTGTTGCTGATGTTGTCTCTTAAGGGTTACACCCTTACTTCCTCCACCTGACCCTGAAAAGAGTGAAGTAAATGACTTGGTGACCCTCTTGGGCCTCTAACCTCGTATTTCCCGCCAGGGGATCTGCATCCCCACAACCCCCACCCATCTCCGGAGGATTCAGGGTGCACCCTCACGGTTTTCTTGGCGGGCTCCTTTTTCCTCCTCTTTTCCGAGTTGCTGTGGAAGGGCAGGTCGCGGCTGCGGTAGGATGGGCCCCGGCTCAGCTCCAGCTCACTGTAGGGAGGCAGCGTGTCATCGTCCGCAGCATCTTCCTCGTCTTCGCCCTCGCTGGCACCTGCCTTGTAAGTGGTGGGCGGCGACCAGGCATAGTAGGATGCGCTGCGCGGGCCGAGCTGCGCACCCAGCTTGGACGGCGTCTCCAGGCTGCCACCGCGACTGGTGCTCTCGGATCGCCCCTGGCGCTCCAGCACGCTGCTCAGGTACGAATGGTCGTACTTGGGCGCGGTGCCCGGGGTCCGGCTCACCAGGCGCGGCAGCGGAGCATCCTCGGGTGGCCGGCGACGCGCGGGGCTGTAAGGCCAGCCGCGCTCCCCGTTTCCCGGAGGCTCACGACTGCGCCCGCGCCCATAGTACTCGTCCAGCGAGCCGTCCTGGTAGAAAGGGCCATGGGCCCGCGACTCCGAGCGCTCGAAGCGGCTCCCGGTCCGAGCTTCGTGGCTGTTACCGTTGGCGCGTCGCGACCGCTGGCCATAGGAGTCTGCGAAGGCCGCCAGCTCGTCCATCGACACCGCCGGCACGCCTGTGGCAAAGTTCTTCCGTGACAGCATCTCGGATTTGGAGCGCGGCTGGCTGCAGGCAAATGGTCACTGGTTACCGCATCTGCGAGGGAAACCTTGCAGGGCACCCCCACGTTCTAGAGGCCCAGCCTCTACCCTTCACCCAGGAGGATGAGTCACCTCAGCACCTTGCATGCCGCGTGTCCAGCAAGGGCAACCCTAGCTCCTTCAGGCGTTTGTATGACAGCCCAGAATGGAGTTGCGTATCTGAAAATAGCTTGCAATTTGGGTAGTGCTGAAACAGATCACCTTCTGATCTTGATGAGACCCTTGGGTGACAGCCACACACTCTGCCCACCCTCACAGCCACAGCAAACAGCAACTCTGGTCCCAGGAGAGTGGAATATTTGATGACATAGAGAGGACTGTCTCTCCCTTAGAGCCAAGGACCAAGTTACCTATTAAATCAGGAGGCCAAAGAGACCTCTGTAATGGGTAAAAGAAAGGTGGGGGCCTACTGTCCTTCAAGGGAAGAGGATGGGTGAAGGCGCCAGACAGAGAGGAAGGTGTTTCCCAAATTGTTAAATGTTGATTGGGCTTATCACTCTAGGCAAAATTCTTAGCATCTGGAACTTTCTGTTGTCTTGCCTTAAAAAATGGACAATAACAGTAGCTGCCTTTTAGAAGTATAAGGATTAATTACAAGGATACTAATGTGATGTCTGACAAGTGACCCGGACAATGGAAATGACAGGTGGGAGTCTTTTAAGGTTATAGGACAAAACATGAGGAAAGCAATGTCTGGGCTCATTAAGGGGCCTAAGACACACATTTCAAAAAGTCTTAAATGAGCATTTCTCACACACAATGTCACAAGGCATAGAAAAAGATGTGGTAGAAGAATCTAGAATAGACACATGGTGGCCCCTGCCCACTGACAGCCATCACCTGTGCCTGAAGTTCTCTCGGTCCTCTTTGTTATACTCCAGGGCTGGCCCCTGATTGGTCCCACTGTTGCCTCCCATGACACCTGGCCAATAATCAGGATTGCTCTCCAAGTCCCCAGACAGAGGGAACTGCTTGCTCCGCATCTGGTGGTAAGACTGGCGAAAATTGTTGTCATCATCGTGCAGGGAGCTGAGTTCTGAGATGGTGTTGTTATCTGCAGGGACAGAAGCAGGTATCACAGAACAGAATGTTAAGGGCTGAGGTGGAAGATCCTGGGAACTCCTGCCCGAGGAAGGGCCTTGGTCCTGACCAGCATGGGCTGCAGTCTGCAATGGTGGGACTTGGCTCCAGCTCAACCCCAACTTGTTTACAGAGAGGGAGCCCATCCTACACGATGTTCTTGGAATAGGAAGACAATTGCCTTTGTTCCACCTAAGGCAGGCTTCCCAGAACTCAGGCTGCCTGCAGCTGGCCTCCTAGGACACCACCCTTGTTCAAATGTTTTTCTCCATCCTATATAATTTCTGTGATGAACTTTGATGATCCCAGCCATGTTGGGCCAAAAGAGACAAAGAGGGGGGAAAAAAGCCATCAATCATAGCATCTTCCCTACTGCCGGCCCAGTCCCAAGAAAAGGGCTTTAGTATCGCCACCATTCTGCCCTCCTCCCACCATTCCATTCCCCAAAGAGCACAGTGGCAAGGTCAAGAGTATGTAGACGCCTGGTTTCAGTACACTTACTTTTCCAACCATGCTCATATAGGAATCTATACTATCCTGCCCAAGCAGCACCAGGTCTACTTCTAACGTCTCTTCCCATTCCTACCAAAGTACTCCAGGTTTATGTGGTTATGAGTAGCCAGGCTAGAAGTTTGGGGATAAGGAGAACAAATTTCGCCTTTACGTCCACTGACCTGGAGCTTGAACTCTGGCTCCAGCCTAAAAAGTCACAAAGGTGCCTAATCATGGCTTTCTCATTTTTCTAATTAGCTTTGTGCAGAGACATTTATGAACTAGGACCAGAATTATGATCTAGGCTGGAAAAAAAAACCTAGAAAATTTGATTATTTCTAGAACTTAGACATGTACTGAATTTCACTTTACTTAAAAAACAAATCCAGTGAAGCTATTTGCAATGTAACTGGATCTACTTGTTTTCTCAACCTTTTCATTGAGACTTCAAAAAATATTATTAAAAACAACACTTACTAGTTTAAAGTCCTTGCTGCCGAGAGAAAGGTAAGCCAAGATTAGATGTGGGAATGCAGGAATGTGTACCTCAAGTTCCCTTTGTAGCCCCAGTGATACTGGGAGGAGCAGAGGAACTTTGGACAACAGCAGGACCTCCTAGGCTTGTCTTACCAAGAACACACAGGAATGGCAAGTTACTCATGCGATCATTTGGTTTTTGAATTATAATAAAAATTTAAACTTATCTACCTCTTAAAGAGATAGAGTGTCAATTTAATTGTGTGTGTGTGGTGCTTGTGTATTTGTGTGCATCTGGAAGTCAGAGACTTTTTGTGTTCACCTATTCTTACACTAAATCTGGAGCTAGGCTGGTGGCCAGCAAACCCCACTGATCTTGTCTCTGCCTCCTTACAGAGCTGGGGTTACTGAAAACCGCAGCCATGCCCAGCTTTTGACATAGATGCCTGGATCCAAACTTAGGTCCTCATGCCTGCACAGCAAGCACTCTTAACGATCTGAGCCACCTCTCCAGCCCTTAAGCCTATTTTAAGAGAAAAGATCTCATAGACTATTGACTAAAATCTAGAACATTCCCTCATAATTCCCATGATTTCCAATTTCCTAGTAAGCATACAAAAAAAAACCAACTTGAAAACATACTTGATGAGACCAATGCAAAGCAATATTATTGACTCAGAACTTTCCCTAAATTTCAGGGAATATCTGACATTTTTCATGCCCTCAGACCGTCGGTACTATCACCACTGGACTGCTCACAGTAACAAGCTGTTCAGGTTATCTACCACACAAAAATTTTACCAAGGCGAACATGAACATCAATATACCCTTTGACAGACATCTAATAATGCCATTTTAGGACAGGGGCACACCAAGGTTTTTCTGTAAAGATCACACAGGGAATTGTAGGCTTTATGAGCCATAATCATTCAGTCTCACCATCCAACAAGAAGTTATAGAAGGTACATAAGTGAATTAGCATGGCTGTGTTTCAATAAAACCCTTTTAAAACCAGAAGTAGAAACGCCTGTGTCCAGGAGATACTGTTTACGGACTCCTGCTGTAGATGTTCCAAGAATGTAAACATCCAGGAGTTGCAACATAAAGGAGAATCCCAGCGGCCTACAGAATTATGGACCTGGACCTCAAACTCCCAATTCTTACAGAATCTGTGAAACCAAGGTATCTATTTTTTTTAATGAGATTTTTCCAGACTGACTGTGCCATGATCTGCTCTGGGGCTTTCTCGCTCTTCAGGATAGAACTGACCTCTAGAATGAACTCTGTTCCTGGGTCATTCCACACTGTTGTTACACTGCTACCCTGAAGGTGCTAGGTGATCTGGGTTCTAATCTTGGCAGTGGTCATTTTCCCTTCCTGGATTATTTCTTCCTCTATGAAGGATGTGGAGTCAGTCATCACCTTAAGGTCTCAACAATCAGCCACCATAGTCTCAACATGTGCCATGGCTAGGAGGCCAATCTCGGCTTAACTCAAAAGGTTTTGTATAAAAGTCACAAGGTTGGGAAACACCTAAGTTCTTCTAATTCCGTTACTACACTCCGAGCCCTCTGCTACCTCATTTGAACACTGCACACGTTGACACGGACCATCTCTAGATCCTTTTCAACTCTGAGATTCCACTACGTTGACACCACCCAGTTTTTGAACACTGTTTGGATCCAGGTAGTCGAGTCCAGAGACATCACACACTCAAGCCCCTCCTTTGCTTTTGATCCTAGTTATTAACTTTTCCTCTAAGCCATGATATTGGTAGATTGCTTGCCCCAGCTTCTCCTTTGATCTAGGATCCCTGTCTCCTCACAGAGATCCAAAACAATGCCATTACAATGAGCTTGTCAAGTGCACTGACATCTGTATTCCTGACATTCCAATCTGGAGATGGTCTTTTTATAGTCAGTTTGGTGGGAGGATGCAGCAATGGCTGCAACACAGACAGGATGAATTTAGAATTGTAAACTGGGTGGAATATGTTGTCCTTAATCTGAATAAGGTTCCTCTAGTCTGGGACTGTTTTCCCAACAGCTCCATCAAGTCTGTTGTTGATTCCAAGAAGAGGGTTCAAAGAAAGTGCCTAGTGACCTCACTGCCAGGCTTGCCAGCATCCTCTTGATAATTAGCCCATCCGAGTCAGACCTGCCCTGCTCTGCCTCCCATGATAGATGGTAATTTGGAGCCCACTCTAAAGAATCAGCAGTGTCAGCTGCAGTCTCCAGGGCTGTAGATAAGTTAAGGGTTGGGGCCCTGCCACCAACAGACTTAGTAATTAAAACATTCTTTGACAAGAGGCACGGCTTCTTTGCTCACCCCACAATCTCTGTGGTTGGGCATCTCAGAGGACTGCCAGCCTCTTTTTCCTGGATCCATTTACCAGAGTTCTTTCACATTCATTGCAGCCTCCATGTGACAAGCTAAAATGGGTACCCATTGAGCTCCAGGGACGGGCTTGTTTCTGTCAGCTCAGGGCTGGGACTGTAGATGTGATGTTAGCCCCGCTTTTACATGGGTGATGGGAATCTGAGCATGGGTGCTCACACTTGCTCAAGCAATGACTTTACTGACTGAGCCAACCCATAACTTAAGCGACTATTTTGAGTATTACTTAAAGGGGGTTGTCATGGGGCTGTTCTAATGAAACATTTTACACCCAGGATCACAAAACCACAGCAATCAACACGGACCGCCCCACTGACAGCACAACATGAACCACGCGTGATCATCCCGCCCTTCCCTACAGCAGTCCTATTCCCTTCCGAGGACTCAGAGGTACTTTCTGTGGTGGTGTCCCAAAAGTGCTGGCTCAGAGCTTCAAATCTGGTGACCCCCATGTCCTCTTTAGCTACCAAATCCTGAATGAAGCACAGGTCACATAAAACTAACAGATGCTCACATCTGCCTCTCATCCTTCTGGCCGGATCAAACTGAGCCAGCTCCTTCTCGACATAGTACAGGACCTTCATGGAGTCTCTTTCTTTGTCAGCTTGGATCCGGTAACCTTTTCGAACTGTTGAGGAAAAGCACAAGAGAGTGAGCTAAAAACAGGACAGCAAGAAAAGGATGGCTCCATTCATTTTGCCAAGCAGAAAACACGGTTCCCAGTTAGAACAACTCTTTTGGACTCACCCAGAAATAATAACACTACAGTTTATACGCAGGAGGCACACTTGAGATCTTCTACCAGAGGGTGCCATTGGAACAAAGAACTTGGAGGCTGACAACCAAACCCCATTGCAGCGTACTTTTAGCCATTTAATATCTCTCCTTTCTGCTGACCTTCCGTAGCTATACTGAAGGCTTGCCTCTGCAGAGCTTTTGAGATCCACTGGAGGAATAAGCTCATACTAAAAGGAAAGGAGATAAAGACCCCTTTCCAAGCTTAGGGCACATGTCACTCTCCAGCATTAGGTTCACACGGTCACTTGGTAGAAGTGCACATAACTTCAAGACAGCTCCCCAAGCATCACAGACCTTCACAAAAGCAAACTGAAAGCCTCTAGTTGCCTGGGAGATGGAAAAAAATCCCTTAAGCTGGATGGTGTGTGCCTGAGAGCTAATATTAGATTCTAGACTACATTCACAGGAGTACAAAACAAGCCGCACAACACATGAATTTCTAATCACACTTCCATTTTATTTCCTTAGCCTTTTCCTTTTAGGAAAAGAAAATGCCATCTTTTATATGTGACTAATTTAATTCGACCTGCTGCTTTGTGGTTCGAGACAGGTGTTATTTTCAGGGCTTAATGAAAAAACAAAACTAAAGCAGGGGAAATAATACCATCTCCTCTATATCCATCCCTCACATTGTCAGAGACCAAGGCTGTTCACGTCCCGTACCCCTAAAGTCTAGCCCAACATCAGCCCAAAGGGTGATAAGACAACAGGCATAATGGACAGATGGGGGAGGGGCGCGGATGAAGATGAGAAAGGGGCAAGCAGACAATACGTACTGGACACTGAGAACGTGCCAGGTTCTATGCTGAATGTTTACAAGCGTGTTTGTTCCTTGTAGCCATGCAAGTAAGGACTGCTGCCAGCCACGTTTCGTGGTTGAAAAACTTTGGTGAGGGAGGATGTTAGAACATGACCAGACATATTTGGCTTGGCAGCACCAGGCATGAAATCATGTGGTCTCGTTGACTGAAGTTTAACTGGATTAGGGCATCATACCTCCCCTAAAGTATAGAAGGAGGTACAGAGTTTGTTTTTGTTTATCTGATGTTGTTTTTTTAAACTTTTTAAAATATTTATTTATTATGTATACAATATTCTGTCTGTGTGTATGTCTGCAGGCCAGAAGACGGCCCCAGACCTCATTACAGATGGTTGTGAGCCACCATGTGGTTGCTGGGAACTGAACTCAGGACCTTTGGAAGAGCAGGCAATGCTCTTAACCACTGAGCCATCTCTCTAGCCCCTCTGATGTTGTTTTTAAAGAGACAGATGAAGAAGACAAGATAGTAGAGCCCCAAGTGGGCAGCGGTCTTGGGTATTCCAGAGAGTGTGTGGTCTGAAGCATGGCCCTGTCTTCTAGCCAGCAGGGATGGAAAACGGTAGTGAACAAACCCACTCCAACATTCCCTGTTCCCAAAGTGGTGCGCATAACAAAAATAAGGAAACCACAGAAATGTATATACATTCAATAAAAGTGGTGTTTTATGTCTCTGGATGCATGACTTTATGGACAAAGCTCACCTCCCGGCTATGGAGGATCAAAATCTAAAATTCTACAGGCTCTAATCACAGTCCAGGCACTGAAGAAGAAAGCCACCCACACACCCATTTGCAGGTGCACACATTTTCTGTGTGAGAAAACACTGGGCAGGCCATGTCCATCTCAAATTGTCGATGACTTAAAAAAAAATGAATAAGTCCTCAGCACATACTTTTCAGTGGCACCTTCTCCCAGAGGTAAGGTCCATCCATAAACCCTCTGCAGAAGGAATTTTTAGCAGAAGTGATTTTATTTATCAAGCTACACATTCTTCCATTTCTGCAGAGGCGTTTACAGAGTGGTACAGACTGTTCAATTAAAATGCAATTATCCCACAGAACTGCTATGTCTGTACCAAGGCAGTTATGTCTGATGGATGAGGTGCAGAGCTAAAAAACAGGGGTCTGGGCATCTTACAGGAATGCTGGTACTGGTTTACTGAGGGACCTCCAGAGACTGAAGATTCGTCAGGACTCAGTTTCCGTGCAATTACTTCAAGAGAAGACAACTAACTGAAAACCAATTAGTGGAGCACTTGAGCATTCCAGATGAATTGGGGTATCTTAAATGCCACCTCACCCAAAGAGCTTCCTTTGGTTCTTCTAATTCTGTCTCTTTCTGTTCCAATCTTTTTCCTAACTTAAAAATCATTTGATTTGAATTTGTATTATAGGCCTTAATATATTCTAGTTCATTCCAAGTTCTTTATATAGATGAGTATAATCTTCTTTAAAAATTCCAGAAGATATTATGATTTAAGATGTCCATGTGCCTACGACTGTGTTTCACATATAACAAATACTAAAAGTTTGTTGAATTACTCTCAGCCGAGGAATGGAAAGGGTTCGTGGCTTCTTTGGAAAGTGTATTCTTTGTAAGCATTAATCCATAGGCTGTAAATTCCCGGAAATCACTTACTAGATTCCTCTGTTCACCTATGGGTCTCTAGCATCTAACACAGAGCCTGGCACATCTTAGACACTCAAAACATGCATATTCAAACAAATGGATGAAGGTGTGAATAAACTGGTACTAGCAAGTGGTTTTTTGTGTGTGTGTGTAATACAAAGTATGGCATGGGAAGCTATGTAGGTGATTTACTGGAGAATTTTAACCAAGAAGGGAAGGGTTTGAATGGTAGGTAGCCTAAGGAAGCAGGAAGATTTTGTGGTTGCCACTACTAATGATCTAAAGAAAGAACACTGGCATGGCTGTAGGTGTTCACTCTACCTGCAGCCCTGGCTCTGGCTCTGACAGGTCTTTTTCATATGGGAAGCACTTTAATGGCAAATCTTCAGTGTAACCAAAATAAAGGTCACTGGTTAGGGAAGGCTGATACTATTTGTAACTAGGTACCAGCTGTCTCAGTGTCAGAGAGAGAGAGAGAGAGAGAGAGAGAGAGAGAGAGAGAGAGAGAAGTGGGGAGGGAGCTATGCTGAACAACAGCTGGAGAAGCTTGGACTAAAGATTAGGTTGTCTTCAGTGTCATTAGGAAAAATTATACTCCTCATTATGATACAGATGAGATTGTGCACATGGGTTATCAATCTCTGAGAAGTTACAGCAACTACAGCCTCGGGGGAAGATGAGAGTTCTAGCTTTCAATATTGGCATCATAAAGAGCTCTACTGCAGCTTCGACTTCTCCCTCACAGCGGCCGGGAGACTTCAGACAGTTAAATTCTTCTAATTTGTCAAAACACAGAGGCAAACGATTGCTCGTCAGACTCTAAGAGCATCATTCGTTTGGTTTTAGTTGCTAAAAATCAAGACATTTCTCCCTTTAAAGGGTGTGGCTATTTTTATATAAAATTATAAGCTGTAAGTTTGATTGTACAGCACACAGACTCTTCTCTCACTTCCACAGAATCTGGCTCTGTGTCACACATGTGCTCAAGAGCATATGAGTCACCAGAAAACCTTTTCTGATCCTCTCCAACAACAGATTTCCTTTCTGATCACATTACAGTCTTTCTATATACTGTTCTGTATTTTCTTACCCATTTTATTTCCATCAATAAGCCTCCAGCAACCATGCCACCAGGCTACAATTTTCTAATTAAACTATAAATTTCTAAGACTATAAAGTCTATGAGGGCAGGGAAAATTTGTAAAATTTTTTTGAGATGGTGAACTTTGAACTTGCTATGCAGTCCAGGTTGGTGTCAAATTTGTAGCTCCTCTGGCCTCTGTCTCCTGTGCTGGATTTGTAAGTGTGTGCTACCAGTCACAGGTACAGATTATCCTTAATTTGAAAACATGTAGAGTCATGTGTTATGGCACATGCCTATGATCCCAGCATACATGAAACTGGGGCCAGAGGATTGCCCTGAGTAGGAGCTAGCCTGAACTACATAACATATTTGAAGCCATCTAAAACCTTACAGAGTAAGAATAATACTTACTTAATATATTATATTAAGTATATTATATAATATTATACTTTTATAGAGTAAAATACAATATATATCTATATATATTTTTATACTATATATATCATGCCCCCAAACCAACCAACCAAAAACCCCACATGGAATAGTATTGGGTTGGTTTTATATATATAATTTAAAGGCAAGAGAACTCTCTGAAGTTTGGTGGTATTTTTAGCAAGAAATGTACTAGACTATTGTCCAAAGTCCAGTATATTTAGAAAATAACTTTTCCTGGTGATATTTCAGCTCAGGATCATTGGTGATTTATTCTGGTTTCCAGTCCAGCCTGGCCCAAGTCCTTTGGTTCAGGTCCTCTCTTACTAGTCTTTTAATTTCAGCTTTACCAGAGACAGAACATTAGAAAACTCCCAGTGATGACAAACTATAATCTAAAAAAAAAACCCTTATTATTATTGGAGAATTTAAGCTGCTATTTTGACCTAATTATGGTTGAATGACTTTTCAACCAATTTCACCATATATAGCCCAAATCCAACTTAGAAAACCTGCACAGGCAGTCTCCAAGGTGTACTTCCATGGATAGAGGTTTGTTCTTCCTGCCCTATCTTAATGAGCTCAGTAAGGCTGTGTATGGATGACGGAACAGCCGCCAGATTCCACCTCCAGGGTGACAGCAGCTCAATTGTGGGAGAAGTGCTTCTTAAAATTTGCATATTCTGTGTACAGTAGGCATATATATATATGCACACATCTCTATTAATTTTAAAATGACATTTCGAAAGCCTACTTGTCTACTCACTTTTTTTGCCAGAAGGATGAATGGAGTCTAGGGATACTGAGATAAAATGGACTAGAGCAAGGCAACAGGAGGGGTCGAAGCCAGTTTCACTAAACAAGGTAGGAAGTCACATAACAAAGACCAAGATAGTTACAGTAGAGATGGAGGGAAATAAAAAACAATTCAAGGTTCAAGTATTAATCTAAAGGCCTTGGTACCAAATGAGAAGAGAAGTGAAGAACAAGGAATAAAAGTGGAATTCCTGCTTCTGATTTGAGCTGCGAGGCAGGCAATGATATTACCCACTAGACTTTGAAGCAGAAACAGTAGACTGAGTTCCTAGAGGCTAAGGTTAAATGCCTGTAAGACATCCAGCTGGAGACAGTCAGAAATAGACATACAGAATAGTATATTCAGGATATAAGGGATTTAGCAGCAGAAGAGAAGTCAGAAAAAAATCATGACTGGGAATCATTAGCATATGGATGATGTAGACAGGATTTGCTGGAGAGCAGACCACAGACAAGGCAAGAACACCAATAGATAGGATTTGCCAGAGAGTAGACCATAGAAAGAGCAGGACACAAACACCAGGAAGATGCACATAGTCAGAAAGCAGCGGGGGCAAAACAGGTATGGAAACAAGCACGGAAGGATGATTGGATCAGGATGGCCAGCATTTTAGAGAGGTCAAGGCAGGCTGAGGATTGCTGCACAGCTTGGATTTAGCAATCAGGCAGCTTGACAGGAGCATTTAGAAGTTAGCTGAGCTGGTAAGAGGAAGTAAAGGAGACACTGAGTAGTAAAAGAACTTCCAAGAAGTGTGGCTGCAAGGAGCAGAGAAGTGAGAAGCCACATCGGGGTGGGAGGTTCTACAGATGGCTGAGTTTCCATAGGAGAAGCCTGACCATGTTTTGAATGCTGAAGGAAAGGGTCACTAAGACAGAAGGTAAGAGCTGTGAGGTGGAAACAGACCAACTGTGGATATTCACAGAGAACCTGAAGGAGATGGATCCAGAGAAGCCATCCATAGTCATAGCAACAGAGAAGGCCTTGAGTAGCCGCTGTAAATGAAGGGAAAAGGAATCAGGACACCCCTTATCCTCTCCTATGTTGTAACTAAAAGGTTCTTTTCCAAATATCTCATCACAGATGCCTATCCTAACTTATGTTCAAAAAAGTGTTGTGTACAAATACAACCCAAGAATTGCTGTGGCTAGATGATTACCCTAACATGTATGAAGCAGCATACAGATATAAAAAGATGAAATTCAAATTCTTATAAATCAGCATTTGTTAACATTTTTTGGTATTCTTTAAAGAATAATCTACATTGGTCCAATCTATCTTCATGAAATGAAAATTGGCCAACCATCATCACTAATGCTGCCCATGTGTCTAGGGATGTGCTCGTGGGAACTATCAAGAACTCTGTCCCGGCGCTACAAGACACACATCGCATGATCACACAGTTTCTGACCAACTATGGTCAACACTGGTTGCCATTTTTCCTCTAAAAATTGGACTCTGACTTTGCTCACTTCCAAGGAAAACAGTTGTCTGGGCCTGAGAGGAGGGTCTTGGTGAGCTCTAGCCCATCTGGTTTAGGAATGGGTGTGTGGCACAGGTTTTTGTTTTTGTTTTTTCCAGATGAAACTGCTGGAAAGGGGCTTTCTAGAAGAGGGGGGAAAAGTAGCACAAAGATGAAACACACCTTCTGTCTCCCCAAATATCTAATGCTCAGAAGGATTGCTGTCATCAAGGGGGCCACCCAATGGGGACAAAGCCTGTGCTAAAGAGGACAGCACAAATGGCAGAAGAACTCTCGTGCATGGATCCACTGCAGTGTGAACAGCTGAATCAGCCTTGGGATTCTTGTCAATTCATTTCTCTGCTTCTAATTGCAGTTTGGTTGATATGATGGGGTCAAATGGTTAAAACTGCAACAAGCAGGAATGAAGAAGATTAAGGCCAGCCTGATCTACATAGCGAGTTCCAGACCAATGAGCCCCTGGGCCCCTACTCAAAGCGGGGGAGGGTATTTAAATACTTAGTGGTTTATTAATAAGACTTATTTTATTGTGTTTATTCACTAAATAAAGAGTAAGATGAAGGAGTTCTGGCCAGACAGGAAAAAGACATGGGGTGTAGAGAGAAATCAGCAATTGAAAGCATGTGTAAAGTCCCACTCAGGATTTTTTTTTTGCCCACTCCTTCCTCCAGGGAAATGGACTGCACTGTCTTTATCTCTTGCTTTCCCTACACATCCTTAATCATTAGCTTTTCCTTCTCGGTTTGTGACTCACTCTCAGTCTTAGACGTCAGAACTCTACTAATAGTCCCAGGGAAGAGACAAACACAAATACTAATTACTCATTGAGGATATCCACTTCTGCCACACCAGGTATTGGGGGTGCATTACGTGGGCTGGCTACCCTGTCTCACCTCCCACATCTACAGATTGAAGTCACTTAAATCAGCAGCACATACAGTCTTAACTTCCACAGCTTGCAATCCTGTTCGAATGTCTCTGGGAAAGCTGTATCTCCACAGCTCTCTACCTCTCCACCCTACTTTGCCCCTTGGCCTCCACTCTCAGCACAAATTAGCTGATTGCCCCTCTAGTCAGCCCTCTTTGCCAATCATCTAAGGTCTGCCTATGATCTGTAGCACTGGGCAACGTGGTGGCTCTCTTGATGACTCTCTTGATGATGGGCTCATTCTGCAGTCTTCCTTGGCTTTAATTTTTGACATCTCATTTCTTTCAAAGTGTTTCCCAGATTTGGCATTTTGACTCCGGCTGTCTCCAGTATAAACCAGATGCTCATATCCCATACCTGCACATTGTAGTCTAGAGCGTGGTTCTCTGTCTGCGAGCTCCTCTCCCACCTTACCATCTGCCATCTCTCCACTCAGCAATCTGCCTACAGTGGCTCGCACTTGTTTGCTCCACTAAACTCGAGCTCTTTTGGAGAGGTATCAAGGTCCTCTCTAATACCCTTCTATCATCTTCCAGGCAGCCCGACAAGCAGGACACTGATGTGGTCACATCTGTGCTCTGGAATCTATAGTACCGACCTTCCTGTTCTGGGACAGTCAGCAGTTTCAGTTTTCCTGAATCTTCCTCATCCTTCCTGGACCAATTCATCTCTCATCTCCATGAAGACTGCAATAACTCCAGCTCCTTTATCTTTAGACTCTAAGTACCATTTCTTCAGCATCTAATTGCCCTAATAAAGGTCCATTCCCTCCTTTGAGAAGCCATATTCTACAGCCCGCTGTCCTTTGCAGTAGTACAGTCCTGAACTAGGGGTAGGGGATGAGATCACTTTTTAATCACACGACCATCGTTTAAGTAGCAAACTTCTTCCCTTTAGAGTTTTAGCTACCAAAAACATTAAAAAGGAAAGTAGGGGTCAGAATGTTCTGTAGCCCTTGGAAAGCCTGATATGAGCTCCCAAAGGTACCTGTCTCAGATGGAAGGGTCCCATATTTAGAAAGGAGATCACTGATTCCCAAAGCTACATCACTGAAGAACTGACTGTGCCTATGAGCAAGGAATGAGGGAGGGGCCCAAGTCAAGCATGGGGTGGGGCAGTCTGGGACTACATTTACCACTGTGGCTTCCTCCAGTGGAGTCACTTGGTGCCAAGGGAGGTGGATGCGGCTTGTCCATCAGCATGCCAGAAGAGGGGGCTCCTCCCAAAGGGACAGAGGGAATGGAGTAGGAGCCTGGGACACCGGAGACAGAGGGAGGGTACCCGGCCTTGGCAGCTTTCCCTGCTTCATACACTGCGGAGGGAGATGAAGAGCGAGAGAGATCATGTAGTCCCACCCTCCACAACCCTCATACCCCGAATCCCTGAGGTTCCATTCTTCAAAGGGAGTGCCCAGACAAAGGTATTCATTCCTCCAAGACTGAACTAGTTCACTAGAGTCACCAATACCGCTTCTCCTTGGGTTTCTCCGACTCCCTGAAAGGGCAGCAGTGTGAGGAACTACAGTGTTTAGAATCTGGCAACTAAGCAACCCTGAAGTGGATCATGGAGCTGTCATGGCAGTATTGCCACTTGGAACCACCCTGTCTTTAAGCTACCACGGTCCCTCCAGAGGGGTCTAGCAAAGGGTCCTCCAGGGATGCTTCTAGGTGGAGCAAAGCAAACACTATGTATGCACACGGCTCCTGTCTGTGTTTTCAAAAGCAAAGCCAGTAATCCAGTTCCTTCCAACACCATTTCATTCCTAAAGATTTTAAAGATGGAGTGTACCTCTCTCTTTCAAGATGTATTTAGTTTATAGTTGGCTTTGACTAATAAGTTAAACCTGTGAATCCCCAAATGAGAACTGGTCCCTATTGTGGCCATTTTCATCATATGAGTAAATAAAGCGTATGGGTGTCTGCTGGACGGTACCCAAAAGTCACAATTTTTACCTTTCACTTATAAAAGACGCATACTCTCTGCATCTAGGAGAATGACCCAGTGCAGGTTTTCTCGGCCTGAATGTTCCACAATGTCACCATTCTGATCCTGCCCTTCCTTTAATCTACAGTGTCATGAGCATTAGGAATGTATGATTAGGAATGTATGCAACAGATGTGCATGCAGATGTGCATGGAGGGGAGGAGAGGAGCAGGAATGGTCTTCCCTGAACCCAGAGGTAAGGAGTAGAGCAAGAACTCAAGGCACATGGTTGTCAGATGGAGAGGTGACATTTCTTTTGCTCATTCTACGTCTCCCCACAACTCCCTACTCACAGGCCTGGGGGCAGCAGCAGGAATCTGGGCAGCACGGGCAGCGGACATAGCAGCAGCAGCTGTGAGGGCAGCACTGGCACCAGCAGATCCCCACCAGCACGAAGAAGAGGAAGATCCCCAGGATCACCAGGCCGACAAACACCCACTCTGGAAGGATGCACAAAGAAATCTACTCGAGGTAGCCCCCCTTCAGGGCACGGCATACACGGATGGGCATCTCCCTGAAAAAGAGGTGAGTGGGAAGGACCTGGGGAAGAAAGGACATCTGGCCAGGTTGGAGGGGCCCCAGACTCACGAAGAACTCAGGGACACAGAGAAAAGAGAGCCGGGTAACCTGTGTCTCTTGAGGTACACTGAGTAGCCAGTTTGTGACTGGGGACTTTGGGGCTCCTGACTGGAGAATAAGAATAAAGGTGGGACAAAACCTTGGGGTGGGGTCTTGTGTGCTGGGTTCCTAACTGGTGGAGTCTGTAAATGCTTATCTTTCATAATGAAGTATCTTGTTTATAAGCTAAGAGTTCTTGCCTTATGTGGAGGTCCATGCCTACAGTTCTAGAACTCCGAAGGCTAAGACAGAAAGATCAGAGCAGCCTGCACTAGATGTGAGACCTCAAACAAGCAAACAAAATCTGTAAATCTAAATCTTGAGGGGACAGGGAGGCAATGTGCTTCCATGGCCTGCGTAGATCATCTTTATGGGACCTAGGCTCAGTGTGTATTCATCTACTTTCCTGGGACATCTTCCCTGCCATTAGCACCAGGGCAGAGATCCAAAACTCTTGCTTTAAACCTCAATATCTATACACAGTGAGAGAGGGGAAAGAGGCATATTTTAAGATAGAGAAGACACAGCCCCTATGCCCAAGGCAGGTTTTGGTCCGATCACATTCAAGATGACCATGTCAGCCAGCATAGCCAAGAATTAAGTGGCTCAGGTCGCTAATGAATGGCAAGGCTGAAACGAGCATAGCTAATGTGTTTGTCAACTTCTATAATTTTCATAGCTCTGTCTGAGGCTGACCATGAATTTTCATTAATTTACTCATCTAAAGGATGTAAAAGGAAGTAAATTGTATCTGGCTTGAATAAAGGTGACTGTGACTCTCAGATGACTTGTCACAGTGTTAAGCTATTTGGCTTGGGAAGAGTTCACCTTGTCCCTGGAGCCCTGGACAGACTGGTGTGACCCATACTTTTCTTTAAAAGCTGAAAGACCAAAATGATTGGAAGCCATCCATTCAAAATCCCTTTATAATGAGCTTCAGCACACAATGTTTTTCTTAAAGTTTGGCTATTAACTATGACTTCTATTAAATTAATTTTTAATTTGGGAACTTGAGAATGCAACTTTTATAAGTAAAGAGTTTTATGACAATAATCGAATCATTTGACCTTTGGTTGGAACATCACTCCCTCAGAAAGAAAACAAACATCTCATGTTTTCTGAATGCCCTCCACCCCCATTTATCCATCTGCAATACATTCAATCTCTCTTCAACTTTGTGTCTGACTTGAACTGTGTGGAGAACACTCTTGCTGAGGATAATAGACAGCATGAGGCTTTAGGTGGGGCCTTATAAGAAACATAATTTGAAAAGGTGGTGGTTTATCTCTGAGGTGGTTTGGGTCAACTATAGGGCATGGAAGCAGTAGTATAGGAGACAGAAGGATAAAAGACCAGCCAGTTAAACTTGAGAAACAAAAGAATGTTATCTCAGCCGGGTTTGGTAGAGCATGCTTGTAATCCCAGCACTTGGAAGATCGAAGAAAGGACCACTACAAACTGAAGGTTAGCTTGAGACACAGCAGGTACCAGATGAGCCATGCCTACATCTCAATAACTAAACAGGCAAATAAATCAATCAGTCTGTGAATGTGTTCTTGGAGTCAAAGGGAAGGAACTCGAGGTGGACAGGACTGGATAGAAAATACAGAAACTGTTTCATGGACTTGGGAGACACAATTTTTACTTTGAAACATTACTTGTGACATTTTTACCTATGTAAATAAATGATTACAAATTGAAGGAACTTTTGATCAGGGTGGTTACAAGGAGAATGTCTCCCATGTCCTTGAGGACATCAGCAAGGAAAAAGTTGAGTTTAGTTGGCTGGCTAAAGAAAAAGGACTGGACGAGTTCATAGGAAACAATTAGTGAGGCTCTGGACATTTCTCAAAATGTTAATCAAGCCAAACCCAATGACCAGAGATATTTTATATCTCTCTGTTGCTATCAGGAAGACATTAAAGATCCAGCAACAATCAAGGCTAATCATACTCCTTACTATTCTTTCTACGGGTATGAACCTTCCATAGTTCATTTTTATTTCTCCCTGAACCTCCTTCAATTACAAGCTACAGTGCAGCACCAGACTGGTTTGTATGGCTGGTACCTTTACCTGAAGCTACATGAAAAAAAAATGTAGATATGTATTTGGGGAAGGTGATCCTGACATATGGTCCATGGATGCCTAGGGATTTCCCGTGTCTAAATACAAGCAATACAGGTCTGTGAATGCATGTTTTGTCAGGAAGGAAGAGGACATGTCTTTCCTAAGTATAAAAAAAAGATTTTTGGTAATGTTACAAAAGGCGCTTCAATGTAATGTGATTGCACACTCATGAATGGGTAAGCAGATAATTTAGGAAATAAGGAGTACAAATAAACAATACTCAAGGACATAGAACAGTCTAGGTATGGGTGAAATACGGAGATGGGCCTCAACATGACCAATGATACTGCATGCCTGACATCAAGGGTCTGGGTCACCGTCTCCACTTATTCTTAATTCCCATTATTCTTTTAGGGCCTAGGAACAGAAGGCACACAAAAGGCTTATCCAAGGGGCTTACTTCATCCTGGAAAAGGACAACAAACATTATGCAGACAAATGTACCCCCCCATCAAACAAGTAATTAGTGACTAGTGCGGAAGCAGACAGATGGAGTGACAGCAAATAAAGAGTTAAATGATTGAATACCTGGCATAATCTCCACAGCAAAACTGGGCAAGAGATCAGCAAGCAGCCCTGTCCTGCCTAGAAGAAGTAGAAGGAAAATAAGAAGGAAAGAGGTTACTCCAAAGAAAATGCAGCCCAATTCCTGGCACCCACCAGTGCCATGACCTCATAGGGCCACTGCTCTGTGTGCTGTGTGGTTAGAGAGTTGCATCAAGGCTGGGCTGAGTCAAAAGGAAAGACTATGCTGAGCATTTCTGGCAGGCATCTAAAGGAAGAGTGTACATAGCCTAGGTGGAAGCAGAAAAGGAAGCTTTTCTTATCTCTGACTGTTTATAGAAAGAGGACATCTCTGCCTCCATATGAGAAACTCTGCAAGAGCAGACTGACATACTCTATCTCCATCTCCGTGCATGAGCACAGCCTTCTCCACACACTTCGGTGGAAAGTCAAACCCATCTGTATCTAAACATTCCATCTACATTTTCATACAATCCATACACAGTCCCATGTCCATACAAAAACAAAAGTACACATTCGGTTTTAACTTAGAATTAACTAGCTTCATGGTTCTATTTATGGCTTAAAGATATTTCAATGATTAAAATATTCAAAGGCAATGAAGAGATAACGCTAGACTGGTTCCACACTCCTCTACACTCCTTCTGGCTTCAGAAATACTCTGTACATATGTATATGGTATGGTTTTTCCATATGGCACCCACAGCTGGCATTGCATGTACCCAAGTGCCTTCTGTGTGACAGTGCGGAGAAGCTTCAAAGCTGGTGTCAAAGCAGGTGCTTCTCGGGGGCTCTGGGAAGCAAAGATCTGTGCAGGAAATAAGATGCTAGAAGATGTGAGGGGTGAGACTAACCTGCGCTATAGAAGCTACTCTGCCTGTTTCCACCTTATTAGCAAACTTCCTTTGTCTCTGACTTGTGATGATAAAAGGTCACTGGGGTACATTTAGGCATACAACGGAATCCTTCTTCATCTTGGTGCATGGCAAGTGTCTCCAGAACAGCACTGTTCAACGACAGTTTAATGCCAACAACATGGGTGATTTTAGCTTTTTTAGCAATAACATTAAGAATGTACAAGCAAACAGAAACAAGTAACCTAATATCTTTTTTTTTTCACTTACATCAGTATCCACAATATATTGTCATTTTAAGGGCTCATGACTACATGTAGCTGTTGAACATCATACTTCTACAGGTCCACAGGGTTATAGTTATACCCACGATGACTTTCTATTATGAATCTAATTAATGTCTTAGACCACAACATATCTAAAGATGTTTAAAATATTGGTAGCCTTGATCTCTAAATGGCAAATACAAATGAATCTTCTCGTTTAACTAGAGGCAGCAAGAAGTATATTTGGAAGTACCATTAGTCCAAATTGAACACACACACACACACACACACACACACACACGCACACACACACACGTAGATGGAAGCTTCTGTTCCACCCAGTTTCCACCCCCCCAAAAAAACCACACAGAGGCTTATATTAATTACAATTTTTTGGCCTTTTAGCACAGGCTTATTATTAACTGGCTCTTACAACTTAAATTGACCCATGATTCTTGTCTATGTTTAACCACATTGCTTGGTACCTTTTCTCAGTGTGGCCTTCTCATCTTGATTCCTCTGCATCTGCTGGCCACTGTGTCTCTGCCTTTCCTCTTCCCAGAGTTCTCTTAGTCTGGTTGATATGCCTATATTCCCTGCCTGGCTACTGGTTTTATTAAACCAATATGAGTGACAAATCTTTACAGTGTACAAGAGAATTATCCCGCATCATATACACATTCATACACACACACAAACTGCACACTATACCTTTCCATCCACCCATACACAGTCCTATTTCCATACAAAAAAAAACCTCGTGCACATGGATTTTGCTCATTGAGAAACAACTATATTGCTTCTCAGCCTTTTGGCTAAGATCAAGTGTGGAAAACAAAATATGTGGTTTACATTTTGAGTCTAGAAGTCATTGGTTCCTTCTTATATAAGGAAGTCCACCAATAAGCAGCTCTGACAAAGGCCAATGGGGGAAAGGTACCTCTGGGACACTAGGGGAGGATACAGAAGCTGAGGAAAGACACTAGTGAGTAGGGAGGAGGCAGTCTTTGCTTGCTCTGTTCCCTTGGCTCTCCACAACAGCAGGAGGATACCATCGTAACGTGTATCCTCCTGGTCAAGACTCCTGCAAGGGGGAACAGGTCTACATTTGGAAAGCTACATGTATATCCCAAAGGAATACTTCTACTGGCTGATGCGTTAGGCCAGCTTAGCTGCAGCAAGCCTTGACAAGGAGGGTTCTCTTATTGAACCTCCATCTTTGCACACCTGGCATCAGAATATGGCTCTGAGGTTTGCAAGGTCTCTTAGAAGGAGAGCCAAGTGGGCATTAAGGAAGGTGTCCTGAAAGAGACTTCTCATGCTAGACTTTGGCTCATGCCTTCACAAAACGGTAAGAAGTAAGTGCCCCTAAGGATTACACAACCCCCTAGGTAAGAGATGAGATGAGATGGAGTTTGGGACCAAAATCTGAGCACGTGATTAAAAGCACACACTGGTCTCATCCGGAATGTTCTCTAAAAATATACCTTGGAAACTCAACAAGGAAATTAACAGATGGTCAAGGATTTAAGAAATTCAAATCTTAGACATCTCTTTCGCACATATTTAGTATTCATTACCATATAATAGGCAATTATATGAGAACTATACAAGGTTAACAAAACAGTTATCAGATGCTTAGTGATAATCAGATTTTGTTGTGTTTTCCTCCCCAGACAATTGGTGTGTGTGTGTATGTGCACATGCGCACACGTATCTAGTTAAATGAGAAACTATGCTTATGTTTATTCTGCAGATCTCAAGTCTACCAGAGTTTAAAGCATCTCCAGGTGTGCTGTGGGCCACATAACTAACTAGAATCATGATATAAATTTACTCTTTATACAAGCTACCAATCTGTAGGCTGTCTTATGGTATTAGTTATATGATTTATAGATGATAGGTATATATCTCCATATATGTGCACATATAATTTTAGTTATTTATTTATGTATTTATTCACTGTGGTTTCTTGAGAGAGTCTTGCTATGTAGCCCAGCCTGGCATGCTACTCACAATCCCCCTGCCTCTGCCTTTTGAGAGATTAGATTCCAAATGTGTGTCACCACATCTGGCTATGAGAGCTATTAACGATAGACCATCCATATAGCTAAAGAGGATTTGGTTCTCATACTTATCCCACCTGATGTCAGAAAAACACCAGAATAGAAGTCAAAGTGGTCAGGAATGCTTTGCTATTGATTTACTTGGTAACTACTTCAGGCAAATAGCTCCCTGTCCTGGTCTCAGTTTTCTCATAGTAGATAGAAGGACTTAGGAACTAACAGTGTAAATATATCTTGATTTCTTTCTGAGACAGTGTGGATTTCTGCCCATGGCCTTAATGTAATTATTAATAGGTATTGGTTTTTGCTTGCAAAATATCCTCATTTGGACAATTAATGATATGGTCACCATATTTAGTTCTCAAACCTAACACCCAGTGGATGGAATTAAAACCCAACTGTCCATAGAAACAAGCTGGAGAAGCAAGTGAGCTTAGCCGGCTATGTGTAAGATAACTGAAAACATTGTGGGGGTGACAAATGGCTGCGTCTTTAGGGGGCCACTGCCGTTCGGCTCTAGCCAACTGTTGCCCGATGGATACACTGGGTGATCCTCTACGCAGGTTCACCAGACCCCAGATTTGATAGTGAAATAATCTAATTTTAAAACATTAAGCAAATTAATTCATATATTTTTAAACTAGTGGATAAGCGAAACAAACTATGTCTGTGGGCTGTACAGAACCTTGGGATCATGGGTTTGTAACCTCCAAAGGGACACACACAGAGAAAAAGCTTGATTTCCACAGAGGCTGTTTGGGTTCCCTTGACAGTGCTCTAACATTGCTTTCACATGCGGAATGACAGTTCTGGTTACCAGTGTTCAAATTCAGATTTCAAAACAACAGTGTTACATACGGCGTCCTTAGCCTTTCTTACTTCTGGGGAACCAGAATGGACACCGCAGGAGAACATCAAAGAGATCTGTGTTTTGTACTCTAGACCTCTTCATTTCTGTACCTGAAACCCATAAACTAAAGAGGGAAAGTATCAGAGATATGCATTATAAGAAATTCACAACCTTTGATACTCCAACAGGAAGACCGACATCAAGTTTTTCATTTTCCCTGAAGCAACAGACAATAGCTGATGTTTCCAGTTCCCATAATGCACTTGAGTAGAGTTTAGCCCCAGGGAGGCGTGGGTGAGAGAGTCTTGCAGTAAAGTGGGCAAAATTAAATGTCTTTAGAATTCAAGACACAGTAAGAGTTTGGGGATAACAGACAACACCACTATATCAACAGCACGGGAATACAGAGCTCTCCGACTTTTGCACCATGACTCTATTTTTATTGGAGCGAAAAGCATTTTAAAAATTGAATTTATACTGCGATCTTTATATTTCTGAAAACCATTTTGCTTCCAGCTCCTTTCCTAACAATTCCTAAGAAATGCTACTGTCAGTTAGAAATGTGCTATCATTTCTTCTCTTCTGTTGCACCCAGAGAAGGTTTGATCTTAGCGTATGGAAACAATAGCAGTAAATACACCCTGGGTTTCAGCAGCGCTTTACCGTGCTGGCGAATCACTGTTATTCTTCCAGGATTCAGCTTAAGAGAGGTAATTACAAGTCAGTTTACTGTCTGAGGGAAAGACGGGAAGCAGACCCTGTGGATAGAAGGCCATATTTACTCTTTTCAAATCAAAGCTCTAGCTATCAGGAGAAAATACGGTTTTCATGTAAGCACTCAGTTTTCTGCACAGCTTGCAAAATCCATTGCTTTAAGGAAATTTCCACATGAATAAGCCAAATGCATCAAGCCCACTAAAAGCTTGTGCGTGCACACATACATGCACCAGCTTCGCAGCTACACGTGTTCCTTGGGTTGAGTGCTTAGAGTAGAAACATGCACTATGAATGCACGATTTGCACATCTTACCTCCTAATTGTCAAATCCAGCTGTTCCCTCACACTGCCACTTTCAAGTTATCCCCGGTTGAGCTGTGTGTACATAGTCCTAGGAAACCAGCTCACTTCAGAATGTCTCCAGCTCACACATTCATTCATTTGTTCATTCACTCAAAGATGTGTATGTTTTGTCCAGTGGAGACAGAAGCAGCAACAAAACACAGTCGCTTCTGAGGATCATCTTAGCCACACCCGTGCAGCTCAAACACCAACAGAAGACTCCAATTTAGTCACTTGCTTCTTTGTCATAAAACGTACTAATCCCAAAGGACGTTCTATCTGCTATGGCTGTTTTTCTCAACCTCCTTTGCCTGTGTGTATGTGTGATGTGCATGCATATATACATGCTCAGATGTGCTTGGACGTGTACGTGTGTGATATCTGTGCATGTGTGCACATGCAGATGGAGGCCAGAGGTTGGTACCAGGTGTCTTATTCAATTGCTCTCCACCTAGAGCAGGGTTTCTCACTGATTTGACTCACCTAGCTAGCCAGGTTCCTCTGGTGTCCTCTCTCTCTGCCTTCCTTGTGCTGGAATTGTAGGCAGTCTGTTCAGCAGGCATTAACCGAGATTCTAGGTCATTGTGCTTGCTCACAAGTGTTTTGACCTAGTAGCCATCTCCTTTGCCTTTTGGACATCAGGATCCATCTGGTCACAGGGCATTAGCCAGAGACACAGTACTTGCCACATTTTCTACTTCTCCATTTCATAGCTTTGCCTTCATATATGTCATAGTTCACTTCCTGGTGGCATTTCTCCCAAAGTGATAATTTCTTTTCTTGGTAGCCGGGGTCCTCAAGGTAGAAGTTCATTACTTTCTTTAGCAAAACAAGTGTTTGAACTGGTCAAGGACTTACTGCTCAGTCTACAGGACTCCAAAATATGTTCTGACAGAGGCCTGGGTGGCTGCTACAAGAAGCTGTTTCCTCCTCCAAGCTCCCCAGGAATGCTGCACACACCTTCAGTGTTTTTTATCTCTCAGTGATTCTTTTACACACACCTCCTTTAAATGGCTAGAAGCACCTTTAGAACAGGGTCTATGCTCCACACTTAGCATCTCGGCAGACAGGTCCTCTATCCACCCATCAGATTCTTTGAGGCTTTCCAATAGGAAATCCCCACAGTTTACTAGGCTGAGCTTCTAGCTAGGCTTCTGATATGTTGCTCATTACAGTACCTTCTACCCAGTCCTGTAGATTCTTATGGGAAGGATGAAGGAACTGTTCAGTTGCTAATTCATCCACGCTGCACTTTTCAATGTATAGCAAAACATTTAGCATCCTGGAGTCAGTGTTCAATGCCAAGAATGTACTTCGGGCAATAGAACATCTTGCCATCTAAGAGACTGGAAGCACCATCCCACTCCACACCAATGAAAATAAACCAAGCTAGTGTGTTTTCAAAGAATTCATTATGGAGATGTAATCTGAATATAAATTTTACCCCCAAGAGATTGCTTTTGTCTATGCCCTTTATATTTCCATTCAAGTTCTGAGAGTTCAAGCCTTCAAAATGTAAAGGAAGACAAAGTCCTAGATTTCATACAACCTTGTTTTCAGAAACTAAATCGGGCTCCTTGACAATAATGGGCAAAGACAGGGCGTTGAGAAACTCATGTAAGGGAGGGATGACAGCACTTTTCTCATCCTTACGATGCCCAGAACACAGTGATCTCTATTCATTTATTTGAGTAAGATAACTAGAGACACTCGCAGGTGTGTCAATATACTGAGTGAGTGAACTCTCTCTTTAGGATGACAGCAAATGCCTTCCCAGTTCCTTGCAACTCCCTGATTCCCCCTTCTGTTTAACACACATCTTGGCTTCATCTGCTTCCAAGCTTTCCTTAGATGCTCTGGATCCATCTTCAGGGTTGTACTGGATCCGCCCTCTGTGCTCTCTGCTCCAAATCCTCCAAAATGCTGTTTTCTTACATCTCTGAGGACAGCAGGTGCCTTTCTCTGGCCCCTGTATGAGTGTGTAAAGATGTTTCTATGGCTATGCTTTAAGGGTTGTTTCTATGGCTATTTAAAATACCAAATATATTGGAAATTTCCCAGGGGCACACACATGCCTGATTTTATTCTATATTCCCATGGCAACCATGATTCCAATAAATATAGTTTATGACTATCTGTCACAAGTGTGGATAGAGCCTCCCTTTCCTTTACATATATTTATAAACTATGTATTTAAGCATTTCATGTGTTTATTTTTTTCTTTTTGTGTCTTTTATATTTTAGTTCACTTTAGATTACAGACTTAGAGGAGAATAATTCAGACAGCAAATTCTCTCTATAAAATGACTACTGTTGGATCATTTGCAATTAACTGGTAATAAATGCTTCCAGATTTTTGGCAGTGTACTACAAGCTTGGCGAAAGACATTGACTTCTTCTATTTACACGTTTTAAGTCATATTTTATTGCTAAAAATGAACCATAGAGGTTAGTCCAGACCACAGCCCCTGCCTGGTGTTTTTAAAAAAAAAAAAAAAAAAACAGAGAGGGGTTAAGAATCTGGAAGAAAGTCATGCATCTGCCTGAAAACCAAGCTAAGAATAGAATACTTAACTCCACCTGTGCCCCTCACCCCCATGATGTCACTGAGTATCAGTTTTGGCTTATCCTGATCGTAAAAATATATACTAAGTGCTTCTTTGTCTCCCGGCATTTGAACCGAATGTCTGCGAAGCCCTAGTGCTTCTGAAATTCCTCTACTTACATAATGAAAGTATGATTTTTGGATGTAGAAAATGTTGGAGATTGTTGAAAAATCCCAGCAACCTCTTACAGTGGCAACTAGAAAATGATTACTGGATACATCCTAACACAGTGTGACCTAATTAAAAGGCATTCACCGCTGCTGCAAACTAATAAACAATAATAAAAATGATTGGAAAGGTACTTAGCCTGTGCAAAGTGCTGTAGTAATCCAACCTCCCACCCTGCGAGAGTGAATGGATGGAAAATAACATTAGTAATAGAACATGCTTGACTTGTCTGAGGTGACACGCAAGAGAACTGGGCTGACTTAAAATTGATGGGGAGGGTGCAATGCCACTGAAGGAGGAAATTGAGTTTTGGGGGGGTCTAGTGTGATTTTTTTTTACACTTACTTGTGCTGGAAACAGACGAGCACAAAGACATATTCAGGGACCACTACTTTCTTCGGTGGCGGTTGGGTGGATGGGGGAATAGAGGGGTGAGGGTGATGCTGAGGTCACAGACAGGCCCAGAGGGTACGCAGTTTAAGAGGTTATGCAAGGCCAGAGTTCCTTGACCTTTCCTTGGTGGCCAGCCCTCTCTTAGTATGAGCGGCTTCATCAGGACTCTTTCCCAGAGCCCTCTCTGGGAAGCCAATTCAACAAAATCAGTGGCGTAGTCCTCCTCTGAACCAAACCTGCAGGCTTGAATAGCGGCAGCTGGCTTTGAAGAAAATGGAACTGCCTCCTGACCGGTTTTGAGGGACTGCCTTTCTTTCCTCCCAGGGCTGAGCCGATTTCTCAGTACCACCCACTCCAGTGCGGGGGATGGGGGCTGCACCTCCGCCCCCACGCTGGTGAGCTCTGGGCTCCGGGCTCCAGACCACAAAGGGATCGCGCAGGTTGACCCAGCTGCTCCAGAGCCACCCGGGGTAACCACGGCAACCGCGGTGGTCAGGAATGCACGCTAATTGAAGGGCCCGGTCCTCCCACAGGGATGAGCAACAAGTGAGGCAAAAATAGTGAGCTGGGCTGCCTATGAGGAGGGAGGAAAGGAGAGGCTCAGCTCCAGCCTTGGCCCTGTTGGCTGAGGGACTGGGGACCCATGAAGAGGGCCTGCCAGGCCTCATTTGTTTTCTTAAACGACGCGGGGCGGTGAAAAGCTGTGACAGGTCAGAAATCTTAGGATATATTTTCCAACCAGCTACCGTTCCGTGAAAGCACCATGCTTTCGCTGGGCCGCAATGCTTGATTCACGCAGATGAAGGGAGACATACATCCCTAAGTCCTCATAAATGAAATGCCAGCGAGCAGTAAGACCTGGGCTGGCTAAAGCGAGAGGGCAGAATTCTGTTTTGTTCAAACCACAGAAGACTCTTGAGATGGGTGACCACCATTACCAGCTCTCCTGGAAAACACCAGTGTTTGCACCTGCACTTGCCATAAGTTACTTTGACATTCCTCTCGCCCTTCACTCTGAAGCCTATTCTAGTTTAGATTATAAATTTTGCCACTCTCGTCCTAGGCCCAGTCAGATAGATCCTAATCCGAGTCATAGGTCTTCTCCAGATGCCACTAAACATCACTGAATAAGCCCTTAGCTAATCTTTACAGTTAGCTAAAAGCCATCCCCTCAGACAAAAAGGCTTTCGAAATAGTAACCAACATGAGGCAGCCCAAAGACAAGAAGAGTCCTGGGTCAGACTGCCCCAAGTCTACGATCATGACAATTTCAATGGGACTCAGATGTTACTGAGAAAATGTGAGTCTGTTCTTCATGGGTCAGTTCTCAAGGAGTCCATTGAATCTCTAATGGACTGTGCTTAAGGAAAACCAACTGTTTAGCGGGAGTTCTCAACATAGATTTCCCTAAAGAGGGTCCTCTCAGATTAGGGATAGGGGGACATGTGGAGGACGGCAAGGGTAGAAGAAGAACTAAGATCTGCTGAGTTATTAATCTTAACAATAGGTCTTCGGTGAAGAACGATTAATAGAAACTCGAGAGAGAGAAATTGGGGTTCAACCTGAAGATCTGAAAAGCAAAGCAGCCAGTCACTGGCTCTTACCTCGATCTCAGTCTGAAAATGGTGATCCTGCCTCCAGGAATTTTAGAATGAGACTGAGAGCTGTCTCCTCCCATTTATAATCCTCTCTAGGACTGAGATTAAAGGTGTGCACCACTGTGATTAAAGGCATGCACCGCCCAGTTTCTATGGCAACCCGTGTGGCTACTGGAATTAAAGGTGTGTGTCACCACTGCCCCGTCTGTAAGGCTCTCTAATCTTCAGGCAAGATTTACTTATTAAAATACAAATGAAATGCCACTACACTTCAGGGTTACTTTTATGACCCCCTCCTACTTCTACAGATTGGGAAACTTGAGTTCATGTTAGCACACAATGGGCTGTCTGACCCCAAAGCCTCTGCTATTCACATGGGACCATGCCCTGTACCCAAAGAGACACTGACCCCACCACCATCACTTAGAGTACAGATGAGACTGTGGGTGTCAGTGACTTGGTCTGTGTTATAGGAGGGGAGGTTCCAAAGCTTCCCTAGCCTCTACTCACTCTGCTTGCCACACTCACAGACACCCAAACGTCTCCTGGAGGGCAAAGCACCCTTCTGCTGAGCATCAATGGCCTAGCTATTTACTATCTAAACACAGCTTTAATCCTTTCTTATACTGTTCTTTCATCACTGCCAAACTGACTTTTATCTTCACAAAAGACACAAACTTTTAACAGGGACAAGATGACTATTTATGTATTTTGTATCTTTGTTGTGTGGGATCCCAATACAACTAAAAATATTCATTACATTTTTTATCATAATTCAAACAGAAATAATTGAAGCAATACTTATCCATTCTGTGGTGCTTATCAATGAGCAAGACTTGGATTATGCAATAAATTCTTGAAGCTGAGAGAAGCTCTTGCAGGGTGTGACAGGCTTGGCCCTGTATCTTTGAAGGAATCATAGTCTTCTTTTAGCTACAGTCGCTAAGGGGAGTTAGACTCCGTTTGGTGCCCGAGTAACTCCTCTGCCTCTTCTCTCTCCTCTATCCTTTCAATACATTTTCTCATTCTTTATAAAAACAAGGACAACAGAGACATCTAAGTAATCTTGAGGTAGAGTCGGCAAGAGGTTGGAGGCGAGACATCAGGGCAATGCCTACAAAACCCCACTCCTCCTCTTCTGTCCCTCTGTTCTTGCGAGTTCGTGGGGTTGTCTCAGCCCCTCTAGAATCCTGAAGGTGCATGTGTGTGCAGAAGTAGAATGTTTCCACCCTTGCTAGGGGTGAGTTCAACACACCGAAACAAGGCCAAGTCTGCAAATGAAATGTGGGCATAGCCCAGACCCTAAGATGTTCCAAAGGTTCTCTTCAGAGGCATGGCCAGAGTGTGGCTTTGTAATTCTTTTTTTTTTTTCTCTCCCCTCTGCCAGGAGTAAACTTTTTTCTTCCCCAATTCTTTTGCCCTTCTTCCTCTGTTTATAAATCTTCCAGAGAGAAACAGCAGCAGCCACTCTCTGAGATCAAAGTTTTAGCAGGCAACAAAGACCTCCAAGGAGGCTGTTGCTATGGGAACTCTGGGAGCTGAGGCCCTTCTAATAGGCAAATCTTCCTGGTTTGCAGCACCAGGCTGTGGCTGGCAAAGAGGGAGAGAAGGGGGATGGGGAGTCTTGGCAACAAGTAGCCTTTCTGAACAGCCTGAACTAAAATCACTGGGATGTGGGACAGGATTCAGACTGGAACTGCAGGAATGCAGGGGTGGGTGCTAGCAAGGGGTGGGAGCCAGGACATTCCTGCACAGTCTCAGGAAATACTCCCATTAAATATCCCTGGAGTCACCTCGTAGGAGATGTCCCCTCCCAAAATTTCATTGTTTATTTATTCAGTTCTTAATGGCTTTTTAAAATACCAGTGAACAGAGATGTTTATTTATACCAGACATATGAGTAGCTTGCATTAAAAAAAATCTATGCATGCCCATTCCTTCATGTCTAGGTAACATATGCTGTACTCTTGGGTAAGTCACAGGAGGAGATGGAAGAAAAAAAAATAGGAACATGATAGGAAAACAAAGGTAATTCTGCAGCATTGTATTAACAGGAAAGAATCAGTCCCAAATTAGTGCCTACTCAGAAGGACCTGCTGAGAGCGCACCTATTTCTGGCCTCCGCAGTTAGCACTGCATTTGGCCCATAAAGAAGCAGAAACTGATGATGAATTCCACAAAATGTTAGCAGTGTGTGTTTTTGCTTGCCTGGCATCCCTCTCATCTTCATTTGGAAACAGCTGCCTAGTTTCCTTTAGGAAACTGCTTCTCTCCCTCTGCAGCCCCCAATGGGAGTTGACTACATCCTTCCCTTCAACAACGGGGCTTTTGCAGGAACTCAGGAACTCCTGAGGTAGATGGAAGCAGGGCCTGTCCAGGTCCTCTTTGCTTCATGGGAAGAGAGCCTGCCTGAAAATGAAGCTGAGCAGATCAGGCAGAGCCAAGGAAAGACCAGTTTGTTGACACACTGATCTATCACCAGATCTCACTGACTGAAGCTGGGAATACGCCCCTTCCCCACTCCCCATCCCGGGCTTACTTGTTGCCTAAACCGAAAGATAGAGCTAAGTTAGTTGGAGCCTCCATCCCTCGCAATCAAAATAATTGTGGAAAACATGACGGCTCAAAGGAATGGGCTTTTCAGGGATAATTTCTTCTTCTGTACTTTACTGTTTGGTTTGAAGTATGATCAATAAGCATAATTATTTTTTTCTGAGACAGAAACAGTATTAAAGCAAAACAAATGGTATTTGAGGAATCATCTTCTATAGAGAATTAATTTTGAAATCCAGGGTCTTTGAAAAGGAGTGAAAAAAAATCATTGAAAGCCTCTGGAATGCCATCTTGTTTATCCTTGTTTCTAGGCAACCTGGACTGAACTTGTTCTCTGTGTTAAAGTTCATCAGAGAAGGAGTTTCTGTGATTTCTCCAAACCACCCATAATTTTATCATAATAATTTGAAAAAAACCCTGTTATTTACCATTAGGAACATCTCCCTTAGCTTGAACCTAAGCACCCTTTGGTCATGTCCTCTTTTTCCAATGCCTGGTTGGAGGCAGGAGGGTTCACTTAGCCTCATTCCCTCCGAGGCTTTGTCCCTCTTTTTAAATTAAAGCCCTTTAAACAACAAGCTACCACAAGGGACATCAGAAAGAAAAGGTCAGGCCCTTAACTGTACATAGAAGAAGTAAGAACAAGGCAAGCTGCTTTTAGATTTTAAAATAATAACTTCCCTGCATGAGCCTTTCTGAAATGGTGAAGTCCTTTTCCTGCCAGCTGGAGCTGCCCCAGGGAACTTTATTCCTAGCCAAACAGTGGCATGGTTCCAGGTTATAAACAGCCAATCCTTGCCACCAATCCCAGACCAATGTCTAACCTCAGGTGGCTTATTTCTGGACACCCCCATCTTCTGTGACTGTCTGCTGGTACAGCCCTACTGTCACCCACCCTGTCTAAATATTTCTAAGGTATCTGTCACTGTCATCTCAAAGCACCAAAACACTGTGTGCTTTTCCAACTTCAGAATGAATTTACCTTCTGAATCATCAAAAAGGCAGCAAAGGGTGTTTGGGATAGTTTTCCTGTTTAATGTTGAAGCAGTGGTTGTCCTCCACTGCCATGAATCACACATCTTTGGATATTTCTGAAGCCTCTGAACGAAGCATCCATAGCCACTGATGGAGGTTCAGATGTATGGGGTGAAGAGAGGGGTGAGTCATGCTCAGTGGGACCAGGACAACCGTGCCTTTGAAGAAGGGGCCTAGGTCAATGGTTACAGAGAGTTTAAGGAAGAAATGTGGAGACTGAAGGAGGCAAGCCCGGGGCAAGTAGAACTCACAACCTACAGCCCCAAGCAGCAACCACACTTCTTAGTAGACAGCTTGATCTACAGTGTCTCAGTACGCATAGGATTTGTGGTATTGTGAAAGCAGATAAAGTTAGGGATCACAACAGTGGGATTTAATCCTTGACACTTTCTAAAAACTAGTGTGCAGTCATAAAAGCATGACATTGATTTTCTTTAATTTGGAAAATGAGGGAACTAATTTCTACTCCTATCCATAAAAGTATTCCAGGCAAGCACTGTGAGCTAGCTTCAGTGTATAGATACATTAGTGTGGACACAGTGCCACCATCACTTCAGCTGATGTCTACTTGGCCAGGGGAGGGGAGGTGGGAGGAGGTATTCCTGTGTTCACTCTATGCATATTGGTGGATTATCCCCAAGAAGCATTGATCTCTCTGTGCTAAGCAGTGCACAACTGATCTAATTGGGCCAATTGGGCTTATTCTCTTAAGGCTAATTTTTTGTTGGGGAAATACAAGAATGGAAAATAACATTTAAGTCTGTTTGCTTGTTTTTTTTTTCTACCAAGGGAGCCCTAAAGATACTTTTCAACAATTTCTGCAATTTAAACTCAGAAGCCCTTGAGCATCTCTGTCAGTGCCAAGAGTAACTGCCATGTTAGCCACTGTTATTTTCTTCCAGGGCATTTACAAACGACTCAAGAGGTGCTCCATGTCACTACACAGATCTAGATCCTAAAGAGCCCCAGATGACCATTCACTCATTTATCCCTTCTCATTTTCATCCACTATCTCTACTTTCCCTTTAACTGGGAGCAAAAATCTCCAACACAGCAGTGCCAAATAAAAGAGAAACCTAGACCCACAGGCCACCACTTGGAGGGAACTGTTCAACTCACTGCAACAAATGTAGAAATAAACGTTTGAGTGGAAAAGTTGCTGTGTTTAGGGGGATGTTTGTGTAGAAGCTAATCAATTCTTTCCTAAAAAGGTATATTCTTTAGCTCTCATTTTAATTTTGGTATCTTGCAATACATTTTCTTTCTTTTTGCTTAAGTGTTTTCAACTATAGTCTCTGATGGATGTATCACTAATAACTGATGAAATACCTAGATGAAGATTGTGACCAAATCTTCATCATCAGCCAAAATCAAACCATATTAACTCACTCAAGTCAACAAAGATATATGCAGTATTGAGTAACATTTCAGAAACACGAAGTGAGAACTAGCTATAGATGCTGCCCTTTGTCAGTTTAGAGCCTCTTTATGGTAGAGCCCTCCTTGGCACAGCAGATACAGACATGGAGAGGTATTGGTCCTTGGCTCTGCATAGCCCATCATTCGGCGCTACTAAGGAACTCTCAGTTTTGTGAGGAACCGAAGAAAAATACACATATAGTATCAGTGTTACCACTCTCATGAGGTGAAACTAAAACACCCCGCCAAAGGGTTCTATTCTTGGCCTTGTTCATTTTATAGCACTAGCTGGGGTGATTCATCTACTCTCACATGGTTCTGCCCGTCTGTTGGTCATGATTCTTAAACCCACCGTCTCCTGTCTTCACTTTCCTCTGACTTCCAGACTGACGTTTACAATTGTCAGCAAACAATTTGCCATGGACAGACAGTTTGGAGTAACGCTATTTACATTGCTTACTTAAAGGAATTGGTTTCAGTCTAGGAAAATGTCCCAATGAAACAGAGCCCCTGGAGCTCTGCTGGTGTCCCACAAGCATCTTAAATTCTGCATGTCCAAAACTAGACTCATCCCTCTGCTTCTACACTTGCATTTCCTCCCATGTCCTCTTTCTTAGTTAATGGGTAACTGGTTACCCACCTACTTAGAAATCCTGTTTGGCTCAGCTCTCTCATGGCGACCTTTGACACATCTCCAAAGATGGCTTTGATCTCAGAACAGCTGTTAAGGTGTCTTCATTTCCTGTTCTGGTTCAGAGTCTCAAACCTGTGCTTCGGCAGTCTCCATATCGAACCCTGCTCTGCTCCCCTTCCTCCTGTGAACCACCGCGGGGCACTCAGACTCTGTTCCTCCTGTGAACCACCGCGGGGCACTCAGACTCTGTTCCTCCTGTGAACCACCCGCGGGGCACTCAGACTCTGTTCCTCCTGTGAACCACCGCGGGGCATGCAGACTGTGTTCCTCCTGTGAACCACCGACCGGGGCACGCAGACTGTTTCCAATGCCTCTGGTACAAAACTTCACTCCAAATATTTGAAAACAAGTCCCTAGGCCTTTAAGTCCCTTTCTACTAGAATGAATCCTCTAGCCATTGCTCACAGAAAATTCAATAAGCATTAGTTCATGGTGTTGTAATTAGCAAACTGTGAACCCTAGAAATCTTCCCAGGCGACTCCATTCTTTGACAGAGAACCCAGAAATTAGGTTGTTTTCCTGGTCTCACAGAAGAAAAGACTGTCAAACAAAGTGCCCTGCAGAATATAACAACCAAACTATTCTAATTTTTTTAAAAAATGTGACAATATTTTGAAAAATTTTATAAAGGGGTGTCAAAGATAAAGACTCAGAAATTTGCATTTAGTCCTTTAAAGCATTCAAAAATTTCATCGATGGAAACCAGTTCCTTTAGTTAACACAAGTAGTACTGCCATGGCAAAACTATCACACTTTGGACATTTCTAATCAGGGTGGTGCAGAACAGGTGCCGCTCAGGTGCATGGGTGTCGAGGCCCTGATTTCATGCAGAGCTCTGGTGGCAGTGTCCCTCATTGTCAGTCCCGGTTCTTTTCAGAGCAATGCTAGTTTCTGTTCCTCCTCTCTTCTGCCATCACTGGTGACCATTTTCATCCAAGCCTTCCTTTCACTTACTATCTGCTGAACCCTTTGGGCCCCAAGGAAGGCATCCTCAGCCCATAGTTAACTTGGATTTGATCCAGAGGTATGTCCGTGATGTATTTCAGCGCATCCTCAGAGGGCAAAACTTGCTCTTCATCCACTTCCCCTACATCTTCTCAGGTGGGACTATATTATCTAGAGTGCCTTTTTTTTCTTTTCTTTTTTTAAAAGCTGGCCCCCTTTTCCTGCACACACAGTTACTTCCCTGCAGATGGCTGCCTCAGTCAAACCACCCTGCCCACAATTATCTAACTTCAGGCTCAAACAAACTTCTTGCTCCTGAAAATTTGACTATTACAGTCCTGAGATTAGGCAAATATTTATCTCTTAGATATCTCAGGTCTCACCTTACCACGTTTTTGGCATTGCCAATAAGCCTTTTGCTTCTTTAACTTCCATTTCCCTACAAGCCAAAGCATTACAGTGTATATGTTGGCCTGAGGATTATATTTAAGCCAACCTTCTATCCAGGAAAGCCAATACTACTTATGGGTTCCATTTGTAAAAGTTTGTAAGACTAAGACATGAGAGCAATTGCTTTATCAAAGTCATGACAAAAAAAAAACACTAAAAATTCTAAATAGAAAATGCTACTTTATCCTGGAGGATTGAGTTTCACACAGTGGGTAAAAAAAAAAAATCAGTCTTAAACTTCATTTTCCCTTCAAACAAGGAGTTCTTGCATGTTCTCACAAATTAACGCCAGCTAACTTTTAGAGGCTACAACAAGAGAAATGCAATGTCTTCTGAATCATGGCTTAAAGGGTACTTTATCAATAATTTTTCCTGCTACAATTTAGACAAGGTTTTGTTTTTTCTTGTTTTCTGTGTTGGTTTAATCTAAGTTTTTTAGTTAGTTAGTTTGTTTTATCTAACCAACATTTATAAAGCACAAAATAGGCCCTCAGTTTCAAGCTCATTTTGCACTAACATCCTTCTCGTCCAAAGGGGAAAAATAGCCAAAGTAAGGAGTTCCCAGTTATGAAGCAGTAGATATAAATAAGGACTAGATGTGTTTACTGGACAGTAACTCAGATGCTTCCCCTTCCAGTTAAACCAGCACACTTCGGAATAGCTCTGCTCACGGGATGCATTTTATCACTAGACTCTCCATCGTGCAGCCATCTTGCCTCCTGAGTATCTTAAGACAACTGAGTGGGCCGAGACTCTTGGCGTCTCCAGAAGTGCTTGCACACCAATGGGTTCTTATCTCTCTTTTGTCTCTACCATACTTCGAAGGTCTCTGGCATTTTCTTTAACAACTAATTACCACATAGAAAGGAAAGAAGAAGGTAAGGCAAATGAGGGTTAAAGGTGACAGTAGAAAGAAAGGGGTACTGAGGAAAGGAGAAACATTTCTAACAGTCAGAGCCTTCCAGAGGCAAGACACGATAGATACAGCCACTACTCAGAAAGAAACTACCCTACAACAGGGCTGTCCGTGCAGAAAAGACCAAGACCACATGTGCAGACTGCTAACACATGCAGGGAGGAAAGAAACACAATGCAAGCAGCCTAAGGTGGAGAGGCCGCCCCTGGTTCTCACTTACCCAACACCAGCAGCTCCACGGAGTCCTCATTTTTGCCTTCCAGGTCATCAGGGGTGGTGATGATACAGTAGTAGAGTCCACTGTCTCCCCACATGAGCTTTCCGATCTGCAGATCCGCATCTGTGATCACAGAAAGGAGGACCCGCTCCTGAACCCCCGTCCTCCTGAAGAAAGGCACTGAACTGTAGGGCCTGGAACAGGAGCTCCCTGGTAGGACATCTACACGGTTCTGTTTCTTTGCCTGCGTAGTGGCTGGAAAATGCTCACTTTATTTCAAACAAAATAATACAGACTAGCATCCTTAAGGCAAGAGAATTAGAGTGCAGCCACAATGTTTGGTCTAGAACCAATATCTGGTTCTAGCCTGCTTTCGGGAGTAGCTGACGGCTTTGAGCCAGGCCTACAGTGAAGCCTAAGAACTGGGTAACTTCCCAAATAATTTTAGGTTCCTAGAAATATATCGATTTCTTCAAATCATTTAATGATCAAAAAGGTCATGAAACTTTTCTGATCTAAAGCTTTAGGGAAATGGAGAAAGGGTGGGATCTACTCATCTACCTGGCTCTGTTGCTTGTATGCATACATCCCTTCTCCAGGAAAAGGAATTTTTAGGAAAGTCTACTTTTCAGGGTCAGTAAAGGGCAGAAAGGGCATGTCCAGGTACAGAATGTCTTCCTCAAGTCCTTCCACTGAAACTCATTTCAAATAGTTCTGAAAGCAATCTCTGAGACTGGCGGTCAGGCTCTAAAAGGCTACTCCAGAGCTTGTCTGTGTTCCCTAAATAATAGATTGTCTACACTCCCTCCCCTGTCATTCATAGCAATATGCCAGGGCTCTTGATGCTCCCATCCCCCACAAAAATCAGATCCTTGAGGAACCAAAAGGGGACACCCCCTTCGGTCTGGGGCAAAAATACGGACCTCCCTCCCACTCCCTGGGTTCAGAACAAAGGCGTTGGTACCATGAACGATTGTGATCTCTCTGCCCCTGTAGAAATCTCCCAGGGTAACGGTCGAGCCCTGTTTTGAAGCCACCACTCGAACGGTCCTTCTGCTGTCTAAACAATCCAAGTAGGGGTCCCATTCCAGGTTCCTCTTGCTGAGAGCTTGGGCCCTGGGAGAGGACATGCCCAAGGATTCTCCCATGCGATCCTGGCAGTAGGATTTGAACTTCCATTGCACCACTGCAGGCTGGTGGGAGGATGTGGAGAAGTGGCAGCGAAGCACGGTGGGCTGGAAGAGCATGGCCACCTTCTTCTTGTCAGGCACTGAGACTTGAAGGCCTTCAACCATGGCTGCAAAACAGAACGAACGTGTCTGTGTCCAAGCCGGATCCATACCACGGGCCTCGCCTCTTGCCACATGACAACATCCCTGCTCACACCCTTATTCTGCATTTATTTAGGTTCACAGTGCCGGGTAACAGTCTATTGCAGTAAGGAAGGCAGAACAACAAGAGCTTGTGGCAGCCAGTCACACTGCATCCACAGTTAAGAAACAGAGTTATAAACGTGTGCTCTTAACTTACCTTCTTCTTATATGGTCTGGATTCCTAGCCAAGGGAATGTTGCCACCCACCTTGAGTAGGTCTTCCCACCTCAACCCAATGCAGATTAAACCCCTACAGGCACAGGCATGCTCAGAGGCTGTATCCCAGGTCATTCTAGATCTCATCAAGTTCATAATTGAAACTAACCACCACTTTAGCAAGACATTCTAAACTCCATCAGCTAGATTTCTGCCTTCAGCGTCACCCCTTTGATGGAACTCTACCTGAGCACCAAGCTTCACAAATACCAAACTTAATGCGAGCCATGTTATTCCACATCTCCGCGTCTCTCCACACAATGACCTTTGTTTCTGGAATGCTTTGCCTCACTTCCCTTGGAATTTATTTTCCATCATTCAAAACGCAGTTCAAAGGCCTCTTAGGATGCATTCTTTGACCAGTTTGTCCCTTCCTCCTTCATGTCAGCCACATGCAGCGTTCTTGTGTACACAGTCATTGTAACAGTTCTGTGAGTATTTCTTTTCCTGCCCTTCCAGGAAAGGATAGTATATTGCCTTGCCATCCTGAATTATGAAGCCCAGAGGTGCTGAACAAATACTTGACGAATAACATTGAAACCAGGAAGTATGGCTTCAAGAGAAGTTGACTTCCCTTCCTGATGGTGACCCAAGCAAAGGGAAGAAGGGAGAAAAGAAATCTGTTCATGACAGACAGAGAGAGCTCAGAACCAACGCAGTAGACTTGAAGAGCAATCAAAAGAAGGAAAAAACACAAAAATCAGGTGAGGAGAGATGCCAAGAGAGACAGGTAATTACAGTGAATGAGAGACCAAGTGAGTTTGAGAGACAAAGAGCTGCGTAAACTCATTAATAAAATCTAGACATTCTAAGCAATGAGAACACAACTTAAGTAAATGGGAGAGCTTCGAGCCTAGAAACTTCTGTCAGAAGAAAAAAAAGGAAAAAGAAAGAAAAAAGAACTGTGATGAGAAGAAGAGAAAAGGAGTATAGATATAGATAGATGTAGATTATAGATAGATATAGATAGATGATAGATAGGTACAGATATAGATGATAGATAGATATAGCTATAGGTGATAGATAGATAGATATAGGTAGATGATAGATAGGTATAGATATAGATGATATAGCTATAGATTATAGATAGATATAGATAGATGATAGATAGGTATAGATATAGATGATAGATATAGCTATAGATGATAGATAGATATAGATGATAGATTATAGATAGATAGATGATAGATTATAGGTAGGTAGGTAGGTAGGTAGGTAGATAGATAGATAGAAAGAAAGAAAGAAAGAAAGAAAGAAAGAAAGAAATATATGGAAGAGGTTCCGAGTTGAATACCAACTTGCCAAGAATTGCCAAGTTGACTTTTGGTACCTTGGAGCAGGTTTCTTTTTTCCCCCTTGGTTTTGGTTTTTTGAGGCAGAGTTTTTCTGTGTAGCCCTGGCTACCCTGGAACTTGCTCTGTAGACTAGGCTGGCCTCATACTCAGAGATTTGTCTACCTCTACCTCTCGGGTGTCATGATTAAAAGCGTGCACCACCATGCCCAACATAAGGCAGAAGGTATTGCCTTAGAACTGCAGCACAGACTTGAGACAGGTGAGAAAGGATGCCTTTTCCTTGAGAACTTTCTCTGTCTACAGTACAAAGCACTCACACTTCTTAGGAGCGTGTCTCCTTATCAAAGCAGCCTACAAGGATAAGATATACTCGTGTCTCCTAATTTCCAGACCCATATCCCCGCTCCTCCATGAAAAGCACGGGCCCTAATTCTTGTTATGAAAACGATTTCTTCATTCCATGGAATTTGGTAGTGAACACAAGAGAGTGTTTGGACCGGTTATGTGCTTGGAGGCACATTATTTACCCATGAATAAATAAAGGAATGGATGAGTAAATACGTAACTATTAGTATGAGAATTTTGAGGGCTTTGCAGAGGAAAGTAGTGAGTCATAGATCACATAGTATATTAAAATAGTGTTGGCATCCAACAGGAGGGCTTAGAATATCATCTGACAACACACGAGTGGCAAGGCCTGAAAATCTGCGTAGCATTAGCAATCTTAGACTCATACTCCTCCACTACCCAGTAAGTATTGTAATGCTTTCTCCCAGGGTTACAACATGACGCCTCACTGGGCTCCTTCAAGGAGAAGACTTAACAAAGGTTCACTCAGAGGTAGATCTCACATGACAATACCCCTTGCCATTTTCACCTTTGTCCTTACTTCCTGTTCTGATGCTACCCCATCTCAAGGACCATCTCCTGCCACTGGGTTTGAGCACACCCATATTATGTAGACCAGCCCCATCAAGGGGTAAATAACAATTTTATATGGAAGCTCCCACCCCAAACGCTGTAGGAACACACATTACTTTACGGTTACTCCTGAAGTTACACAGCACCAAGTTTTGACCATGCAATACCTGGAACCTTTATGTATATCCCAGTTTTCCAGGAGACATAAAGGAACAGAGCGGTGACACAGACTCAATTAATAGCAGCTGTGTTTGGAGGAGACATGCACTTGATCCATGCCTCTTCTCCGCTCTGTGCCCTGCTGAGACTCCGCTTGGGAAAATCACAGCTCCTAGCCTCTCTAGGGTAAATACCATCAGCAAGGGGGAAAAGTGCAACATAAAAGCAATGATGAGGTTTTAAATGTTAGTTATTCTTTTTTTTTTAAAGAATCAAGTTTGGTTTTATTCATCAGATGATTGCTGAGAATAACATCCTCAGCAGCTCTGTTCTCTGTTAATGAGATTAGTCATTTGAGCAAGCCAAGTCATTGAACCCTCTTAATCAATTATTAATAGAGGTTAGTCAGTCAATTCTCAGCTTCTTCCATGATAGACATACAAACTCCTGCTAGGAAGAATAAGAAACGCGTTCTCGGAAACGCTTGCCTTTTCACAGCAGGGCGGTTACAGGCCTAGATTTGGGAATCAGTCCTAAATTAGAAATCCAGCTACGCAGCCTTAGGCAAGTTACTCAACGCATGAGTAAAACCATAATAACAGTAACAGTCTTATGGGGTTGTTTAAAGGTGAAATGCATTTTATCCTAAATACTGATGGTAACAGATGATACATATTAAGCATTGAAGATAAGCAACTGCTGCTGGTGTTGCTGCAACTAGCAAGGAGTATCAGTTGGCCTCTGGGGAGCTGTGGTCCCCAAGCTAGGCAAGTGCAGAGATCCAGGTATGAAATGTTGAGTGTGAAGGGGGCAGAATGGCAGAAAATGCACAAGCATGCTGGAATATAACATTAGGAGTTCCACGGTGACAGTGTCTGGCTATGGTCATCACTTCACTAGTACAGGCCCTTGAAGTCAGAATGGAGAGCAGTGTGTGTGTGTGTGTGTGTGTGTGTGTGTGTGTGTGTACATGCACACTGTATGGGGCATAGATGCAGATGCTGGTGCAATGGAGCCCTGTACTGAGGACAGAGATGGGTTCTTTTGAGAGAACAGGACCAGAAGTTCTGAATGTCAGTTTACTGGACTTTTGAGGACCATAAATATTAAGATTTAAAACTAAAAATGACAAACCCTGTCTCTACTTTGTGGGTTTCCAATGGTAAGGTGAGTACATTCAACTCCAAAGGTTGCTCTGACCCCATTCATCAGGAACCCATCCTCACAAGAAGATGAAGGTCTAGAACTGTTCTTCTAGCCCCAACCTTAATGACTAGGGTGAGAGATGGGATTCCTCATGCCCATTGACAGCATCTCTTGTTCTCATCCTGTTTGCCTCTTACAGACATTGCTCCCGCTTTGCTGGGCTAATTGTACCCCAATTGTCCAGACCAAACCGTCAATTTGTTTTTCTCAGACCCAGATAGCAGCCCCTTCTCTGAAGGGCTGGGTACTTTTCCTGCATCCCATCATGCATCTGAAACCACCATGCCTTCCCTTCCATGAGGGATTGAAACACTACAAAACTGTGAGTTGTTGGGAACTGTGGTCACAGTGAGGCACAAGTAATGAATGGACCCCAGGTAAAAACTTTAGCGTTGATGATTTGTTCTCTGCCTTTGACCCTATTCAGTCACATACCTTTCAAACCCGAACTTCCTCTGTTCTCACTATAACCAGGCTTCTAGTTCCTCCTACCAGGTAATAGCTGTATAGCACTCTAATCCCTCTCCTACAGCATTTGAATGAATTCTTTCAAAGCCCTATACAATAGAGGTAATTATCACACCCATTCTACACATTAAAAACTGATGCTCAAACATGCATATCCTGTCTAATATATCAGGGTAGCAGGGGACAGCCAGGCTGAGGCTCAGGCTGACTGGCTCCAAAGTTCTTAATCATACGTAGCATTACTATCTGGGTATGAGAACAGTGTCCTGAGTAGCCTCCCTACTTCTAGCCCAATCTACATTCCACATTTTTTCTAGAGCATTCTTTTTAAACATTATTATGCATATCAGTTTCATTTTTAAACATTTCAGTTTCTTGCTTTAAAGAATACTCATTCATCATTCTTTCCAGGATAAAATTCCCAAATCCCAATGCCTTGGTATGATATAACATCTTATTCATGGGTCCCAAGAGATGGCTCAACAGTTAAGAACACTTGCTGCTCTTCCAAAGGACTTGAGTTTGGTTCGCAACACCTACATTGGGCAGCTCACAACCACCTGCAACTCCAGCTCCAGAAGATCCAATGCCCTTTTCTGGCCTCTAGGGGCATCCACATACATATGGCAGACACAAACACACATAAACTACAATTTAAAGACAGATCTTATCCATGATTGGCTCCATATAATCTTGAGCTATACATTTTTTATCCTTTGTCTATAATAAAAGGACAGATAGCTGAAAAGTGTTCCTACAGCCAGAGAGAAGAGGGGAGGTGTGGCAAACACAGGAACAAGCACTAGCACACAGTGGGAAGACAGGCATTCTGAGCTTGGGCACTAGCACACAGTGGGAAAACAGGCATTCTGAGCTTGGGCACTAGCACAGTGGGAAGAGTGGCA
>JAQHUG010000119.1:210203-232176 GCA_028555095.1 Dicrostonyx torquatus
GTCCTGACTTCCTTGCTCCTCTTCTCCCTCCTTCTGGAAGAGCGGCATTCTGAGCTTGGGCACTAGCACACAATGGGAAGACAGGCATTCTGAGCTTGGGTACTGGCACACAGTGGGAAGACAGGCATTCTGAGCTTGGATACTGGCACACAGAGGGAAGACAGGCATTCTGAGATTGGGCACTAGCACACAGTGGGAAGACAGGCATTCTGAGATTGGGCACTAGCACACAGTGGGAAGACAGGCATTCTGAGCTTGGGTACTGGCACACAGTGGGAAGACAGGCATTCTGAGATTGGGCACTAGCACACAGTGGGAAGGCTGCTGTCCTGAGCTTGGGCACTAGCAGTAGGAAAGCTCAGGGGCACCTGTATCAAGTTAGGGATCTTGAGTTTTGAATTTTTCTTGATCATTTTAGAGGTACAGAAAGAATCTGTTCCACCCTCCAAACTAAGGTAGGTATTCCAGAAAGCTGAAGAGAAGCAAAGGATGGTGAGGAAAAGGAAAGAAATAAGTGAGGGGAGCAAGAGAGAGGGGTGTGTGGTGCGAAGCACACCTGGAGAATTTAGAGAACCTTCAAAAAGTTGAAGGAAGCACTAGATGGCTACCAAAGCCCATTGATCATGAGCATTTTAATTCTTTCAAATGTATTTAAAATTCTTCTTTAGGCTTTGGCAACACCAAGAAAAAAATTCCAGATCTTGGTACCTTTAATCTAGCCTTGTTTCTTTTATTACTCTAAGGTCCCCAAGGTTAGTTGCCAGAATTTAGTTGAGTCTGCATCCCCAACATACAGCAGAGCCATAGAACACACTGAGGTCTAAAACCGGGGCGTGCATGAAGAAAAGGATGCACACATGAACTGTGGCCTCAGGGCAGAGCATGGAGTCAAGCCAATACCTACGAAGCTGCCTGGAAGTAAAGTGAGTGGCGACAGCTCGGAACAGTAGCTGCCCTCTTGGCTTATTTTCAGAGTAGGGAAAGTCTGCTCCAAGTACAGACAGTGCCTGCAAAATAGGGTCCTACCCCAATTCTTGTCTGAAGAAAGGATTCTATATATGACAAACTGTGTTCTTATGGAAATAACAAAAGCAAATTCTAAAGCAAAGCTGTTCTTATTTTAGCACCCTCAGTTTTTTCAAGCTCCTTTCCCCCACTTGTTAGCTATTCCTCCAGCATCTTTGAGAGGCAGTTCTATAAGCACACCCTTTTTAGAGAAGCAAAATTGCTGCTAATGGTCACAAAGAAATATCCTTGAAGACAAGCATCTTTAGAAGTTTTGTGTAAAGTTTGCCATCACTTAGTGTCTAGTCTCCAAAGCAGACCTGACCAATTTCTCATTCCCCAGAGTATCCCTAGACTCCTAAGGTGTGTCTCTCTTCAGTTTGGCATTTCAAATCTTCCTTCTCCTGCCCTCAAGTTGTCCTAAGAAACTTTATCATTTGTTTTCACATTTTAAACGCGCTGTCTCAGCCTCCCAAGACATTTTTAAAGAGACACCTAATGGGCAGGCTTTCTAAATGTAGGCATTGAATAGAAGGCACACACATATCTCCAGTAGGGTTAGCCCATAGTCCAGCCAAGTAAAGACAGCCTGTGCATCCCTGAGTGTTCAGGATGGGAGCATTTGCCTAGTGTTCACCCACAGGCTCAAAGCTTAAAGACAAAGAAAGTACAGCTTGATAGTTTTCTCCTAGAAGTGGAGACCATCTTCTTGATCAACTATAGTCAAAAAATAAAATAAAGTCTTTACTAAAAGTAGTAAACATTGCCTAGTACTGCCTGTTTTCTGAACTCTGTTCTCTAAGTTTCCCAGGTGACACCCCAAGTTAATCAGATTCTCTACAAAAGAAAATTTCTTCCCTGCTTAAACTGGCTAGAACCAGTGTCTCTTCTTTGCTACCTCAGTACCTGAGTCCCTGAATCCTTCAGCTACGTCAGTTGTGGGGTACTCAGATAGACCATTTGAAGATTTTTTTTTTGGTTTTTTTGAGACAGAGTTTCTCGGTGTAGCTTTAGAGCCTGTACTGGAACTCGCTTTGTAACCCAGGATGGCCTTGAACTCACAGAGATCCACCTGCCTCTGCCTCCCCAGTGCTGGGATTAAAGGTGTGCGCCACTACTGCCTGGCTGAAGTATTTTTTTTCTTATACTAGTATTCTAGTATGTTTTCCTTAAGAATCTCAAAGATCAACACCATGTACCCATTTCAGATAGGACTGTGGGCATTGACACCCTAGTGGGTTTTGCTCATGACCTCGTTATCTCTTGCTGCCAATAGCTCTGATGCCTGTGCACTCATTAAGCATACTTCCTATGTCTCCAGCTGAGCCATGCTTTCTCATTCTGCCACCTCCATGTAGATAAAAAACAGACCCATGCCTCCTTTCTATCTGATTTGTTTCATCATCCACAGATCTGAAATGAACTATAGGTAATGTCTAGCTGGCTTATGTGCTGTTCCAATGAGACCAAAACAGTGCTGAACGGGGTCAGCCTTCATCCTGCAGTGCAGAGGGACCTTAGAAACCATCCCAGTTCTTTCAGATGGGTCAGACTTCAGCCATTTAAATAGGGCAGAGAACATAAAAGAAAGTTTCTATCAACCTTTGTCAACTCGTTATCTGTATTTCCTATCTAGCTCTCCCCTGAGCTCCAGACCAAAATACACAGCTTTAGTTTATATTTTAGTATTACATAAGCACATTCACACTCATTCTGATAAAGAAGGAGACACAACCATTCCCTCTTGTAGCACTAATAATAAAAACCCAGAGACAGAGAGTGGGGTTCAACCTGAAGATCAGAAAATCAAAACAGCCAGCCACTGATTCTTACCTCTACCTCGGACTGAAACGGCGATCCTGTCTCCAGGAATTCTCGGAATGAGACTGAACTGAGAGCTGTCTCCTCCTGTCTTATATTCCTCTCTAGTACTGGGATTAAAGGCGTGCACCACTACCGCCCTGCTTCTATGGTGAACTAGTGTGGCTACTGGGATTAAAGTTGTGTGTCACTACTGCCTGGTCTGCAAGGCTGACCATTATGGCTGTTCTACTCTCTCATCATCAGGCAAGCTTTATTTATTAAAATACAAATGAAATATCACTACACCCTCTTTTTCAGTAATAGAACATTCCAGGTTTTCATTTGGCCAGACAAACCACCAAGAACTACATACTTTCTAGACTCTCTTGCAGCTAGCTATGGCCATGTGACCAGGTTTAGCAAGTGAGAAGTAAGGTGTCATCTATGTCATCTCTCTGCCAACAAAGCTGTTTCCCTTCGACTCTACTTCCTTTGTTCCTTCTGCTGAGAAAAGCCTACAGCATAGGAGCCCCATGCTGGAAATGGTAGCCCTATCCTGACAGATTCGAACTGTAATGAGAGAGAAATAAAGAACTTTATATTAGTCACTATGTGTGATAGTTAAGATCACCAACTTTATAGAACCTAAAATAAGTGAGGAGGCAAGACTCTGGGCATGTCTGGAAGGAATTATTGAGATAAGGTTAAGTAAGGTGGGAAGACCCAACCTAATTGTAGACTGTACCATGCTATGGGCTGGAGTCCCAGACTACATAGAAAGGAGAAAGGGCTGAACTCAAGCATTTCTGCTGCAGATACAATGTAATCAGTGTCTCTGCTCCTGCCACTATGACTCCCCTACAATGGTAGACTGTAGCCTTGAACCATAAGCCAAACAAACTCTTCCTAAGTTGCTTTTATCAGGTGTTTTGTCCCAGCATCGCATAAAGTAGCTAATGTGCTATGTTTTCTAGTACCTTAATTATAGCAGCCTAGGCTATACTATAATCAGGAGGAAGAGATGGAAAGATTTCATTGTTTTATGGGCTTCCCCTTTTATATTAGTTCATATCCAGGATAGTATTCCTAGAAATTCCAAGGCAGAAATCTGGAGGTATCTTTAACATGTCTTCCCCTTCGACCTCTGCATCTAGCCAGACCCACTTCAACCACCCTGTCCATCTGTCTCTCCATGTCTGTCTCTCATCTTACTGTACCATGTCGGGTCAGGTCCCCTCACCTCTTCTCCTACAAGGTTTCTTACCCACATCTAATCTATTCCCCACCTTGAGCACAGTTGCTCTTTCTAAAATGCACATTTGATCATGGCACTCCCCTGCCTCGGATTACCTCTAGCTTTCTGGAGGACAAAGGGGCTTCTCTTTTCTTTGCTCCTGCAGCACTAAATGCTTTGGTAATAGATAAATATTTGTAATTTTCAGAAAATATCATGTCCTCCCTTGATTCTCAGCCTTTACGCAACCTGTTCCCTCTGCACATTCCTTTCTCCCCATAGCACCCCTACCCTTCTAACTCCTACTTATTCTCCAGGACTTCCTCGAATCACTGCCTCTAAAAGCTGCTTCCTGCTCTTACGGCAATCACCGTACCTCACAGAATCACATTTCATTGCCTGAGAATTTCCTTTTCAGTCATCTGAGGCTTTTGATAACAACAGTTCCATTCTGCAGATTTCTAAAGAGTCTGCAGCACAGTAGCAAAGACGTTACCATTCTTAGATGACTTAGTCCAGCTGATTGACTGCACTGTTCCCTCGCCAATTTGCATTTGGGCTCTACAGGCAAGGGTACAGTTCAAACTCTACAGACTCTGCACTGGGCCGCAGGATTTCCTTTGCCCAGTGTACTATGAGCAGGTCGTAAGGCATAAGGCATGCCTAAGTCCAAGTCTTGAAGACACTTGTGTGGTTTGGCTCTACACACTGCCTCTATACTCCCACCCAATGTCCAAGCATTTGCCCTTGATGGTGACAACAAAATATCCAGTTAGTGCCTGGTCCTTCATACTGGGTATTGGAATAAAAAGTCAACTAGTATGGAGTTAAGTCCACCAAGTCTAGATGACAGCCAGCTGCCCACGGCAGAGTGCAGCTTCCATGTGACATGATTACAGAATAAGTATCTACAATGAGCTAATGAGATTTATTTCTTGATGCTGCATCAAGAAGCTAATGAATATACCTAGTTGGGTTCGTGAGAAGTACTGAGTTATTGGTATGTGTCAAACACTGTTCTGAGAGCTTTTTACATGTATCTCACTAGCACTATGAGGTGAGTTAGCTTTCCATGTCAAAGTCAATGGAAATAAGATAAAATACTAATCTAGCATTCAAATTCAAGTCAGTTAGTGGTAATTATACCCCTAAATGCAGAGAGAGAGAGAGAGAGAGAGAGAGAGACAGAGAGAGACAGAGAGAGAGAGAGAGACAGAGAGGGGCTGCCTTTGACCTGTTTCTACCTCTGTATCAGTCCCTTGGCAATTTCCAGTATGGGAGTAGTAACATGAGGGCCCTGTTCCTAAGCCAGAGTGAAGCATCCTGGAAGCTCCAGACCCAGAAGGAGAAGCATGTTCTTCTTAGTTCTTTCTTTTTTCTTGGCTCATAAAGAACTCCAGTCATCCAAAACGCTCTCTTTCATTTTCAGAGAGCCAAAAACCTATCTCAATCACCACAACTTGAAGCCTGCTTATAGCACAGCCACATCTTGCATGGCTCCTGAGCGTATAGCACCAACGCCTAGTCCCAAATGCTCAGCAGTGTCTGCTGTCCCGGGGACACAGTCTCTGCCTTTCCAGAGTATTCCTTACTCCCACCCCCACACCTCAGGACTTCATTTAGGGAAAACCACCAACCAATCTTTCTCACTTTCCCTTCTACTATTTTCCTGAATTCCATAAACTCTAAGGCTCAATACCCAAGATGTCACAATGGTCATCATGTATATTCACTTAAGTCAAGAGTTACAGTTTGATTCACCTTAACCAAAATAGAATGATTCCCTTGGAGTCTGGCACTTGAAACAGCCAACTTATGCTAAAGTGGAGACACACTGTATCTCATGCATTTTTCAATAAATAAAACCACATAGGCAGATAAGTCCCTTATTTCTTCTGAGCCTTGCTCTTCTCGAGCATAAGGATTACTGAGACAATATATACAAAAGCTACCCAACACAGAGAAATAGACCATAGCACAAAGTAAGAACCCCCACAAGCCATTACTTTTCTGTGTATTTCTGACCAAAGAAAAGGAAGGATAAAAGGAAGGGAAAAGATAATGAGTCCTGGAAAATGAAGGGATATTCCAGGCCCATGCTGGCTGTAGGAGGATTTAGCCCACCAACTCTAATGCGTTCACCTCACTCTGCCAGTTTCCACAGTAACCACCCAATCTTGTCTTCCAAAAAGTTAATGCTAACCCATTTGTTCTTCTGAAAATCTCAACAACAGATTCCCCCTTCCTGGCTGGTGTTTCTCGTTCTAATCATTAAAGAAAGCTGAGGTTACCTCAGTTTCCTTCATGGGGTGAATTATAAAAGAATGAACAGACTGGTCACTCTGAGCTTTCATAGCCAAGTCATCAAAATTATATGGAGAAAAAGTTTAGGCTCAGAATCACATAGCCAAAAGGAACCCTAGAAATCACCCCATAGTTTAACAGACCTTAAGATCAAGATATAAACCTGCCCAAGGCTCTATAGCTATTTATGGAAGAGCTCGTCTTTGAACTCAACCTTCAAGTCTCAGGTCAGGGAGTCTTCCATCCATCAAATTCCAGTACTAAGACAGCTAACATTAGACCAAGCATTAAGTACTTGGAGTAAAGCTCCCAGCTCCTAGCACACAGTACACGGAGCTTACAATAATACAAGCAATACCACTACTCGAATCTTGGCAAAGCAGCCACTCAGCAGATTCATGCCGTCTTCTTCTAACCCAGTGAGAAGCATCGAGGCTGGGGGATGGTGAGCATGGGGATGGCTATGACAAAGTAATGAAAAAAGTTTGACATAAACAATGCCACTTCTGTGGAAGATGGCAGAAAATAGAAGGGAAGGAGCATAGTCGCTGTACAGGATGTGAGAGAGGATGATGGAAGTTGATGCACCAGCAATCTCTAAGAGTCTTCCTTTCCTAGGACTAGTAACACTCTAAGTCTCCATACCCACTATCCTTCCATTGTCATCTATAGACAGCAAAGTGGCCTGGGGAACAGCACTCTTCGGTGCCCCCCACCCCCGTCTCATCTAGACTGGGTCAGGAGGGCTTTCTGAGGTACCTCACAATAAGGTTTCTTATTGCTCTTACACACTGTTAATCCTGGTCTCCACGGTTGCACAGCCAGTGTCTCTGCCTCCAAACTGAGATCTTAGAAGGCAGAGACCATAGTTTACTCATCTTGTTAATTCCAGCATAATGCCAGATCATTTTTTTTTTCTGAAAAAAAAAAAGTCTCAATTCAACCATCGCCTCTTCAGGAACTTCAGTTCACAGTCAGTTTGGACTGGAATCGCCTGATTTGGACTACATGCCTATTCCATGTGCCACAGCACCAAGGTAGCTCTTACAGAACCACCAACCATCCTAACAAATTACCTGAGTGTACCTAGTCACCAGCTAGACTGACCCTTCTCTGAGGGTAAGAGCTGTCTCTTTGGGGGCTTTATTCTCGGCACCTCTCATCACACTTAGACACCACAGGAATTGAGCACATGCCTTCCGAGTGGGTTATGCAGATGAAAGAGTGGCAACAGAAACACTGAGGGAGCTATAGTCTCCATCACAGAGACACTCGAGAGTCTCCAGGAAAACCTATAACTAGCTCACGGAGTGGACTCTCTCAGAGTAGAATAACGGCCTTTCTCACAGCCTCTGCCATCAGAGAACACAAACCGAATGTCACCCGTACTGGGGAACAAAGACTGAATGAGCCCTTCTTCAAGTCTGGTTGCTAGATGGCACCTGTTGCTAAAATAGCAGCTGGTGAGCGTTTTGTTTTGTTCAAAACAACAACAACAACAAAACCAATCTACTGCAGGAAGCAGCCCTGCAATGACAATGAGAAATCATGAGGCTAAATATATAGCAGGAAGAAGTAGGGGATTTTAGCAATGAAAGACAAGGAAGGAGCTGTTACAGCCTGAGGAAAAGAACCCAAGTGTTGATTAGAAATTGCTCAGCCTGCCTTAAAGCAATGCAGGGGAGTAGAAGGGTGGAGAGTGAGCATGGGGGAGGGGAGGGTGGGAGAGAATGAATGTGGTTTGCTCTTGGCTCTCTGTCTCATTTTTAATCTGCTTTTTCCCCCTTTCTCTCTCTCCATCTTTACCATGTCTCAAGAGAGAATTCATTGATTGGGCTGGACCGGAATTTCTTACCTTATTTCCTATGGTTCCTGTATGAGGAATGAGTCTAAATCCCTCTCAGCCTTGACTGCCCTCTCTCTCTCTCTCTCTCTCTCTCTCTCTCTCTCTCTCTCTCTCTCTCTCTCTCTCCCCTCAGGCCCCTTCTCTGGCAGCCATTGTTAGCTCCTCACACTTTGCGGGGCTGAGAGGCGCCTTGACCATCAGCACCTGACAACAGGGAATGGAGGGTGTCAGGGGATGTCAGGGGTAGGTAGTGATGGCATCACATGCAGATCACTCCTGCCATCTGCCAGCAGAGATACCCTGCTCAGTAAACCTGTTGCCGGTTTCCAGGCAGAAACAGCTCTCCAGGTGCAGAGGCAGAAGGCAGGAACAATGCAGCACCTCCCTCCAAACAAAAATAAAGCAACAGAGCCTCCCACGGGAAGAGAAACCCAGCGAAGCAGGTGGAGCTGGTGCCAATAAAACTGGCTAGGGTCAGGAGGACTGGCATTTAGCCCCAGCCACAAACACGTACATGGTTTCTCTGTACCTCTATTCCTATGAGCCAGGGGAGGTTGAACTAGAGTTCCGGTGGTCCCTCCACTAATAGGATTCCATTTCATAAGAAACTGTTAGCCATCTAGAGAGACCATATGTTCTTCTCCCACTCACTGAGAGTCCCAGAGTACTTCTCTTGGGCAGACCCAGTAGGGAGGCAGGGTCCAGGAAAGCACCCCTGAATCATGGACCCCTCCTAAGATGCCTGGCTGACTTCAGAAAAGCCTGATGACAGAGGCTGCAGGTCCAAGTTCCCTCTTGAAGAAGGCAACTGAGCCATAGAGACAACCCAAAGAGTTGGAATCTGTGAGGGTGGCAGTGGAAAGCACTGGGAGGCCAGAGGAGGGGGAAGCACAGATCAGCCAAACCCTGGAATTAGATGATTCATATCTGAATAATGTGGGAGGGATGAACTCACAGCAGCCAAGATAAGAGGCTAACTCTGCTGAGGGTGCCCCCCACCTCATCCCAGCTGGGGAAGAACAGAGTCAGGGCCTATCATTTGCAATAGGGAAAGAACTCAGGCAATTGACAATTTCATTCTGAAGCTGAAGAAGATAGGGGCATTTGCCTTGCTTCCTCCTTAACTATATTTTCTCCTGTTTTGGTGATTTGCTTTGGGTGTTTTAGGCAGGTTCCCATTTTCCTACTGTCTTGATTCCTGTGCCATTGCCACCACCACCACCCCCACAATCTAGTGGATGCCCTAGAGGACACAAACTTTTTTTCTTCTTGTTGCTATTTGCTCTTTTCTCTTCTGCCCACCATTGCCCCCATCCCATCCAAATTACCTTTCGACAACTTACTCTCTTTCTTTGACTCTTGTCTCTTTGGTGACTTCTGACCCTCCCCAAGCCATCCAACCCTTCTCACTCTGCCCCATCTACCCTTCAGCAGGGCTGCTCTGTGGATCATTCTGAGGTGGCCATCCCAGGACCACCTTGTTCCTTAACCCAGAATTGCTGCATTGGACAAAGTGTTACAAATGAGGCCCTCTGCTAGGACCAGAAGAAGAGAAGAAAGTTCACGAAGGGGGTAAGGGGTGAACCGGAGGCACCAGCAAAGTTCCGTGCCTCTGAACTGCCAGAGAAATTAACCTTATTGGGGGAAGGGGAGCTGATCTATTATCTCCTCCAAATGGGTCCAGTGAGACTAATCAGGCCTTAAGTTCCAGGACCAATCATGATAACCTGTTTTCATCTTCCCAGACCCCTTCCCCTGTAGCCAGAGAGCCACAGAGAAAGCCCCTGGGTCTCCCTCCGTCTCTATCTAGGGAAGTAGCTGCGGAGACACTCCCCTGCATCCCCCACCCTCTAGAAAAATGAGTCCTCTTCATGAATCAACCCCTTCAGAGCTGTCCCCAGTCACTGCCCAGGACTCCCAGCTTATCAAACTCAGGGAAAGAAGGAAGAACCATTGTCTGGAGGGGAAATGTACATCCTAAGAACAACCTCATAGCGCTAGTGAGTCCAACACCTGCATCTCCATCCAGCTCCTTTGCAATCGGCTTCTCCCCTGCCTCCCCAACCAACCACACACACACACACACACACACACACACACACACACACACACACACACACACCAGCTGCTGCAGCAGCTTTAACACGGTCAAAAAAGAGGAAAATAAGGGTGGAGTGGAACACCACCACTGTGGGAATCCATATAAAGTTATCCATCGCTGTGGTAAACGACTGTTACCTGTTAACCAGAAGACAGCGGTCCACCCCAACACGACCCTGTCCATCTTCCCCAACTTCCCATCCAGATCCGGAGTGGAGAAAGTGGGCAGCGGCTACCACCCGAGGATCCCGATGACCTCGCGGCAGCAGGCGGCGGCGGAGCGCGGGCGGCGCGCGTCCCTGGCGCCGCAGCCCTCGGGGCTGGCCGCGCAGCCCGGGCCCGGGCGCTGGACGCCGCCGCCTGCCAGACGCGCGCTGCCGCTTGCTCCAGCGTCCGCTTGGGCTGCGGGGGCCGTTCCCGCACGCACAGGCAGCGCGGCGCGGGCCGAGCGCCTCCCCGCAGCAGAGCTCGCCGCGCGGGGGAGCTCGGCTGCCGCGCCGTCGCCCGCGCCGCCGCCCGCCAAAGTTTCTCGGTCACGTGCCGCCTCTGGGGTTGGGGGGGGCGGGAGGTCAGAGCCCAGCAGCAAAGTCCACCCCGGAGGGCGGACCATGTGGCAGGGGCTGCCTCTGTGCTCTGCCCAGGCCACTACCGAGGCTGGGAATCTATGCCGCCGGATGCCAGTGACAGTTTGCACCTGAACTGGGTGACAGGGACAGCGAGGCTGAAAGGACCTGACTTAACTCCTCATGAGGCTTAGACTAGCAACTCCTGAAGGCAGAACAATGTGGTTGCTTTTGCTATGCTCTGGCCGGTGGATCTGGTTCAAAGACAAGAGAAAAGGCCTCAGTCAAATTGGCATCCACAGGGGTCAAAACCATTATGCAACATTTTTCTAAAACATGGTATGGTTTAAGGTCTTTTTAAATAGAAAAATAAGTTTTAAAAAAAGTGACTGAAATGACCTATACCTATACATTCACCAATTGCAGAGCACATTTATATAGGTTTTGCCTACAATGGATGTATCTCCTGTCTATTGGAAAGGAGTCACAATATGTTGAGAAATGTGTGCTCGGATCAGCAAATATACAGTAAGGCCTACTGGAAGGCTACAGGGTATGAGTATTAGTATAGCCATTCTGTCCTTGAGGAGCCATATCTTGGGTCCAGGAGATAAAAAAGGCCAGACTATTAGAGGCATAATTGCATATTCATTGTAAAATTTGGGCCAATGTCATCTTGGGAGACACTTAGGGAAAGGGCTTGGTGGACAAAGGGAAAAGCAAATTAGTCATGGGTTGGGGCTGAGGACCACTATATAAGAGACATTTGTGTTAACACTTGAAAGATGGGGCAAGATGTGGGCTGTTGACAGTTGGTGGTGGTCAAGAAGCAGGCAACCATATTTTATCTAGAGGAAGGGAGAAAGAGCACTCAAGGACCTAAAACAGCCCTTGAATTCCTGCAACAGAAAAATCTCTCCCGAAGAGCAGATGTAAGTGAGAGCAGCGGTGATGTACGCCAGGACACGTGTAGAGTAAGGAGGACGTCCTGGATGGCGGTCTTTTTGCCACAAGGGGCCTTTTGAGTTCTTCCCACATGTCTGACCGGTTCCAAATACAGAAGTCAGAAAGTCTAGTCACCCCCTAACTGCCAAAGTTGGAAGTCTAGGCCCCACCCCCAGCATGTTAGGGTGACTTCGAACTCAGGTTTCCAAACGTGGATCAAGTAGTGCCAGCAGGGACACTGGGGAGTTGATTTTGTCATGAGGCAGCAAAGGCATCTGGGGGACCAGGCCAGCACTGGGTGAAGTCAGGGGGCTACACTGTTTCAGGGTGTGATCTGAGCTGCGGTCTTGGCCTCTCTGGGTTCTGTCTCCTGCACCTGGATGCTCAGCATTCTCAGGAGAAGGGAGCTCACTACACTTCACACACTCTCTACATTTCCATAAATGATCTTTCACTTCGTTTGGCCTGGATTATTTCTAACGTATGCCATTAAGAACCTCTGAGAGAAATTCAAGAGTTATTCCCTTTAGCGACCAGAAAATTAAAAATAAGAAGGACTTTAACATCTGCAGACGTCTTATTGGACTTTAAGCACACTTATGGATGTTTTCCAAGATTCCTCATCTAATCCTTATTAGGAGACTTGGACGTAAAGATCGTAACTAACACCTTTATGATCAAGTAGCCAGTAAATGGTATAGCTAGAATTTGACCTCGTCTTTCTGACTCCAACATGTATGCTTCCCACTACAAAAAGCATGTTTACATCAAAGGGCTGAAATAGCAATGTATCTGTGTTATGTATGCTCTGCTATTGTCTGCAAGTCTATGTATGTGTATACAATATCTGGCTGAGCATTTTGTGCAAAACTTAGACATATGAGCAACTTTATACGGAGGGGGAATATGGAAGGTAGGCTGAATTGTAAAGTGAATGCTCACAGACGTGAACTTTATGTGTATGTCAACAGGAATCAGGAGTCTTGCAGAAGAGCTATGCCATAGTGAATCATAGAATGCAGGTGCCCTGTCTTCACCCTCGGAACTATCTGCAGTGTGTCATACTGCATGTTAACTTCACAACTAGAGAGATACAGTGGTCTATCCCAAATGCACCTGAGGGGGTGGGACCCCAAGCTATACTCTAAACTGAACTATGTGCCCCTCCCCAATGCACATCGTTATCAAGGTGATAAATGGTCAATACGAAAACACTAGGCTACCCCTACTGATCCAAAACTCGCAACCGAAAGGATAGGGCTGGAAGGATGCTGCGACAGTGGCAGTATTTTTTATCGTATTGGTGGTGAATAGTAAAATATGGTACACCCGGAATCTCAATTAAAAATAATGAAATCAGAATCAATGTAGAGCCTGGAAATCTGCATTTTAACTCCCTTCCTCAAGTACTTTCAATAAACTTTAGTTTTTAAAAAGTAATACTTTTTCTTTTCTAAGGAAGCTGTCCAGTTAGTATTTACAAATGAGCCTGCGATGTGACTAAGTTTTCATTGTCCATTTATATTAGCCAAGCATAGCAGGACTCTAGGTAGAGACCGGTTGATCCATACAAAGGCAGGGCCTTGATCCCCAACAGGCCACACTTTCCCCTGCAATGAGCCTAACATGTCTGAACAAGATCCTTCGTTGGACCAGAGTAGGAGTCTGAGAAAGTCACGACTAGGATAGGATTTGGTGAGGAGAGGGAATGGACAAATGTCTACTTTCTTCAAAGCAGCATACTTTAGAACAGAAATCAGGACACAGAGAACAGAGACGTGAGCCACCACCAGGAGACATGCTGGGAGCTGGGAGCTGGGAGCGACACAGTTATAAATATAATGCAGCTGAGTCCTCTTTAAAACATGATTTCACTGCAGACACGCAGGCATGCATGCACATGAATCCTGCTTAACATGGGTCTTTTTAAAGCAGGCAGATAAAAATCAGATTTCTGCCTCTTTCTGCTCTTCGTTCCAGGAGAAAAAGATGAGGTAGGACTTTAAAGCAAGTACCACATATTTTTAAAAACCTGAGTTTAGTTCATCATTCTTTTCTTGGTGCTACCTATTGGGTTTGTTATCCACCCCAACCTCACACAGCAAAAATCGCCCTCAGTGATTCTGAGTTAAAAACAAAACAAAACAACTAAACCAAGGACTCTACTGGAAATGGAAGCATTTTCAATCTGGAAGCTCTCTCGTAAAAAAGCAAGAGCTACATTGTTTCATTTTTTTTAAAGACTAACAATGTAAATATAAGGTTCATGATGCCCTCCATGTCAACTGCCAAGAACAGTGGTAATTATATCATAAGCAAAGACTGGGAGGATGTGCTATAGTTCATGCATTTGTGTTGTGTTTCAGCCAGAGCTTGCTGTCTTAGGCTACAAACTTGGGTGATGCAGGATGCTGAATTAAGTGATGCTTTTGGGTTCTACCTGGGGTCAGAACATCCTCTGCTTGAATTAGCTCTCTGAATACCTTCCCCAAAAGGGTCCAACCAAGGATAATATGCAGAACAAAAGGACAGAGCAGCATGACCTCAAATATGGAAAAAAATATCCTTTAAAAAGACAGAGGAAACAACAAAAAAATCTCTAGGCAAGATTTTTATTCATTTATACTTTCTTTATAATTTTCTATACACTGATATTTCTACAATGTAGAAAACTTTCTGACTAAATATATTATCCTCCTAAAATTTATTCATTGTCTAGGACTTCCCTGGAGGAAGGAGAAGGGAGAAAGAGAGGAGTGGCAGGTGTTTTGTCAAGCCTATATTTTTAGCCAGATACAAAGCTCCCAAATGTACACCTGCTCTCATTATGTCTCAATTGTGATCCACTAATCAAGTTAATTATGAGGATTTGAAGCCCTGGGAACTCTTACCGACTGATACTTCAATCTATAAATTGTTTGTAATTTACAGGGCTAGAGATGAAGTAAGGCTATTTTCTCTGAGTCCCGATTCTGATTTTGCCTTGTGCTTCTGTTTCTGTTCCAATATTAGCATCTTTTGGAAACCCGAATAACAGTGGCAACTCCCAGAGTGGTGAACAGATCAATTCTGATCCCAATGACCAAGCCCAAAAGAAAAAAGAAAGGGGGCCTGGACAGTTGGATTTCACGAGGCCAAAATGCCTTGAACACTAGGTCTTGACAGTTAAGCTGAAAGGTTCTTGCTCAGAGAAGTAAGCACTTCTTTCAGAGGCTTTCCCTGACCCCAGGCACAGGCAGAAAAAACCCAAGGGATAGAAGTGAGGGAAAAAAAATCATCTGACGACCTTACTCCCAGAATATGGGTAGGTGCCTCCTCCAGCACAGCTCCAAGGTCAGACTGCCTAGGGCAGTGGGGGAATGGAAACAAAGACAGGCACACAGAGACAGACAGACGCGTGGACAGATAGATATCTTGGATGGGCTGGATTGGACTCTCTGATGGAGAAGCCTCAGCACACTGGAAGCTCAGTGTGTTTATTATATGCAGTTGAACATAGGGGCTGGGTTCTTAACTAAAGATAAACAGAAGGCAGGGTGTCTGGTTTACTGCCAGATCAAGCAGACAGGTTTAGCTTCCCAGAGCAATGGGCAGAGGAGCAATAGTGCCAAAGGTGAGCTGGAAGCAGACGAGGGAAATTGAGCTACAAGGTCTGGACTTGGCAGGAGTAGTCTCTGTAGGAGAGCAGTCTTTAGGCCGTAAATGTCCACAGAAAGAAAGCTATAAGGGACATTATCTGTACACACTGTTAAAAAGGACTAGAAGAAGGCTCTGCCATCTCTCTAAGCCTCAGCTTAGGGTGTGAGGGAAAGACTTTGCCATTTTCCAGTGGGTCTGAGGCTATGAGCCTTGACATGGCCATGCCTATGTCAACAGCACACGGTCACTCAGGAACTGTTCCTCACACACAGGAATGGTGAGATGGAACACAAAGGCAGAACACTGAGCATCGGGAAAGGAAGCAGCTCAAATGAGCAAAGAGCAGGTGAACTGTCAACGGCAGCATCAGAGAGCATCCACCTTGACTTTTATGTTGGAATTGCTGGGAGGGGGTGTCTCATACAAGTGTTAATGCACTGTACCCCCCTTCCGCAATTCTAGATGCCTTTCACACAGAGAGGAGCGATATGCATTCCCACCCATGCCAGGATATTCACCTTTCCTTTACTGCAGTCTTCTCTGCTCTTCTGCGAAGTCATTCAGTTATTGAGTGCCTACAATATCTAGAAATTCAAGATGAATAGAATTCAAAGATGAATGATGAGTCATAGCCCACCAAAGAACGTACAGCTGCATGAAGCCATGTGTGTGGGGAGAGAGGCAAATCTAAAAGTGTGACAGGGACTATGTTAGGGAATGTATCAGGTATGCTATGTGAATGAAAACAGACGGAATGGGTCATTTGCTCTGCTCAGAAATATTTTTGCTGAAATCTTAAGCATCATTGGGACAGAATCTCTGAGGGCAGGAAAGAAGCTAAAGGTCCAGAGATATAAGCAGCAAGCAGAAGTGAGAGCGGGGCTTGTTTCCCAGAGCATGCGCTCATATGGGCAGAGGAGCAATCATGATATGACCACACACAGGAAATCAGGTTACCAGGTCTGGGTTTCAGAGGGACTCATGAGAACTTCTAAGCAGAAGACATCCGGCTTGTGTTTCAGCAAACGGTGTTTCTGGCCACAAAACATAGGATGAGTTGAGGAGAGCGAGAACAGACGGAGGCATTTTCCATGGGGCGTGGGGGGGTATTTCAAGAGACCAGGAAGAGACAAACCACCCAAAGTAGGTCACGGCACACCATGAGCAGGAATTGAGAGAAATATTATAGGACAATACAAGAAGCAAGATCATACGACCCAACGAAAGAGTGTAGGGATACAGACTCAGCAGGCAGGAGGAAATAAACAGTTGGGGGTGATTTACTCAAAATGTGAGAACACATTCAGGCAATATCTAAAAGAAACTCAGAAATTCCTAGTTTGGCTTTGGTGTATTTTCACATCATAAAAATCTTAGTGCACCTATCATAACCATGTTGGTATGAGAGTGTAAAAAGTGCCATGGATCTTGGAGGCATGGGCAGTGTCAGCTGGGGTAGTCAGGGTTCCAATTTCCTGGTCTACAAACAGAGCTAATCAATGAATCTGTTTCTTACAGCTGTGAGGAGATATGACACACCTCTCATGGAGGTTTTAGCAGAGGCCAATATAGTACCTTTCAGAGAACATTATTAACTGCCATTACTTTATCAGAATAGGGTGGGGTGGATACACAAACAACAAACAACATCAGGCAATTAACACAAACTCAGCCGCGTTTTCAAGAATCCACTATGTTGTTCTTGGGTGCTTTCCAGCACACGTAGAGGAAGATTGCACATTCTATGTTCATATTAAAGAGTGGAGAGAGAGAGAATCCACCCAAATCTCTAGTGCCTTTCCTTCATTTAGACTAAAATCTAAGTCAGTATGATGGCCTTGTGAGTCCTATGTGGCTTGGCCCTTACCATCTAATACACTTACCTTCCCCCTTATTCTACTTATAGGAGCGGCTTTGCTGCTATTCAAACACACCTAACACACTCCCATGTTACTGCGTGTTTGCTGTTCTTCCTGCCTGGAATGATATCTAGAACTTTCATGGTTTTTCAATTGCTTCTGGTCTGTCCACATTTTGTTGTCTTACCCAGGGGCTTTTCTGACCATCCTATTTTTTAGTATATGAGCTACCACAGCGAGCACTTTTCTGACCACCCTAACTTTCAGGCTTTGTACATTACTATCCCCTTATTCTGCAACACAATATTCTGATATCTAAGTAGACACATAATTGTTTATTTCTTTATTATTCATTTTTCTCATTATAATCTTTGTTTTATCCAACCTATTCCTTTAACTATAACAGAACAGATGCTCAGGAGGCTCTTATTAAATGTGTACTGAGTAAATAAACTGCTACCTGGTCTCTCATCCCTTGGTTTTTCTCATTTTCTTTCTAATTCTCCCTATATTTCTTCTTAGTCACCTTTACTTGATCTTCTTTCTAAGTGCTTGTGTTCCTTGGCACTCCATCTTGGGTCCCTTTTTCTCTCTTTTTGATTTCCCACTCTCTCCTTAGGTTATCTCATCCATTTCCACAAATTTAAATACCATCTTTATGTGGCTTACTTCCAAATTCTATCTCAGGGCCAGAACGTCAAACTTGTATGGCCTCTTGCCCACTTTATATCCTCAGTTGAATATATAATAGGCATCTAGAAATTAACATGTCCATAATGGAGCCATTAATTCCCAGACTACCCCAACCAAATCTGCCATCCTCTAAAATTTCTGAGTAACACGATTGATCTGGTTGAAAAATAAAGTTGTTTGTTTATTTGTGACTTAATAATGAAGACATGTATCGAATAATGAGATGAACAGAATGGAGGTTTCCCAGTGCTTTGGACCTCCTGAGCACTAACACTGTCTCCCTCTATCCTAGATCCTTCGCGACACAGCAAAAGCACCACCCCCCACTTCGACTCAAGCACAGACCTTTAGGCTACTCCAATTCTCTCATTTTTACATGCAATCTGTAAGTTTTGCTTTTCCCTGAAATACAATTCTAGCCCTTCCTTGCTGTCCATGTCTGCCAGTGCATTTCTGTTCCAGGCTTCCATCTAGGTTCACTTGCACCTAGACTTTTCTAAGTCCCCCAGATCCTAGGGATTGAATCCTAAAGGTCCTAAGACCTCGTGCATGCTAGGCAAAGAACTTTGAGGCTACATTTAAGAATCACTAAGCTACATCCCCAGTTATTTTCAATCTTTGCATTTTGAGGCTAGGTCTCAATAAGTTATATAGGTTGGCCTTTAGCTTATGATGCTCTCACATGCAGCATTCCCCTGGACTCTCTTTCCTCATCTTGTGATGCTAGTGACCCCAGGGATGCTGGCAAGCACTCTATCACTCAGACTCACCCATAGCTCTTGTCACCTTGACTCTTGAAGGAACCTTCTAACAGGTCTTACCCTGCCAATTCTTACTACTTTAAAAAAAAATTATGGGGGAGGTGGCATGGTGCACATGTGGAGGTGTGAGGACAACCTGTAAGACTCAATTCTCTCCTACTACCATGTGGGTTCTGAGAGTTGATCTCTGGTTGTCCAGCTTCTCAACATCTTTAACCAAGGAGCAATTTCACCAGCTCCCATTCTTACCACCTTGAGTCATTCTCCAAATAATACTGACTTTAACTATAATTGAAAAAAAACACACTGACCTTAAACTATATATTATATCATGACATGTTTCTAAAAACATTTAAATAATAATAGTTTCTGGTCCAGAGAGATGGCTCAGCAGGTAAAGGTGTTGGCCACCAAACCTGAAGGCCTGCATTTGGTCTCAGAACCCATGCAGTAAAAGGAGAGAATGAATTTCCACAGGTTGCCCTCTGATTTCCCTTACTTGCCACAGCACATGTATGCCTCCCCAAACAAATAAATGCAACTGTAAAAAGAGCTTTAAGGTGTTCTCACCACAAAAAAAAAAAGTACAAAAGGTAATACATATATTAAGTATCTCAATTTAAACATTTCATGGTGCGTGCATATATAAAATATCATGTGTATACAATAAATATATGTATTCTGTCAATTAAAATACTATAACATAAAACCATTAAGTGGCCATTTTATTGAGATTGCAATTGGAATTCTTCATAATGACCATGCCCAAGTCCTTCTTCATTGTTCCAGCTCCAACATACACCATTCTCTGTCTGAACAGAATCATGCTACCAAGCAGGCTTTCATCTGTTCTGAGGACATGCCTAGAACTTCATTATCTGAGCCTTTGCGTAGCCCATTCCCTTTGTCTGAAGCTCTTATCTCTCTGTTCCTTTTTATTTTTTTTTTCATATTTTAAAAGTCACCTACTCTTCAGGGTGATTTATCCTGACCACCTATCGAGAAATTGAGTAATTGAGTGTGGTGTGGTTTTTTTTTTAAAGTGTCATTTGAATCAAGGTGGAGTAACAGGGAACCCAGATTCATCCAAGAACCTGAAGCAACTAAATACCTGGCCAAATACATGGAATGATTTCAGACACTGGACAGCAGGAAGCCAAGGTAACTAGCCCTGAAAGAACAGAAACAAGGCAAGCTCAGTTACTATACCAAAGGCTGCCGGGCAGGGGATCCAGAATGCAGCATCAAGAAGGACAAGCACTGAAAGCCCTAGAGTCTCCTTGGAGTGAGCAAATGGAGCCAAGTGTCCAGGTTGGCCAGCGTGAGAAGAGCCTGCAGGCAGAGTATCAGGAAGAGGAAGCAGCATGAAGAACAGAAAGCCAAAAGCACCCTGGAGCTCTGGGGAGGATCTCCCTTGACGCCTTAGCTGAATACTGATCAGTGTGCGTGTGTGGGAGGAAGCTCCACGGTGCCAGGGAAAGAACAACTTGAAAGGACTGAAAGAAGGAACAATCCCTGGAATTCACACAGGGCTAGAAATAGTTTGTGTTCTTGTCAGCCAAAATGGAAAAGCCTCCGAATTCATGGGCTATCAGGTGGAGTGCTCAGAAGGGTGCCACATCAGTGGTGGAGAAAATTAGTCTTAGCGGTTGTCTGCTCTCAAATGGCAACGCATAAGAGAAAGGAGCAAAGGGAGCAGAAGCAAGCATTTAACTGTTCCCAAGTAACAAACCATATCCTAAAGCCAAGCACAAGAATATAGAAACATACAGCATTTAACAAAGTAAAATGACCAATCAAGTATTACCAAGCAGAGACATAGGACACTAACCCATAAAAAAAAGTCAACCTGTTGAGACATAACCAGAAATGACACAGACGACAAAACGAGTAGCCAAGGACAAGTAGTGGTTACTGTAACTTTTATATATTATAACTCAATTCTGTGTGGAGGAAGAAAGAAAGGCTATGTTGAGTAGAAAAATAGAAGATATTTTTAAGAGTTTCAATTAACTCCTACTGATAGAAACAGAATCTGGTATGAAAATATACTGGAAGGATTAACATCGGATATAGAAGAAAATACGAGTGAATGTGAGGACAGAGCAATGGAAGAAAAGTCTGCACCGCGAGAGACAGAAAAAGACTGAAGGAAAAACGAGTAGAGAACTGTAGGCACTGCCTGAGTGTGCGGGGGTGATGAGGAATTGGGGATGGATTGTTCTTTATCTGTTTGCAGGCATAGTTTTACAGGTGTAGAAATGCCAGAACTCACCAAACCTTTATATTTTAGATATGTGCCGTTTGTTGTATGATGATTATTTCTCAACATTTAAGAAAAAAAAAACAACAAAAAACTGTCACAAGTGGTTGACTGAGGGCTCTTTTTCTTTATCCAAATACAACGGCAGGTAGCAGGTAACCTCTCTGTTAATGTTGCTGACTCTGAATTCATGAGGTTTCTAATGCAGAGCTAATGGAGAGATTGACAGCTCCACGCCTTGAGCCAGAGCTCCAAGCTTTTAAAGACAAAGGCTTATTGCTGGATGTGCTTAAAATGAGCACTTCTCTGGGCTAGAGGACCAATATTCAGAGGTTGGAGTTACAGTTTGACTCCTCTAGTGGCCAAGGCTTGCTGTCCCAATAGCCGTGGTTTACAACAGTCTCACCATCCAGAGACTTTACAATAACATTCTTCCTTGGTGGTTGTCTGGAATGCTCAGCTGCCTCTTGATAACTTGTCTCTGAGCTTGGATGCCAGGGCTCTCAGCTCACTGTGGCTTGTCTGCACCTCTTGACTGGCTCTTGCTATTGTTGAGGCTGCTCTTCATGAAACCTGTTCAGCACACTAGAACAAAGGTCAAGACGACATCTCAGCCAAAGGCCATTCAGAGAAGCCCTTATTGGGCTCAATGCTGCCGCACTGGAGACTGCACATGGAGAAAATCCTCCTAAATGAACTTCTAAGGCATGGAAAACATCCTGCTCATATCACTAATGATAGGTGTAGCACACCTATGCTCAGACTGTGATTCTACCAGCCACAGCCTTCCACATGTATCTTTGTCCTGGAACTCACTCTGTAGACCAGGCTGTCCTCGAACTCACAGAGATCTGCCCAACTCTGCTGCCCCAGTGCAGGGATTAAAGGTGTTTGCTACCACACCTTGAACTCACAGAGATCTGTTTGTCTCTGCCTCCAGGCATTGGGATTAAAGGCA
>JAQHUG010000119.1:246036-294384 GCA_028555095.1 Dicrostonyx torquatus
TGAGTTGGAGGCCAGCCTGGTTCACAGAGAGAGAGTTCCAGGACAGCCAGGGCTACATAGAAAAACCTTGTCACGGGGCTGGAGAGATGGCTCAGTGGTTAAGTGCATTGCCTGCTCTTCCAAAGGTCCTGAGTTCAATTCCCAGCAACCACATGGTGGCTCACAACCATCTGCAATGAGGTCTGGTGCCCTCTTCTGACCTGCAGGCATACACACAGACAGAATATTGCATACATAATAAATAAATATTTTTTAAAAAAAACCTTGTCGCACAAAAAGGGTGGGGGATAAAGAATTTTAAAATATCCTGGGGTGGACAGGCATGAAGCAAGGATGAATTATTGCACTACCCTAGAAGAGGACATAGCCAATAAAGGGCCTTTGCTGTTTCTTCCGGCTGTTTTTGCCGTGTTCTGCCTTTGTTTAGCACAAGCTTTTAACTCTGGTCTTCAGTGGACAGTACTGGTCCCACATAGTTCTCTTGTATTATAGGTGCCTTTCTGTATATTAGCAGAGAACTAAATTACCCATAGCTAATTTTACTTCACTTGTTCTGTAGGACTTTCCCAAACCTTTCTAATTGTTGTGTATATGCCACAACTTTTACTCTGCTATTGCTGAAATTCGGTGTTACTCTATAGCTGAGTTATGTGGAGGCAAGACTGAATCATTTTGTTGCTTTATAGAAAAGATGGTTACTACTTAAATTCTTGATGAATGTGACTGTAAAGTTTTTACTTGGTATAATTGAGTTTTCTTTTATAATTTACTAAGAAATACAGGAACACATACCTGTACAAAACTGGCTCTAATAGTCTTGCATTTTGTTTTTCAGCTCTCCTTGGAGGCGTTTTTTATTTTCTGAACATTTTTAGCCATGGTGAACTACCTCCTCATTGTGAGCAGCGCTTCCTCCCTTGTGAAATTGGCTGTGTTAAATATTCCCTCCAGGAAGGTATTATAGCAGACTTCCACAGCTTTATCCATCCAGGTAAGATCCTAAAAGTATGTGATGGTTTTAAACTGGCTTCATTTATTAGTAATCGTTTTCTTAAAAGTTGAGGTACAGTGAAGTTCTTAAAATGTGTGTAGACATAATACCTAAGTGTCAAACTATTAGGAGTTAGGTGATGTAGCTGGTTGATTGAATCTTTTCCTCTTCACTGAACACAGAACTCATAGGATAGAGTACCTCAAAAATACACAACTTGTTATTCGTTTGCCCAGGGCCTTACATTTTGGGATTCTTCTGTTTTATGCCTTGTTCTTTCCTTTCACTATCCCATCCTTCACCTTAGTAGTCTTGAGTTTGAAGCTGATATTGCATTGTAACCTTGTGAAAACCTTTTTCTGAGCCAGTTAGATCATTTTTAAAGTGTCTTAGAAACTATTAAAACAGTATAGAGGTAGCCTAGCTCTCTAAACATCCTTAGCCATCTCCTTTCCACTGTTCTATCCCCATTAAAAACAAAACAATAGCCCAGGAGAGATTCAAGCCTGTGATCCTAGCCATCATTCAGGAAGAAAGATGAGGCAAGAAGATTAGGCTGCATTGATACCCTGTCTCAAAAAACAAATGAGAAGCCAAAAGTTACAAAGATGTTGGATCTCTTCAGTCCCCAAGAGGACAAAGAGCAGTTAAGGAAACCACCAAATCTTTGAAGTTAAAAGGGGAAATGTGTCAAGATAGCAAAAAGCTTTAAAATTAATTTAGACATCTTTTTTTCTCAGAGGACAGCAAAGCTGATTATCTTATGCTTGTGGACATTGCTGCTTAGGACAAGTTATATAGCTTTTACATTTTGTTGGTGTGTGGATTATGAAATACTGAAAAGATAATATTTTGAGATTTTTATTCATTCTGAAAAATTTATGTATGCCTGCAGTATAACAGGCTTTACCACCCTCAAATACCTTCAGAGACCCCTAGCTAGAAGTCATTTTGCATGAATTTTCTTTCTCTAGTATAATTTCCCTGTAAGGAACAGCTTGCTGTGCAAAGTAGTTTAGAAAATACATAGCGGTCACACCTTTGATTTAAACAGTAACAACCAAGACAGAAGCAAACAACACAAAAATAAAAGGAATATGAAGTTTTAATTGTATTTTAACATAATAAAGATTACCCACATTGAAACTTGGTCATCACATGAAGTATTACTGTAACACAGGTACGAAAATTTTCAGATTTCTGCTTCTTAATGAAACACTTTGTATTCCAGGTGAAATTCCACGAGGATTTCGATTCCATTGCCAGGCTGCAAGTAAGTATAAAGGAATTGGGATTAGAGGGACTGAGGTGTACAGCCTTGTTAAAACTCCCTCTTTTAACATAGAAAATGTAAGATGTGGGGAATGGTAGGTGGAATGGTCTTTAAAACCGAAAACCTACGCGTGTGCACTCCTGCTCCTGGGGGCTGAACTGGGGCCTCACACGTGCTAGCCAAACCCTCTGCCACAGAACTGCACCTCTAGGCCAAACTTTTAAAACTTTGCTGACTCACATGTATTATGAACTCTTCATTCTAAGAAAGTAAGGAAACTATTACTACATATCCATGGAGTTCCAAGGTCAGTTGTTGGTATAGTGGCCAGGCTCTTAAGAAAATTATGGGAAGTTTCAGGTTCTCTAAATAAACTTAGACTCATTTATAAGCAATGTCTATTTTAAAACTTTCTTTTAGAATTCATTCTTCAGAAATAATAGATTCAGAGTAGAACAGTTTTGAGTTTAGGGGTGAGGAAATCAGGCTTTTAAGTATTTTGTAACCAGAAAGCTTGACTATGGCTAAATTTGTCTAAGATTAGCGTTAAGCTCTTACTAGAGTTTCCCATTTGATAAAAAAATCATGTTTTATACTAAATTGTTAGTTTTATGTTAAATTAATATTCAATATATTGTTTAAGGAACCATTTAATTCCTGAATGTAGCGTTCAACTTAAAAATGTGGTCAACTAGCCTATTAGAATTATTAGAAACAGAAGTGTTTGTCAGGCCTGCTGTAACAGACATATTGTAACTTTTATAATGCTAGTTGTGTGTATGTGTGTGCAGCATACACCTGTGTATGTCAGAGGACAGCTCTGGGGAGCCAGGTTGGGGCACAGGCCCTCTTGTTTCTGCCACTGAAGCAGGCTAGCTGGGTTATGAGCTTCTGGCAGATGCTGTTGCCTCTGTTCCCATCTCAAGGTAGGTATGCCCACCACCACATCCAGGTTTTTTTTTTAATGTGGGTTTTAAGCTTTGAACTCAGGCTTCAGGATTACATGACAAATACTTTTACCTGTTGAGCTGTCTTTGGCCCTATAATGCTGTTTTTACTGCATATGTTTTGTACTTTCCCTTCATATTATTGAATTTGTGTGCCTTGTTAAAAAAAAAGAAAGAAAAGAAAGTATGGATCTGTTATTTTTCCTGGAACCAAAGTTGTGGGCTAAAAGACTTTAAGAGATTTTTCTTTTTTTTTAGTTATGCTTCCTTATATATTTTAAAATATGAAAAGAAGCTTATACAGAAAAACACTTCATAATCTCCCAGGCAAGTTACATTATTTAAGGGCATTGTGCTACTAAGTAGATGGTAGTTAAAACAAATGGAGGAGCTGGGGAGATGGCTCACACTTAGGAGCACTCTGTGCTCTTCTAAAGGACAGGAGCTCAGTTTTAAGCATGTACATCAGGCAGCTCACAGCTGTCTAATTCAGGGGATCTTTTGCCTCTTCTGGCCTCTACAGGCACCTACACTCAACATTCAGAGGCACACATACATAGACATAAATAAAAATAAGATAAATCTTTCTTTAAAATCCAGAATGGAACCAGGTACAGTAGCTCATGCTTCTAATTCTAGAGCTTGGGAGACTTAAAACAGAGGATCACCCACAGTTTGAGGCTAGCATGGCCTACAGAGAATTCATTGCCAGCCTGTGCCACAGGGCAAGACTTTCTCAAAACAAACAAAAATCCCAAACACAAATTTTATGAAACCTAATTTCTAATTTTCATGTTTGTACTTGAAAGCCTAATTTTGGTTCGTCATTTGAATGAACACATTGCCTTCCTACTGTGTGTCACTGATTGTTGAGAGTGTCACCGGCATGCCATGTCCTTGCTACCTCAATGCAGATAAAAACCTTTAACTATTATATTGCATGTTTCTGCAGTATTTTCACATTAAATAAAGTAACACAAAGCATCTTTTGTTTTTAAAGGCTATTTCTATCTCATATATCTTACTAAAGGCCAGAAATAATTTCTTTTTTCTCATGCTGAGGATCAAATCTAGGCAGTCCTTGTTCAGCTAGGCAAAGACCCTCCTGATGTGCTGCATCCACAGCTGGGAATGACTTCTTAATTTATTATTCCAGCTAATTGAAGCAGGATAGTATTTCTTATTCAGACAAACTTAAAATGTTTGGAGCTTGCCAATTTAAGCATGTCTTAAGTTGCCAATTAAATAACCCTGGGAAATCTGCCAATTAAATAAGTGATGGTTAGAGTGACAGCTGTGTTGACATAGTACCTAAAAATGCTTGTGCTAATGTAAGTGCATTGATTTGGAGAAGACCATGGAGCACAGAATAGTATACCAAGCCAAATTTATGTGTTGATGTGCTTTATTTAAGCAGTAGCCAGAAGACATGCACATAGATTTCTCAGAGCTATCATAGATGGCTCAGTGGGTAAAAGTGCTTGCCATCAAACCTGATGACCTGAGTTCGATCCCCAAGACCCACATGTACTTCCTCCTTAAATAAATACCTCTCAAGACAAGTGCTGTCTGGTGTTTCCGGAACTGTGAAGTGAAGTGACTGCTTCATGGGTGGGCACTATAGTTTGTCATGTTAGAGCAGTAAAGAATTCAAGATTGAAAGACATTTTAGTGTGGAGTCCAGTGACAGCTCCTTCCTCACTTAGGTTCCTCTCAAAGAGGTGCTTCAGCTTCTGTGTTAGCTTGGGACTAAGAGGTCTTGACTTTCCTTCCTCACTTGAGCCAGAAGAGTTCAACCTCTGTTCATTTCACTGGTTAATGGTTTTCCATTAGAGAAGTTCTGTTTTAAAAGAAGCAAAGCTTTGAATCCCGATTGCAGCTTTCTATATGAAAGATCCTTTGGCTTTTCAAATGCATTAAAGAATGTACCCCTGACTTACAGTGTAGAATATTAATGAGCAGCAGTGTGCCCACCAGTCAGCTGACAACAGCACAGTCCCCAGCACCACTGGCAGTCTCTCTCTCCTCTCTCCCCCTGGTCCTTTGCAAGAGAAATGTTCTGAATTTTGTTAGTCATTATCTTTTCTGAATAATTTTACTATGTGTATGTATATATTCATTTAAATATGTTTTTGTTTTTATAGATATGTACCTATATTTTAAGTATATTATCTTTTACTCATTTTTCTACTTGATATGCTTACATTGTGTGTTTATTATATTACATATCTTTTTATTGCTACATTGTGTGAAAATGACTTTTCTCAGCTTTAGCCTTGCATTGTTCACTCTATATGCGGTTTCTCTTAAGTCTTCAGTACTGGGTGCTAAGCAAGTACTCTACCACTGAGCTACATCTCTAGCCGTGTGGTACCTTTTAATAAGCACAAGTGTTGGGTTCTAGTTTAGCAAGTCAGCCCATTTTTTTTAATCAACTGTGAATCTTTGTGTCTTAATACACTACCTGAAGGTTTAGTCTCCTATTTTCTTCTAAAATTTGCAAAGTTTCTTTTTTTGTATCTGATGCTTATTCCACCTGGAATTGACTTGTGTATGCTATGAGGTGGCAATTTCATTGTTTTCTCCTGCAGACAACCAGTATCTTGGCATTGTTATTGAATAACCTGCTTTCCCCCAATATGTAGTATCTTTTAGGTTAGACCATACCTCTACTTGTTTTCTATTATTGGTCTACTAACATTGAGGGGTCTTGTCTATCCCTATTCTTGATTAAGCATAATGGTTTGAAATTCTCTAGATAGCTCCCCTGACCTTGTTTGTTCTGTAATATCATAGCTATTTCTGACCCCTATTTTTTTGTTGTTGGTTTTTTCGAGACAGGGTTTCTCTGTAGCTTTGGAGCCTGTCCTGGAACTAACTCTTGTAAACCAGGCTGGTCTTGAACTCACAAAGATCCTCCTGCCTCTGCCTCCCGAGTGCTGGGATTAAAGGCGTGTGCCACCACCGCCAAGCTCTGACCCCTATTTTTCATCCACAACTTATAATCAGTTTTTCATGACCACCTGTAAATATTTCGGTCATTTTGAAGAAAATAGCCTTCATAATGTTGCTTTCCCATCTGTGAACATGAACAGCTTGTTTCTTCAGGTCCATACTTTCTTTAATATGGTTATTGTTAATAATCTTAATAGCATTTGCTAATTTTATTTTGAGATGGGGTCTCACCTTGGCTGACCTAGAATTCCCTATATAGAACAAGTTATCATCATGTTTGGAGTAGTCTTCGTGTCTCTGCCTCCTGAGTGCCTACATCACCATGAGGCTTTTTGTTGTCTTGTAAGTGCTGTGTTTTGTATTGCATCTTCTGGCTGTTTACTTGGTTTTGTGTTGTATGAAGGCTAGGATCTTTAGTTTCCAGTTTTCACCAACAGGTTCTTTGCTATAGTTCCTCTTTCCTGACTGCCTTTTTTTTCTTCTGTACATACTTTAATCAGAGTGAAGAACTTCCTTCTGTTTCCAACTTGATTATGGATTACAATTAAATATTTTAATAAGAATGCTCTTTCAAAATCTCCAATATTTTATTTGTATGGTGATTTACCAAAGTTAAACTGGTTTTTCCCTCTAGAGCAAACCCAACATAGTAACCATACGTCTCTTAATTGTTAAGTTTGACTTGCTCATAATTGTCTTAGAGTCTGTGCATTTTATGTTGCTGTTGACGTCTGATTTGATTGTCAAGGTTATTTTGCTGTAATGAAAGATGAGGGAAAATGGATTGGAGGATATATTTTCATTACTTTTAAATTTGGTTTCTGGGTGTGTGGAAAGTATAAATAAGTTTATTTCTTTGAACAGAAGAGGGCTAGTTATTTTACAGACTTGTATCAATAATCCTATTACAATTATCTTTGTTGGTCTGTTTTCATAATCTCTTGGTTATCATGTTTGTCAGATATACCCATCCTGTATACTGTGTGTGAGTGAGTGATCATATTATTATCCAAAAAATGTTTGTTATATCTGGCAGAAAACTAGAATGAGGGGGCATCTAAGATTACCTTAGTGCATGAACAGGGATTGAGGTAATTTAAATTATGCTTCAGATTTTACAAGGACTAATCCATCTTTTTAATGAAAAGAGAGAGAGTAGACAGATTACCACCAAAGAATTATACATAGAATTTGTAGCATATGCAGTGGAAATCAGAAAATAATAATTTTTATTAATATTTTTATATAGTCTTTTGTAACTAAGTGTGGCCTCAGACTCTATTTAGAGATGACCTTGAGTTTCTGGTCTTCCTGCCTCAGCCTCCCAAATGCTATGACTACAGATATGTACCACCATGTTTAACATTTTAATTACACAATAGTGGGAGAAAAATACCTTACATTTTTATTGAGTCTGCTAAAAATCTGTCTGGTGTCTGAGTCTTAAAATCTTTCCTTCCTCGCCTCTCCAGTGTTTATTCCTTTCCGAGATTCCAGGCTGCTAATTCCCCATTGCATTGCTCTGTAGTACTTTGAAGTAGACATTCCACTTGTTGAGCTTTTCCTCTGTAGTTATGCAAAGCTGAACTTCATCTTTTTTATAGTTTTGCAATTTTATATTTATATGTCAAATTTGAATAATTTGATAGGAATTTTGTTCAAACATAGTTTTTTCTTTTAAAATCAGTGCCTAGTAATTTCTATACCAAAGAAACTTTCTATGAACTTAATTTTGGTTCTCCTTTCTGCCTCTGTGTACCTGCTTTTACATAGAGTGTGTGAAAAGAATGAATTTCAGAGTAACTTCATTAGAAAGGGATTACTTGCTTTTTGAGGCACTTATAGTGGACTTAGGAATTGTGATCAAAGTTCCGAAAGCACTTTGCTAAACCATTAGGTGTTTCTAGAACTGGCAAGTGATATAAAAACTAGCCTTTACAGTTTCCCAACTTCTTACTCCTTTATCAGTAAGTCTTAACTGCTGTACATGTTTGTACTGCTCATATCTTCAAGGATACCTATATTATTTTGTGGGAGGGCTCATCTGAATTTATTTGGCCTTGTTTTTACTTGGAGGTGTGAGGTTCTTCACCATATTGTCTTTTTAAAAATGATTGGTATTTTTTAATGTGTATGGGTATTCATTGAGGCCATATGTAGGGGACTGGGTCCTCTGGAACTGGAGTTACAAATGGTTGTTAGCCACTGTGTAGATGGTGAGATTAGAGGCTGGGTCCTCTGGAAAAGCAGCCAAAGCTTCTAATCACATCTCTTCAGCCCCATATTCCTTTTTAAAAAGCAATAATTGACCAACAATATCGTTCAGGGGATAATGGCATTTGTTGCTAACTCTGAATACTTGAGTATAATCCTGGAACCCACATGGTAAGGAATTAACTCCGGTAGGTTACCCTCTGAACTCCACATGCTTACACACACACACACACACACACACACACACACACACACACAAAACCACACAATGTAAATATTTCTTTAATGAAAACAGAGGCTAGAGTGATTTGATCACTGGTTATAAAGTGCTGCTGCACAAGTGTGGGGTCAAGAGTTTAGACACCCAGAACCTACCTAAATGCCTATTGCCTGTAATTCCCGCCTTCGGCAGAGACACCAGATCCCCAGGAACTAGTCATATTTGTAAGCACTAAGTTTGATTGAATGACCCTGCCACAGTGAATAAGGTCGAAGAGATCCAGGATGATTCCTGATAACACTCTCGGGCCTCCTCATTCACACACACCCCATTCAGGCAGGCAGGCACACACACACACACACACACACACACACACACACACACACACACGTGCACGAAAAAGAGAAAAGTCAGTACTACTGTGAAGCCCTCCAGCCTTATTTAACAAAACATTTTTGAAAGGCACCGTGGGAATAATGCAAACACTATAAGCTTGTTCATTAAGAAACTTGGGTTCAATAATGACTTCACTGTTCATTAACTATTTCTGGGAGTCTCCATAGTCTCCTCTTAATTTATGTATGTGTTTCCCACCTCCATTAGATTCTGGGTTCAAGTATGTAAAGTACCTAATGAGAACTAGGCTTGATAGAAACACGCATGGGTAAACTACCCACTGCTCTCCTCCTGTATTCCTATTCCCACCCTGATAATACTTGTCTTGCTCAGTGGCTGAACTTCTACCTCTTTATTTTCCTCAGGTGATTCTAGTCACAAGATTCCTATTTCAAACTTTGAATTCGGGCATGACCAAGCAACTGTGTTACAAAACCTTTATAAGTTTATTCATCCAAACCCAGGGAAGTGGCCACCTATTTACTGCAAGGTAATATCCAATAAGATGTTTTAAGATGCCCATTTAGACACCAGAAGAATTGAAAAAGTACTAAAAGAATTTCAGTTTTGTGTAAACAGAAACTGTGCTTTTGTTTCCTGGTCATTGGTTAATAAAGAAGCTGTTTTGGCCTGTGGCAAGGCAGAATATAGGTAGGTGGGAAAACTAAACTGAATGCAGGGAGAAAGAAGGTGGAGTCAACAGGCACCATGTAGCTGCCAAGGGAGAAAGATGCCGGTAAGCTGCAGCCTCATGGCGATATACAGATTAATAGAAATGGGTTAATATAGGATGTAAGAGTTAGCTAGGAATACACCTAAACTGTTGGCCAAACTGTTGTAATTAATATAGTTTCTGTGTGGTTATTCTGGTCTGGGTGGCTGGGAAACAAAATTACAGTCTTCGTTTACAGTTTTGTGTTAGTTACATGTTTTAAAACATGCTCATTCTGAATTTGTGATAATAAGTATGGCCTTTAAATTACTCATTTTGGAGGCAACAAAAGCTGAATATAGTATTTTCTTAAAATTTCTCCTGAAATACCTACAATATCTTTTTAGCCTAACTCATTCCCTTAACCCTTGTTTTGTGATGTTTAGAAAAGACATTTTTATCTATATTTTCCAGGATAATAGTGAAGAATTGGGTCCTAAACTTACTGCATAGTATAAATATTACCATTACCAGATCACATGTTCTGAACATTGACTTTATCATTGGTCCACCCTGTCTCACTTGCTTTTCATAAACTGTATTAAAATTCATATATATGTATGTATGTATAGCCAGTTAATTATAGCAGTAATATTTTCTAATGTATGCTATTTTCATATAATTTTCAATTAGTGTCTGTCTTTTCTACACACACCCAAGTTTGAAAGGACAGTGTTAATAAAAATAATTCTAAAAAGGAGAAAATAAAAGTAATGATTTTCCTTCTGCAGTCTGATGATAGAGCCAGAGTCAACTGGTGTTTGAAGCGTATGGAGCGGGCATCAGGTGAGTAGAACCTCAATCATGCAGGAAGCGTAGTCTATACTTTGGGTTTGATGTACGTGTTCTGTGTGCCCAAATTCACTAATTATATTTTTCTGTTTACTAATGGAAGAAATCAGGCAAGATCTAGAACTTCTCACTGTAGAGGACCTTGTAGTGGGAATCTACCAGCAAAAATTCCTCAAGGAACCCTCTAAGACCTGGGTTAGAAGCCTCCTAGATGTGGCCATGTGGGACTATTCTAGCAACACAAGGTATTGATAATGATTTTGTAATTCACTGATGGTGGGTTTTTTTTTTTTATCTACATTCTGAGAAAATAGGATTGGACTAGGTTTTGGGTTTGTGACTTTTGGGTTGTTTTGCCTTTTGAGAATCACTTTTCAGTTAAACCTTGTAAACTTATAAAAATAGTTTTGTGGTTTTCAAGATAAGGTTTCTCTGTAGCTTTGGAGCCTGTCCTGGAAATAACTCTCGTAGACCAGGCTGACCTCAAACTCACAGAGATCTATCTGCCTGCCGCTGTCTCCTGAATGCTGGAATTAAAGGCGTGCACCACCACCGCCTAGTAAAAACTAGTTTTCCATGCATGAGTTTACCTTTGTGCACACCACTCCAGATGATCCTGGAGTCCAGATGAGGGCGTCAGATCCTCTGTTGCCGGGAACCAAACCCAGGACCTCTGCAGTGTTCTTCATCACTAAGCCAGCTCTCCAGCCTGGGGAAACTTATTTTTAGATACTGTTTTTAATATTGTATTTTTAGCATACAATAATTGATAGAAAGAATCATTGCTGCTTTATACTAAAAGCAAAAAAAAAAAAACTTTGACAAACTAACTTTTCTTTACCAGTTAGAATTTCTCTGCTGGTAAAAGAATGTTTTTTTGATTTATTTAGACTTTATTTTTAATTTTTATTAAATTGCTTTCATCATATGTATATAATTTATACAAAGTGATATGTAAGTGAATTAAATTGGCAAAACTGTTCATTTTGAAATAATCCTAGATTTACTGAAAAATAAAAGGTTGATAAAATAAGCATAATACTCTTTTGGCTTACTTAATTGTTAACATATTAACACATTTTCATAATTTGTTTCTAAATACATACACACTTTTTCTAAACCACTTGAGAATAAATTGAAGTCACCTTGCTTCTTTGTGTCTAGGTACTGCAGTACCAAAGTCAGAGTATTGCCATTGGCACACATAACTGTTATCTAAACTCAAGTTCATAGGCTGCCAGTTCTTTTGTGGTGCCTTTTATAGATCAAACAGTATTTAGAGTCCAGTCCTGAATCCCATTTGTTGGTCATGCGTGTGCATGTGCATTGTTGCTTGGACTTACTTGAAATTCATGACCCTTCTGCTTCAGACTCCCAGGTGCTGGTATTACAGGCGTGTGCCACCACTCCTGGGGTCCATAGTCTCTTAAAATCTTTATTCTTTGAAGAGTGAAGTCCAATTAGTTTATAAAATGTTTCTCAGTTTGAGTTGGTTTTTATTTCCTGATGACTAGGTTAAGGTTACACATTTTAGGAAGAATACCAAAAATCAAAAAATACTATGTCTTCTCGTATGTCACACTTGGAAGCATATTATGTCAGTTTGTCCTATTCCTGATACTGAGAACTTCATCAGTTGTCTAAGATAGATCTGTTAGAGTCACCTTTGAACAGTTACTGTTGTACACCTCCCTCATAATGGGTTGACATGTGCTCAGCAGTAGAGAGTGCTACCTAAATAGCATAAGACCCTGGGTTCAGTCTCCAAAAAAGTAATGCATTTTTGCAGAGAAATGTAATGCCTTAAATTGCCAAATGCAAGTTCTGGCATTCAGTGATGATTTGGTTGGAGTTACTCCTTCTAAGCTTGTTAAGATAGTAGTTTTCCTTAATTATTCCTTCAGTATTTATTAGTTAGAAGTCTATAATAAAGTGATTTTCTCCTTCATAATTTTTATGAGTTCTGACTTTATTCAGTGAATTAAGTGCTCTTTGCTTTCTGGTACATTCTAGCTTCATCTTCTATTGCTCTACTCCACCCTTGGATTAGCAGTTTCTCCAATTAGGTCTTGTTACTTTCAAAGGCAGAGGGTGCTGTTCAGTCTGTGTCTCACTGTTTGAGTTTGAGGATGCACTAAATGAAGTTTCGGTGTTGGTGGAACCTTGACAGTTGAGGACTCTTTTCTAGTTGACTGTAATCTGAGGATAGTCAGAGCCATTTTCTCAAAAGTGACTTGAGTTATTTCTTTTTCACCCCTTCACAATAGTTCAATCTCTGTATGCTTTTTTATATTCCATGTTGGTCCTCCCTCCACTTTGTTGGTTTAATTAGCCTTTGGATGTATAAAGCACTAGATTGTTCAGCAGTGTATATTCAAAAGTGTCACTCACTTCATTGAAACCCTGCAAGAGCTTAAAAATTAGCTTGGAGAGAACTGAATCTTTTTATCGAGTTGTGTCCAAGGACAATGTTTTTCTGTTGTTCAGATGAACACTGTTTTTGTGATATCTTTGTTTTTCATACAGGTTTGTAGGTTTATTATTGGTGTATTGTTGAGAGGCAGTTCCTTAGGAAATTTTGTTCTCCTATGAAAACTGGTTGCTTCATAATTCTAATGGAGTAAATTTGGTGATTCATTTTTGGGGGGGAACTACACATAGTAAAGTTGATTTTAAAAAAAAACTTTTGATTTTTTTAAAAAATATTTATTTATTATGTATACAGTATTCTGTCTACATTTTTGCCTGCAGGCCAGAAGAGGAGCCAGATCTGATTATAGATGGCTGTGAGCTACCATGTGGTTGCTGAGAATTGAACTCAGGACCTCTGAAAAAGCAGTCAATGCTCTTAACTTCTGAGCCATCTCTCCAGCCCTGTGAAATAGATTTTTAAATGTTTTTAGATGTCTGTAAGGAAGGTAGCCTTAAAAAAAAAGTTTCAAAGTTTCATTGTTTTGTTACATTCTGTAGATTATGAAATGTCATTTTGAACAAGTACTGTTTAATTCATTTTCTGACAAATTAACATGCCTTTAAATGAGCAGATGAAAAGGCCTTCCTGGATTTTGTTTCTTTTAGTGAATTATGATTGTTTGCATTAAGACCAAACAGTGTTGATTGCTTTATCAAAAACTACATAGAAGTTATTTATGTATAGGGTATTTTTGATAACTTAGTATATAGCTAGTTTTATGAGCTGTTCTGTGAGCACATGAGAATTTCTGTACCCTTTGTTTTGCATTGTAGGATTTGACTCTGTCCAGATCTACACTGATCGTTAGCTAGCTGGTTTTCTGTTACTATAGTCAACGCCCAAGATAATCATCCCTTTTTTATAGAGAAAGGGATGATTTTGATTTTGGAGGCTCAAGTCCATGATCAATCAGTTGGCCCCTTTGCTGTGGCTGTGTTCAGACAGTGCCTTGCAGTGGGGAGTGTATGTGGTAAAGCAAACTGCCTCACCTCGTTACTGGGAAGGTAAAAAGGAGGAGGGAGGAGACTCGTATTCTGCAGTTGTCTTCATGGACACACACTAGTCTCAACTACATGAAGGCCTCCCACTCCTACCCATTCCTTTTTTAAGATAAGGCCTCACTGCATAAACCAGACTGTTCTGGAACCTACTGTGTCAATCAGACTGGCCTCAAACTTTAGAGATCTGCCTGCCTCTGCCTCCTGAGTGCTGGAGTACACCACACACCCTGTACCCTGTTTCTTACATAAATTTCTGTCACCTCCCAATAACACTAAGCAGGAACAATCTGCACCTTGAACTCACTCTGCCTCACACTTGTGAGTGTTGAGAGTAGAGACATCACCATGTCTGTAGACTTTATTCTTCAGCTACTTCTTTGTCTCTTGATGTCTCATCTACTGAGAGTAGAATTTTACTATATTTTCATACCTCCTTATATATCATGTGATTTTAAGCTGGTTGGCTTTTTATTTCATGTCTGTACATTAAAAAGTCTGGTAAATCTTGGTGTATAAAATAGGTTGAAGGGAGACTTAAAAGGTATTTCCTGGTTTTTTTATTTTTTGGTTTTTTTTTTCTGCATTGTTAAATTTTCACAGTCACTTTGGGTCTGTGAATTCCTGGAAAATTCAACTCCATTGTGTTGTGTAATCCTTTTACAAAGCTTGTAATTTCTCTAGCTTTAACGATGTAGCTTTTTTAGCCTAGAGATTTTACTACTTTGCCATCCTTTATGTTGGTAGCTCCTCTCAGTTTGTTGTTTAAGGTCCACTTTCTGTGGTGTCTAGTAAACCATTTCAGTAAGCAGAAATTGACTTCTGTTTCTAGATTTTTTTGACAGGTTATAATTTTTCTTCCACTCTAAATTTTGTTAAAGAGATCTATGATATATGCTGCTATCTTATCTTTCACTTTATTTTCTCTTTTTACTCTTGAATTATTTGCCAGGGTTTTTTTTGTTGCTTTTTTGTTTTGTTTTGTTTTTTTGCTTTTTTAGTTTCTTTTTCAAAATGAATCTGTATTTCTTTGGGCAGTTTATAATCTATTTAGATTCTTACCTGCCTTTTATTTCTGAGTCTAGTCAACTCTCATTTTAAAAATTGTTTAGTTCTGAATTTTTTTTATTCCAACTATATTTCCATATTCTTATACACTTGTGTGAGAACATTTAATTCCATGTGGAATGTTATGTTAGAATTCCCTATGATTTTTTTGGAAGTCACAGATGCTTTCTTAGTTTATGTTCCAATAGCTTTCTGTGAATGAGGCCTATGTTTCCCTTGTCTCTGGGGTGGCAATTTTTGACTTATGTGTGAGTTCAGTTCAAGAGCTCCCTCTTCTGTCAGTGCAGCAACTGAAAAAGTTGGTGACTTGGGTGGAAAGAAGGTAGCTGATTTTCTGTTTTTGTTTGGTCCTACAGGATCCTAACTTTCTTTGGCTTCTCCTCACCATCATCCAGTACAGCAGTCCTCAGCCTGTGGTTGAGATCTCTGGGAGTTGACCATCCCTTTCACAGGGGTCACATACCAGATATCCTGCACAGCAGATATTTACATTACAGTTCATAACAGTAGCAAAAAATTACAGTTATGAAGTAGCATAGTGGGTGATTTTGTGTGTCAGTTTGACCAAACTAGAGTCATCAGAGAAAGGAGCCTCAACTGAGGAAGCACCTCCTTGAGATTCAGCTGTAAGGCTTTCTCATTTAGTGATCTCTGGGAAGAACCTAGCCCATGGCGGGTGGTGTCATCTCTAGGCTATTGGTCCCAGTTCTATAAGAAGGTGGGCTGAGCAAGCTGTGGGAAGCAAGCCAGTAAGCAGTTCTCCTCCAGTCTCTTAATCAACTGCCTGTGGGATCCTGCCCAGTTTGAGTTCCCGTCCTGACTTCCTTCAGCAATGAACAGCAATGCTGACATATAAGCCAGATAAACTCTTTCCTTCCCAACTTGACTTTTGGTCATAGTATTTAGTTGCAGCAATAGAAATCATAACTAAGACAAACAGCAATTAAAATAATTGTATGGTTGGAGTCTCCACAACATGAAGAACTATATTAAAGGGTTGCAGCATTAGGGAGGTTGAGGACCACCAATCTGGTATCTAAGAGCTCGTCAACTTCCAATCTTCCCCAACATAAAGGTGCTTTCTTATAGACAAGGGCTTTGCTCTTCCAAGTCTCTACTTCAGTTTTTATATGGAGTGGGAATGATTTTACATTTAGTCTTAGGCACTCCTGTTTCCTTTTCTCTCATTCCTACAGTTTTCTAAACTCCACAGTTGACATGAACACTTAGAGTGAGAGACTGAAAATTTTCTCCATTTGAAATATAAAGCTTTCTGTTTATTCTAGAGTTTTTAATGTTCTATCCTTTGTAGAATCTTGTCTACTTTTTGTTGTCATCATTATTGTTGATCTGTGAAGTGTATGAGGGATGTGTTAGGATATTTAAACTCAATACAGTTACTTTTGTTACTGACCAAAGAATTTCTAAAACTTTATGTTCAGAAGTATTTGGTACCTGTATTTATAGTCAGTATTATCCCCTGTGCCATTGGGAATGTTTTTAAAGTAGCACTTTGTCTTTAAAAAATCCCCAGTGTTGTCTGGAGTTTTCTTCCAAATAACTGACCTTTGGTGCACATTTCTGTTTTGGCTTTTTCTTTACCTTACCAAAATAGATCAATAAAATGTAGCAAAACACACACACACACACACACACACACACACACAATTGTTACCATACACTTTAATGGCAACTGTAGAATATCTTTGTATAATATGGATTTTAAACAGAAGAAATATAGTGTTCAGTAAATACAAGTTCAGCAAGACTAGGCTAGCTTTACTGTGAGGCATTTTTTGAGGCCTGTGCCACAGAGCTGGTTCAGAGAGAGAGATGACATAGTGCTGCAGCCAGCATAGTGAAGCGTTTGGACCAAATGCCCTCTGCCTTTCACTGAGCACTTAATATAGAGTGAGGTTTTAAGGGAATTTGAGTTTAAGAAACTATAGAAACTAAATAGAAATTGTGGCCCAGGTATAGTAGTACACACCTCTAATCCCAGCACTCAGAGTCAGAGACAGGAGGATTATTACAAGTACAAGCTATCCTGATCTACATAAGTAGTTCCAGGCCAGCCAGGATCCTGCCAAAACAAAACTTACTGCACATCTTTTCCTATGCCCTGCAGGCACTTATGCTAAAGTTAAACAGCAAAAATAATGTTTCCCTGCCTTCGTGCAGCTAACATAAGGAAGATACATGCAACAACTAATTAAGAAAATTGACATAGAAGTGTGTGGAAGGGGAGGCTATCAAACTGAATGGTCCAGGAGAATATTTAAATTGTAATATGAAAACTAAGAACTGAAGCAAAAGAAAGATAAAAAATGAGCCTTGTTAGAAATAGGATTTTACTAACTAGGAAAGAAAATAGATTAGGTTTCTTAAATGTCTCTGAGGTTCTTTTTACAGATGTATTGAAAGGAGATAAGGAAGGAGGTATAGAGCCTATGATTATTAAATGAGCTGGCAATAAATTATTTGAGACTAGGGTGGTGACAGAGACAGACAGGAATAAGTTTAAGATTGGTAAAAAGCAGTAGGACCTTGCTTAAGGACTAGAGCTAGGGGAAAGAATTGAAACAGAATAACAATGTATGATTGGTTAGATGGGGTGAAAGAATCAGGTTTAGAATATTCTGAGAGACTGGTGAAGTGTCTGAACTTGTGTAGATGAGATCATTATAGAGGCTGAGCAAGAAGAGGACCTAATGAAGAACCCTTAGTAATAGGCTTTGCCATTATCATAAAGCTTGGGCAGAGGCTGTGGCTGTGGAGCTATCAGCACTCCAGCCTACAGTTGCTATGTAACATAAATGATAGTCATTGCCAGTGTTCATATTGAAGACTGGAAAGTGAGGAGAAAGCCATGCTGAGTGCAATAACTTTACAGACTGCCATGAGCTACTTACTTCCTGGGTTAGGACTGTCTTCATTCTTGCTCCCTTGTCTTATCTCATTCTTTGGGAATGCATATTGTTTTTCTGTGGCCTTTTTCATGTTGCTGGTTTTCTTCCAATATTTGATTCTCTTTGGTTATGTTATATCTAGAAATGAGGCTTCAAAACAAAATACCTGGCCCATCTTGTCTATCAGCTAGTCAGGCTTTGCTGCAGGGAAAACTGACAAGAGTGTAGCAAGTTGGAGGCAGAATCCTAAATTCAAGAGCAGTCATCTTATTCTCTTACGTGGAGTTAGAGAACTGACAGCTCTTTGGACAGAAATTCAGCCTCATAACCTGCATTGGTCCTTCCACAGTTTACTGTTTATGTGTGCATAGGTGGTGTGGGTACATATGTGCCTGTGTATAGAGATGAGAGGACAGTGGGATCCAGGGATTGAGCTCAGGTCGTCAAGTTTATGAGGTAAATGCTTCATCCCATGTCTGAGTCCAGCACAAAGGTAGTGACTTCTTGAGTCACTGTTCATTTCTTTTCTACAATTTTGTTAAAGCCTGTTTGTATTTTCTCTTTGTGTACTCTAGTTACTAATTTGTGATTTTTCAAAAGACTTTGGGGACAAGATGTGTGTGTGTGTGTGTGTGTGTGTGTGTGTGTGTATTTAACTCACCATCTGAACTAAAACCTTGGCAATAGTAGTCTTAAGAGGTGAGGTGATACTGTGATACCACTTTAGAGTTCTTTCTTTGTCCACTTAAACAAGCTTTTTATATTTAACAAAATATTGAGCAAATTTTGTATAAAAATACATGAGGCACTAGAGTGTATTCTCTGAAAGTACAATTTTCACTCTTAACCACTGAAGCATTTCTTACACTCTTCGTGTATTCTAAGTCTGACCTGTAGTGGAAAGCATGTATCTGGGTATGGCCTCTTGACCTGAGTTCTAGACAAGGAACAAAACTAATAACCAAAACTAAACTTGCTACTTCTATGTGGTTATCTACAAATGTAGTTTATTTCTTCAGTCCTCAATTTCGAGCTTTATGAATCATACTTTCATATTATCTTTGAAAATACAGGGAGAGTTTTTAGATTGATGTTAGATCAGTTAACTGTCACTTGGCACAAATAACTTTTTATAGTTACTGCATAGCATTTTTGTGGTTTTAAATGAAGATTCTTGGTAAGCTTCATTGTTAGCAGTGCTGTCTAGGTCTTAGTAGATGTTACTTAGTTGGGAAAGCATGTTTGTATTGACTCTCATGAAAGTGTGGTCCTATGTTTGTAACTCTGGGTTGAATCATTAACTTTAGTCATTTCCTTTTGAACTTTTCCTCTTGTCTCCAGTCAAACACCACGTTCTCAGTGGTGCCTTGCTGGTCACTCCATCTAAACTGTTGGCTTCTGCTTCACAGTGTTGTCACCATTGTTTAGAGTTTTTCATTAAGCATTCCTGTATGTGTTTTTGATCTGCCTTCCCCACTAGAAAGTAAGTATTGTGAGATGATTTCATTCAGTAATATGTCCTTCGTGCGTAGATCAATGCCTGGCAAAATGTGTGCAGTTAATGTTTAGTGACTGAGTATATGTTAGCATTAGTTACTACTGCACTTTAAGTGCAGTTACCTCACTTTAGAATTTAATTGTATGGTTATGTGTGGTTTGCATATTAAGAATTTTCACTGGAGGAGTTACCATACAACTCTATTTTAAAATCTATATTAAATTAATATTTGAGGGCCAATGAGATCACTTGAGTAAAGGTGCTTGCCTGTTAAAGTTTGATCCTAGAAACCCACATGGCAAAGGAAAGAGCCAACCCTGCAAGTTTCCCTCTGGCTGCCACTTAAGCACACACACAAATGCACAGTAAATAAGAGTAAAAAGTGTAAGAAATTTTGAATAACGGTATCAGTTTTTATTAAATAATCTCAGCTAGTTGAATTGGAAATCTGGCATACAAAAACCCCTAACACAATTAATTTATTTCAACTACTTCAGTTAGTGCTGTGTTTTTCCTCATACTGGGGGTGGCGCCAGACACATATCACAAGCTCCACCTCAACCATTTGTTAGCACATTAAACTCCTTTTTCTTGTACAGGTGCAAGTGGCATGAAGAAAATGATATTCTCTTCTGTGCTTTAGCTGTTTGCAAGAAAATCGCGTAAGTTTGAGGAGTCCCCCTCAGTGCTGTGCTGCGCTCTGCAGGGAGTCCTTTGCCAGTTGTGCTTGCTCTTGCTCCTCAGCTGGGGTGAATGCCTGCTCACCTTTCTTACTGAAGCCCAATGCAAACAAATGTGGAGTTTTTTCTTTATGTTACTTTTTACTGTTCTGTTTCACTACTTACCAATTTGTGGGAATCTTCAGAAGCATTGTTGAGGTTTTTCCTTCTTGGGCCCCTTAAAGAGAGACAATTTTCTGCTAGCATTAAGAACATCACTTAATTGAATGGTGCCCTAAAACTGTAAACCAGTTCTTCTTGTTTTGTAGTGGAAGCACCTACAGCTCTGTTCTAGTTTGCTTTCTGGTGGTGTGACAAGCACCATGACCAGAAGCAACTTAAACGGGGAAAGGATTTATTTGACTTACACTTTTAGGTCACAGCGCCCATCATTGAGGGATGTCAGGGCAAGAACTCAAGCAGGAAACAGGAACCATGGAGGAATGCTACTTGCTGGATCACCCTAGGCTCATGTTTAACTAGGTTTCTTATGCAGCATAGGATTGGTGCTGACAATAGTAGTTTGGCCCTCTGGGTTGGTTAACGACAAAGACAATGCCCACAGACCTGTCTGAACTAGACAATTCCTCAGCCTAGGATTTCTTCTCAGGTTGACTCCAGGCTATGTCAATCTGGCAGCTGAAGCCAACTAAGACAAGTGCCAAGTCTCTGGGCGCTCGGCTAGCACCTTTCTATGCAAATGCTTCTTAGTTTTGAGGAGTAACTGTTAATGGCTGTGGCTTTATTTCTGCTTCTGCCTTCTTTCCTTAAACATTGGAAAAACCTACTGAACCTTACCCTCACTACCATCCCTTGTAGCAAACCTGAAAATTTATGTGATCATGAGATTGCGTCCCAGTAATAACGTTCATGGTTTGAATGCTGCCTGTTCCCATCTCTGAATCTTTAGATTTTCCTCAAAGTTAGAATAATACCTCTGAGATGTTTCTTTTGTTCAAAAACTTAACTGAATACTTTTAGTGTGAATTGGATGGAGTTGCTCTAGTAAGATCTGTCTTCTTTTTTAAAGGTACTGCATCAGTAATTCTCTAGCCACTCTGTTTGGAATCCAGCTCACTGGAGCTCATGTGCCACTACAAGATTATGAGGCCAGCAACAGTGTGACGCCCAAAATGGTTGTACTGGATGCGGGGCGTTACCAGGTAAGGAAACCTCTGTTGTTAGCAGAATCTTGGATATACATAACCTCTTTGAGGGAAAATCTGTTTTGTTTTGTTTTGGTGTTCTTGTTTCTAGTTTGATTCTAAGCACAGTTTCTCTGTTGGCATTTTCAAGTGAAGATCTATTTTCCTCTGTCTTTTGAAGGTAGTGTCTTTGATTGTTTTTAGCTTCTAGACTCTTCAGACTTTCTTCCTAAAATTCCTAAGTTCCGAAGCTCATGGTGTCTATGCTACAGTACATGGCAACCTGACTGGGGAACCAGTGGGCACTTTAGTTGCTCCTCATTAGAGTGGTACTTAACCAAGGAACTAGTTTTCTAATATTTTTATTTTCACTTTTCTCAGTACGTAATCCTTTTAGCTCCCAATTCTCTGCTTCTTCACTTATTCTCCTCTCTTGCCCCATACTACATAAGTTCCCACTCCTATGATCGTATCCCATCCAGTGCTGTTGCTTCCAATATCAACTTCAGACAGCCTCTTTTCTGACTCCCAACCGTCTTCCTCTAGCAACTCAGTACCAGCAATCCTTTGACCTCTGCTGTGACCTGTAATTCACTTACAGCTCTGCTGTCTCATGCTCCTCCTTTATAGGAGCTACTGCATTGAAGTGTGTATAAAGTTGTGGTTTCTTGTTCATATTTTCTTTTTACCACTTCCATCCCCACCTTTACTGCCTTGCATTCCAACTTAGAAATTTTAGTCTGTCTTTTCTACTACCTTATCTAAACTCCATTAATCCTCTTGTCTTCATCATACTTGGTTGACAGACTAATCCTAATTAAATGTAACTCTTCACTTCCACTCCTTATATTTGTGAATTGAAATGAATATAGAATGAAACTACAGTGCTGCCAGGTATGGGAACAAATAGCTATAGTCCCAGCCTTTCTAGAGGCTAGAGAAAGAATTTCACAAGTTCAGTGTCAGCTTGGGCTGCATAGCAAGTTTGAGGGCAGCCTAGGCAGGTGAGACTATTTGGTCTTAAATAATAAAGGGGTGTCCTTGCTTGATATGTACAAGTCCCCGAGTTTAGTCAACACACACATGCACGCACCCATGCACGTGCAGGAAACTTCTATAGCACCATAATTACTAATCTTAATATCTTTTATGATCAGCTTCAACAATTCATTGTCATTGCCTGCAGTCATCATTTCTCTCATCTAATTAATTTCTCATGTATTATCTTTCAGTTTCTATCTCCTTTCTCCTACCTTTGCTGTAGCCAATACTGATGCTGCTGCTTTTCCAGGAAAGCAGAATCAATCACAGATTTTTACATACTCCTACCACCTCAGCTATCTGCTTATACACTATTCTCTGCTTTTTCTCTGATATTAGTGAATATTCTCTGTTCCTATCTAAAATTCATGTATTAGATCTTGTTCTTTCACTAACCAAAGACACAGCTGCAATGATTCTAGTTTTTTGACTCTTTAGGGCTTCCTCTATTCTGAGTCATCTTTTGCATTTCTCTCTGTCTGTCTGTCTGTCTGTGTCTCTATGTCTAGGCATGCCTGCCCTCGTGTGACATAGTATACACGTGGTTGTCAGAGACCTTAAAGGAGTTATTTCTCTCCTACCATTTGGGTTCCAGGGATCAAACTCAGGTTATCAAGGTTGGAACAAGCACCTTTTCCCATTTTTCCAGCCCTGTTATGTAGTCACTCTTATCAAAATAAACATACCATAATCTAATGTGTTTTAAAACAACAGACAAGCAAACTCTTAAGGTCTCTGCAGTCACCTGTCTCCTCCTTTACTGAACACAAAACTAAACACTGGGAAAATACATATGGTAGTTTAAAGTAGGCCATTTAATAATTAATAATAAACATATTTCCTGTCATTTTTCTGTTCCTTTACAGAAGCTAAGAGTTGAGAGTCCAGGATTTTGTCATTTCAACTCTTATAAACAGGAACAAAGGTCAAACACATCCACTGGTGAGTACTTTCAACTTTATAAGATTGGGTTACACCGTACAAAGATCCCTGGGTGTTCCTGGGTGAGGAGCATTTTGTTTGGAATTAGTTGTTAAAATGATATGAATTTTAAGTATTTTTGTCCCTAGTGTAATGTAATATTCCTCAGACTTTTGTTGCAGACATTTCTGAGAAACCCTGTTTTTCTTACAGCAACTAGAGTTTCATAGGTTTGATGTCGTAGATACATGATGTGTTTTAGGAGATGAGAAATTCCAAAAGCTAGTTACATGGAATTTCATTTGATACCTAAAGAACTTCAGTTGGGGTTTCTTGCCCTAAATATAAAAGGAAATATTTTTCTTGACTTACTTGCCTTCTGCTCATGATTTTTTAAATTATAACTTATTGAGAGTCCTACTGTGGGATGAAGTGAACTGAAATGCCTCTTTAAATCAAACATAATGTTTCTGTGCCTGTTTAATTATCTTTTCAACACTCTAGGTTGTTACCCATCTGGGGTGAAAATTTCTGGCCCCAACAGCAGTGTTCGAGGAAGAGGGATTACCCGCCTGCTAGAGAGCATCTCCAGCTCCTCCAACATCCACAGGTTCTCCAACTGTGAAACTTCACTCTCTACTCACATGTCCCCAAAAGATGGGTACAAATCTTTCTCTTCCTTTTCTTAATGATGGTACTTTTTGCAATTCTGGAAAAATAACAAGCTTAACTTCCTTTCTGACTACAGTCATATTAAGCAAACAGATCACATCAATAGTAAATGTCACTCCTCTAAAAACGACTTAATTTGTAAGGAAACTATTTCATAGATTAAAAATAATTGTGGTTGGAGAAGAATTTTGGCATTCTTGCTTGTTTGTGTGTCTGAGTTTCCTTTATTTTCTTCTAAGACTTAATACTTGTGATATGATGGGTGTGTCCCTAAGGTTCTGAATTCTAGAACAAAACTGGCAATTTCAGAGTATTTGAAAATGTTAATATAGTTCTTTCCCCTGAAGTATTAAGTTATCCGTTACAAAAGACTCTAAGATAATATTAACTTAATTCTTCCCATTATAAAATGTTAACCTTAGAGACCAAAGGCTATTTGCATTGCACATAAGTAAGAAAATTAGCTTTTAACACAAATAATGATTTGTTATTTTAAATAGTCTTTGACGTAATTTGTCTTTGGCAAAAGAAACCAGTTAACAGGATGAAAATACAGAATGAAAGATGAGAGAACTGTCATTTACTCCTAGTCCCAGAGCAAATTTTTAAAAAAGCATATTATTAATATAATTCAAGCCATTTTTCCCCTTCAAAAATAATTTTTGGGCACTGAACTAAAAATTATTAATATCCTTTTAAAAACTAAACATCAACTGATACTGTCATTGTGCATCTGCTTAACAGGGATCTCCTCTGACTCCTGCAGTGGCTGTAACCAAGGCCAGTGACTGCTGTATGGTCACACATCGGTTACTGCTGTTGTGATACAGGTGTTCTGGAACTTTTGGCCCATGGCCCATGGCCCGTGCCAGCCTGAAACTCTCATCCTTTCTTTGCCTCCTTGTAAGGGGAAATAATTTAAGCCATTTTGCTGTGCACGGACTTTTATTTTTGATTCGATCTGTGAGAAGGAACTTTCACGAGCCATGAAATTAGTAAAGAGAGATTTATTTTACAAGAAAGCTTAACTGAAGCAAAGAAATAAAGTGGGAAGACCCCAAGAGAGGGGGCTTCACCTGGGAATTTACCATTAGGCGTTCTGTATACAGCACTGGAACATCCCAGTAAACATCACGGGAACAGGCCTTTCACATCTCCGGAGCAACATGGGAATATGCATCACCAGTACAACATCACAGGCACAGGCTTACGTTCATCTGACTGCTTGTCTCTCTCGGGTTGAGAGAGCAGCAGCTAGAGGCGTTCTGAGGCAAGTTTTTTAAGCCTCATGAACAAGGGGGGCTCATTGCCCAGTCATTGGCAATCATCCAAACACCTGGTCCAGTATGCACGTCCACTCCCAGACATTGGCCAGATGTCAAGGATGTGAAGCACATCAACAGGTCTCTATCTTAATTAAAACAAAAACACTCCCTGTTCTCGATCCTGAGAACTGGCCAGGTTCTCAAAACAGAGAAGAGGGGTCATCTACAGTTCATGCCTTAGACATGAACTGTAGAGCCTTAACACAAGCCTCTCCTTACTCTCCTGAGCACTGGAATTTGAAGCATGTACCATAAAGGTACATGTGCCCACATATACTTACTGCTTTTGGTTGTAACTGTTTGGGTTCATGACTTACCCACTCTACTATAAGGTTCCACTTCCTATGCTTAGTAGGTATCAGCATCAGTAGTTACTGTTGCCAGTAGAGAGACACAGAATCTCAGAGCTTCCTCAGAAGGTGCAGATGAAAGGACCAATCACCATTCTTGTGGATTCCATTCTTATCCTGGATAATCTCATATGTGCAGTGAGTATGCTCTTAAGCATCTGCCTAATGTTGGGTTTCGAATACTAAAATGAAGGCAGCTCCTGATGTTGAGTAGTTCACTGTGGAGGTGATAAACCGCTGCATGAATTAGTAAAAATTCTCTTCAGCATGAGGGGAGATGGACACACACCAGAGGGAATCCAGAAATGCATCCTTGGAGTGGCTTTCCACAGGAATGTCCAAATCCCTGAGTAGGCAAAAAAAAAAAATCTTCCATAAACAATCCTAGGACAGCCAGACATGGACATAAAGAAAAACTCTTGGTGTTTCCTTCAGATTCATGCTGAAACTTAATTCTAGTAGTTACATTGAGTTATTGAGTTAGGGAAGCCCAGTCAACAGGGCTCTGTCTTCCTCAGGGATGACCAGCTTCCTTCTCGGATAGTTTGAACAGGGAGAGGAGGGAGAGAACTGGGATTGGTATATAAAATGAGAAAAGATTATTTTAAAAAATAAATTAAAAAATGGAAACCAAAAAGAAAAAATATCCATGTCTTGAGATGAAGCAACAGTCTTAATTGACACCAAATACACAACAAAGGAAAAACTTGGTAAATTCCCAGTTAAATGCAAAGAAAATCATCATTGCATATTAAGAGACTGAAAATCCATAGAATGTGAGGAAATATTCACAAATCATTTATCTGATAAGAGCATTCAGAATATGTGCAGAACTCTCAAAACTCAGCAATAAACAAATTTAAAGGAAGCCAAGGATGGATATTTCTTCAGAAAAGAATTATAGATGGTCAAAGTGCGTGAAAAGACAATACCGTTAACTATTAGCAAATGCAAGTGAAAGCTGCAAAAATGTACAAAGCACTTAGAAGATGCTTGTTACCCAAAAAGGGGGAAACAGAGTATGAGAAAAATGAGGACTCATATATTGTTGGTAGAATTTGAAGTGGTGCAGTTGCCATGGAAACTTATTTGACAGTTTCTTAAAAATTTATACAACTAGCTGGGCGGTGGTGACTCACTTTATTCCCAGCACTCGGGAGGCAGCGAGGCAGGTGGATCTCTGTGAGTTCAAAGCCAGCCTGGTCTACAGGCTCAAAAAAAATTAAAAATAAAAAAAAAACTTACACAGCTGGTATAGGAGGGTCCTGTATTTGGGTGGCTTTCATTGGTTAATAAAGAAACTGCCTTGGCCCTTCTGATAGGGCAAAATCTTAGATAGGGAGGACAGAACAGAATTCTGGGATAGGGAAGGCTCAGAGAGCTGCCGCCATGAAGCCGCCAGGGTCAGACATGCTGAATGATTCTCGGTAAGACCACTACCTCGTGGTGACATACAGACTTCTAAAAATGGGCTGAATCAGATGTAAGAGTTAGCCAACAAGAGGCTAGTGATAATGGGCCAGGCAGTAATTAAATTAATATAATTTTCGTGTGGTTATTTTGGGTATAAGTTAGCCAGGACCAAAAGCAGGCCCCCTGCTGGGAGCTGGGCGCTGGCGGGATACATCCCGCTCCTTCTCAGCTACCATATAATTCAACAAGTCCATTCTTTTGGCTAATAGGATCAACCATAATTCCTCATAGATACGTGAATATGTGCTTATAGTACCCCCCAAAATAGAAAGCAGATGTCCATCAACTCATAGATAAAATGCATGTTCATACAATACAATGTTTATATATATAAAATATGCTGGTACACACTGCAACATAGAAGCCATATGTTGTATGATTCAACTTACACAGAGAATTTCCAGAAAAGACATTCATAAAGAGTAGATTGTTACCTGGGACCATAGGTTTAATGGGTCACTAGATGTAAGGCTTCTTTTGATTATTATAGAAACATTCTTCAGTTAGTAGTGATGACTTTTAAGTAACCACTAAATGGTGCACTTAGTGTACACACTACTAAAAGGCACATTTTATAGGGTGTGGACTTTTTTCCAAAAAAAGGTGCTGTAGGCAAAGAGGATGATTTATCTTTAGTGGAAAAAACAACCTAAAAGGAAGTCTGAAATTACTTTAAAGAAAAATCCCAGCCATAAAAAGTGTAAAAAAAAATTGAAACAAAGTGGAGAAAGAAATGTGAACAATATTTGTTAAAGCATAGGTGTTTGAGATGAACTGTTGTGGTGAAGGCAGTTATTATGTGTGTGTGGTTGAAACCAGGATTGCTTTGTCTTTTTCACTTAATCGAAATAAAACATTCCCCCACCCCATTATTCCTCTCATGTCCACACCCCGCCCTACATTCAGGGCCTCTTTATCATTGTTATCACATATGCATACAAATGAATAAACTTAAAGACAGCCTGCCGCATGCTTTCTGTGATGCCTGCATATCTGTATTTCTATCAGGTAACCAATTGGCACTCATCACCAAGACACGTTCTCCCTCTCTCTCTCAGCAGGTGTTAATTGCGTGTAGCTCCCCATCTAGGGATGGAGCCCTGTGAGATTTACCACATCTATGATAGACTATCACCTGGTATTGGAATTATTCAGGCCTTATTTAGGTAGACATGTTGGTGAGATTTCATGGGTGTAGCTTCCCAGTCATAGAAGGAATAATCAATCCCCCAGGAGACTTCCTGCTCCTCTGACTCTTAAAATCTTTCTGAACCCCCTTCCATGATGTTCCGGAGCCTTGAGCACAGGGACTGTACTGCAGTTGTATTCAGTGGGCTGGGCATCTATCTCTTGGTCAGTTGTCCTCTGCATTTTGACTAGCTGTGACCTTCGCAATGGTCTCCTGCTTCAAAAAGAAGCTGCTTTGATGAGAAATGATACCTATATTTTTCATTGAGTATAAGGAAATATCTAGAATGTACTTAATATACTGGTCCAGTAAAATGGCAGTAATAGAGTCTCCTCTAAGATCCATGGCCTCACTCGCCACAGGTAGTCTAGACAAGTGCAGATAGGAATTTTTATAGCACAGACGTGACTTTTCCCTCCTGCTAAGGAAGTCTTATGTCCAATGAGAGCTCTTTGTTCCTCAAAGATGTATGTGTTGCTTTTGCACCTTTACAGATACCTCCATGCTGGTCATGAGCATGGCTGAGCAAGTGTTTGTGGAGTGGGGCTACTGAGTCCTTTAGGCATATGCCAAGGAGGAGTATGTCACATGGTCTTTCAGTTTTAGCTTTCCAAGAAGTCTCCACAGTGATTGCCAGGGTGGCTGTAGCAGTTTGCAGGGCCACCCTCATCCCCATCCCCTTTTGTTGTTGGATTTCTTGATCTAAGTCATTCTGGCTGGGGTGAGATGAGGTTCCAAAGTTATTTTAAGTTGCATTTCTCTAATGCTAAGGATGATGAATATTTTTAAAGATGTTTCTTAGCCATATTTATTTATTTTGAAAACCCTCTGTTCAAATCCACAGCCAATTTCAAATTATGGTTTTGATTCCTGAGCAAATGGAGTCCTATTCAGAAAATACTTTCTTACACTATAGGGCACTGTCTATGTTTTCTTCCAGCAGGATAGGGTTTTATATTTAGGTCTTTGATACACTTGAAGTTACTTTTTGGGCAGGGTTATAGATACTGATCTAATTCCAGTTTTCCCAGTACCATTTGTTGAAGATGCTGTCTCTATATGTTTTTGGAATCTTCTAATATTCAATAGCTGTAGTTATTCGTACTCATGTGTAGGTCTTCTGTTTTGTTCCATTGGTCTACATGTAATTTTGTTCGAACACAGTACTGTTTGTATTACTCTGGCATGGTACTACATCTTGAGGTCTGGAATGGTAATTCTGCCATTGTTATTTTTGCTCAGGATTGCTTTGGCTATCAGTTTTTTTTTGTGGTTTCATGTGAGTTTTCAGCTTATTTTTGTTGCAGGGATTTTGATTTGTATTGCAGTGAATCTGTATTTGCTTTTGATAAAATCACTTTCATACTAATCCAAGTCTTTAGATTTTACTAGTGTACTTCTCTTTCTTCAGATTATAGAGATTTTCCACCTCCTCAGTTAGGCTTGTTTCTAGAGATTTTATTTTCCTAGAAGCTGTTGTAAATGGCAGTGTTGGTTGTTAGTATACAGAACGTCTGCTAGCTTTTGCAAGTTGATTTTGTGTCCTGCCACTTGGCTGAAGCAGTTGTTTGCCAAAGTCCTCTGGTGGAATGTTTGAAATCCCTTATGTATAATGCCATACATCTGAAAGAGGGCTCCCTTCTCATTTTCTTACTTGTAGCTCTTTATTTTTTTTCTTGCCCTTATTTCTCTAGTGTTTTAAGCACGATATTGAAAAGGAGTGGGGTTAATGGATACCCCTGTCTCATTTCTGATTTTAATGGGATTGCTTTGAGTTTTCCTCCATTTAGGATAATGTTAGCGAGACCCACATCGGAGCACTGGACTGAGCTCCCAAGGTCCAGTTGAAAAGCGGAAGGAGGGAGAATATGAGCAAGGAAGTCAGGACCATGAAGGGTTGGCTCACCCACTGAGACTGTGCCTGAGCTAATGGGAGCTCACCAAATCCCACTGGACTGGGAATGAATGAGCATGGGATCAAACTGGACCCTCTGAATGTGGCTGACAATTGGGGCAGACTGAGAAGTCAATGATAATGGCACAGGGATTTGTCTCTACTGCATGTACTGCCTTTTGGGGATCCTAAAAATAAATGAGAAATTGGCAATACAGATCATAGAGTCTACAAATATTTGGGAGATGGGGTACCTTGAATTGGCAGTCATTGGTGACAACACAGAAAATGTAAAGAGTCATATAATCAAATGAAAATGATAGTACAATTTATCAGAACCTTTGGGATGTAGCTAAGCAGTTCTAAGTGGAAAGTTTATTGCTATAACTGTTGACTTTAAAAATTTCAGATCTCTGATAACCTAGTAATGCACCTGAAGGTCTTAGAAAAATAAGAGCAATCCAAGCCCAAAACAGAAGCTGGTGAAAGATCAGAGCAGAAACTTAAGAAATAGAGAGTAAGTCATAATGGAATCCAACAAAAGGCTATTTTAAAAGATACTGATAAACTATCCAAACTAGCGAAAGGAGAAAAAGAGAGCAAACCATGGATTCGTAAAATGGGAGCTGTAAAGGGTGTCACAGCAGACATCAGAGAAGTGTCACTCACCAGTTCAGCTAGGCTGGCTGGTCACCTGGCAGCAAGAACCTGGGATCCTCCAGGCTCATCCTGTTGTCAGATATTATTTTTACTATGTAAGGATGTGTTGGTTTTGTTCATGCTGCATTTGTTTAATTATGTAAAGATGTGTTGGTTTTGTTTCCTCTTGCCTGCCTAAGGCACCTGATTGGTCTAATAAAGAGCTAAACAACCAATAGCTAGGCAGAGAAAGAATAGGTGAGACTGGCAGAGAGAATAAATAGGAGAAATCTAGGCTCAAAAAGAGAACAGGAGAAGAAGAGAGGAGAGCCTGAGGGACATGTCTGGGGCCAGAAGCCAGCTATAGAGAAGCAGAAGTAAGAAAAGTAAGAAGCCTGGTACAACATCCCCTACTCCTGGTGGGTGGTTACACACAACTTCTGTGTGATCACTAGGGTTCCAAACATGGATCGTCATGCTTACATAGTATACTTTATCCACTGAGCCATTTCATCAGCCCTGGAAAATATTATATATTACAATAAAAGTATTTCCTTTAAAATCAAGAACAAGATTACAAGACCTTTTATTGCTGCTTCTCAACATTGTACTGAAGTTTGGACTGAATAAAATATGACAAAGAAAATAAAAATAGTATTTAGGTTGGAGAGATGATTCTGCAATTAAAAGAATAGAGGACTTGGGTGCAGTTCCCAACATCAATAGCTCACAACAACCTGTAACTCTAGATCCAGGGCATCTAACACCCTCTTCTGACCTCCCTAGGCACTGCATGCTTGTGGTGCACATATAGACACTCAAGCACACACATAAAATGAGTAAAAACAATCCCACCATATTTAGAAAGTATTAAGTAAAGTTAAATTGTGCACATATAGTTGTCTACATAGACTGTCAAAAGAATTTATGTATCTGTAAATAAAATGCATTCAACTCTAAGATCAGCACCAAAATTCAGATATATTTCTGTACATCCTTATAAACATTTAGAAAACCTTACCAAAAAACCCACAGCATTTGTAATAGAAAATTTGTTAAAGACAAAATCTGGTCAAAATATAAGGACTATATGCAGAAAATAATAAAGTTTTAATGGAAAACTGTAAGAACATAATTGGAAATTCTCATATTTGTAGATAGACACACTATATTATAAAGACTTTAGTTTTCCTTAGCTGATTAATTTAGTGCAATTCCAATCAAAATGCCAGTTTTATTTTCATGGGACCTGTCAATTCCATGAAGAATAAAGGTGAGGAAAAGCTAGAAGAACCCCATAGAGAAGTAATATGGTGATGGGCGGGACTTGGCTCACCATGTCTTCATTAATGTGTTATAAAATTATGATGGCATTGAGATTCCGAATTCCTGAAGTAAAGATAAACAACAGAACAGAATCTAAAGTCCCACCCACTCGTGGAACGGCCGTGTGACAGAAGTGCCCTTCAGAACAATGTGGTCATTCAGATGATTGTCCAGGAGCCACCGATGAGTGCAGAAAGTGAAAGCCTGGATTTCACTTCTCCACACTACTTAAGAACAGTCCCATTTTGTTTAAGGACTTTGTATATGAAAAAGAAACATTTACAATCTTTAAAAGAAAATGACACTTGCTAATCCTCAGGCCATAAAGATTTTTAAAATACATAATGCTGTTAAGAGTTCCCTTCCAAAGAAACTATTGTTATCTGCAGCGACATTAGATTTAAGAAATTACATTTAGTTAAAAATCTTTCGAACTGGAGAGAATATGAAAATTATAATTATGTGCATGTTCACCACAACCAGTGGAAATTATGCCATCCTAAATACATGTTCTTCTTCTAGACATGCTAAGGGCTACAGTTAATGAGTTACTAGAGAGAGGCTTGGAATGCAGAAGTGCTTCTCAGGAAATGAGGTATCCTCAGTTGCTGAGCAGGAATTTTGTCCTCATGTAATAATTTTTGAAAGGAAAAAAAAAGTCCTGGTACATTGAGTTTAGCCCAAGTTGTGTGCCACCTTGGGATTTTGTTCACCTACCACATCACTGTTAGAGGATGCCAAAATGTCCATTTCACCATTGAAATTGACAGGGATGACAATTTAAATAAATTGGGCTTCCTGGGAGCCGGGAGGCAAATCTGCCAGCAGAGTCCAGGGAGAATCTACCATTTGTTCTAGAACTTGCTAAAAATAATACGCATTTTCTGTCTCATGCCGGCACACCAGGGTGTTGGCCACAACTGCTTTAATGATAGAGCGTGTCATAAAGGAGGGCGGTGAGCACTTAAAAGCCCTTAACTAGTAACATTAGACCCTTGACTTTTACCAGGTGCAATCAATTCCCTTTCTGAATTCTTCAAATTTTCTGAGTACTGCTTTTAAACCAAAGCGCTGCTGTGCATGCCTGCCTCGGAGCTGAGAGGGCTGCTCCAGGTCCCCAAAAATTGCATCTCCAAGCCCACCCTCCAGCCTAGCTTCCTGGCAGCCCTGACTTGTCGCATCCAGAGCACGGTCTCTGCCTTGCCAGTGTCCTGGAACATTTCTCACCCTGTAGTAAACTCGTTTATTTTGTCTCCCAATTTGAGGACAAATACTTTTTTAATTTAGTATCACAACTACTGTCATCCGAGGTCAAGTCCCTTGGCAGATTCCTGGTCTTGTTGATAGAGTTTAAATGCAGACTCAGAAGGGAACTGGAGGACCATCCATTAGCATTAGGGAGAGGGGGATAGTGCCTTGAGTGTCAGAGAGAGGACACAGAAGAGAAAGAAATAGAAAACCACAGTCTGGAGAGTTGAAGTAAGATGGTGACACATAGAACGACAAGTGGGGCATGACTGGAAGGAAAGCACCAGCCAGGACCTAGGCCTTTGCTCCTTGTCGTCTATTGATGACGTCACATGCCCCTGGGTGATGTGTGCCTGATTTGAGCAAGAACCCTTTCAGACCAAAACAGAACAGAAATATTTCATCTTGATGATTATTTGGTTTAAGCTTGTGGGCAGCTAAGAGTTACTTTGTATGACCTAAACTTTAGGAAGTAGTTAAGATAGGAATAACAACTGCATTTGTTGCTGTGGGTTTACCTTTTAGTCTGTTAGCCTTAGGCCAGGAAGGAATAGCTAGGCATGATTGCTGTCATCAGTTTACCCTTTAACATTGGGATCAATGTAAAGCCCCTAGCGCTGGTTCATCTTGAGCCTTGCTGTTAGTGACAAGCACTTTCTGGGTCTTCACCATTGAAAGACTGGTGCTGGCTTATTGTTTATTGACCTATGGAAGGCCAGCACTTGAAAAATGAGCCATAAGCAGCTTATAGCTGTTGTTAAACATTTGAAATATACCTCCTTTTTAATTGTTAATTCCCAACAAGCCTGGTTTGATTTAGTTCAGGTTTTTAATAGATCTCACTTTGTGGCTTCTATGAGGTTGTGATCCTACCTCGGCTTTCCAAGTGAATTGTCAGGGTGGTCCCGACCACTGATGACACCTGCCACTTGTCTCAGAAGAAACTGACATACTCACGTGTCTCAGGTGTTGCCAAACTGAGAAGCAGAAGGCTCAAGAGGACTCTTCATTCCCTGTCCCCACTGTTTGGAATACATAGTATATGTAGTGTAGGTCAGATACAAATGATACACAGTCCCTACGTGTGACACCGTTGTCCCATCTACCCCAGGCAATCAGTGTGGTCAGCTTCTTGTGTATATCTGTTATGCACAGTCATACATTTTATTGTCCCTTTCAAAAACCAGAAAAGAATTTCTTAGGGCTCTTGAGTTCAGAGCCAAAGTCCTGTGACTATAAACAGATTAACAAGGAGTATGCAAATGGTAAACCCTGCATAATTTGGCAACAATGATGTATTATTTGAGGAATGGACAGTCACCAGGGCTATGATAGGCTGAACAGGGTGTGATCAAGTGGTGACAACCTGGGGAAAACTTAGCAAGAACTTCTATGCAGATGCCTCCCAGTCTTTCGGGCTTTGGAGACAAGGATGTGTCTTTCCTCCGGGAAACAAGAATTCAGTTCTCTCTTGATAGTCTCATGACCAGCTTCAGAGTCGGTCAGAAAATATGGCCTCCTTCAGGGGAGATCAGAGAAGCCTTCCTGTTCCTGCTCCTCTCTGCATCTCCCTCGGCTTAGCCGAGCCAGTGTGCAGAAGTGTGTCCTCAGCCCCGTCTCTGCCCATCCATGTATGCAGTCCTTCGAGCCTGACCTGGCTGCTTTTGCCTGATGTACCTGGGACCCCATTCCATATCAGGCATACTCTTGTTTATTAATGAATCTGTGAAGGGGACTGCATAGGCGTGGGAATGTCGTTCAACGGCTTGAGACCAATGCCATCCCAGGCTGTATCACAATAAGACTACCTGAAGCTGACTGGGACCAACATGGCCAACCCAGGTTACTACTAGCTGTTGTTTGCCTCATTAAAATGTCATCTCCATACTATTAGTCTTGTGAAATTGCCTGCTCCTCTCAGGCATCTGATATTTTGCCACATTTGAAAACTTCACATTGAAATAAAATGATACTCTTCCCAAAGAAAATCTCAATTCATTCCAAGGGCTTCTCACCTGAATTCATGAATAAATCCTCTCCTCCATTAAATTTTGCCCTTAAAACAACTGCACATCTTTCCCACTGGTTCACTGATTGTGGCTCTGTTCAGTCACTCTCTCTAATGCTACTTCTATTATGGTCGTCTTGGTTTCCATGGAGATGATCTTTTCAAAACTTGATGGCTCCTCTCCTCGGTGAACTTGCCGTCCACCCCACTTCTACTGTCCACAGTCTTATCTATACCCTTGTCGTCATTGCCCACAACACATCTCTCCATGCACACCATTGCAAGCAGGATACACTCTGCTAAGAACCTCTGGGGTTTCGTTGTTGTTGTGGTGGTGGTTTTGTTTTATTTTGTTTTGTATTTTTGAGACGGTCTCACTATGTAGCCTTGGCTGGTCTATAGCCCACTAGATAGACCAGACTGGCCTTAAATTCAAAGAGATCCTCCTGCCTCTGCCTCCTGAGTGATATGATTAAAGGCATGCATCACCATGTGAGGCCTCAACCATTATTTTTGAGCTAACTTCTTTTAACATCCCAAGTTCAAAAACTCTTTTATTGCACGTGGGATCTACAACTTGCTGATTTTATCACTTATTTCTGGGTCTTTCTGTGTACCTACTGTGTTTCTTATGTTAAAAGTTCAAGATGGAGCCATACAATCACTCCCTTGCACACATTCCTTCCCACTTACCCATCCTTTTATTTCTTTAATTGCTTGGCACAACACAAAGTTTTGCTAAACTTAACACTGGGGAAGCTGAGATATTCAGCTGGAGTTCCCAAATGAGAGTCCCATGATATGGGATGTCCTTCTGTATATGTGTTGTTTACTTGTTGATGAATAAACTGTTTGGGCCAATGGCTTAGCAGTGGGAAATCCAAACAGAGATCTATAGAGAGAGTAGGCAGAGTCAGAGATGCCATGTAGCTGCTGAAGGAAAAGGATGCAAGGAACCTGACCTGTAGGCCTCGTGGTGATACAGATTAATAGAAATGGGTTAATTTAAGATGTAAGAGCTAGCTAGGAATATACCTGAGTCATTGGCCAAACAGTGTTGTAATTGATATATAGTTTCTTGTGATTATTCAGGTCTGGGAAGTCAGGAAATGAATAAGTGGTCTCTGCTGACAGTCCCAGGCAGAGTGTCATCTCTGCCATTGCCATGGATGGGCGTGACTTCTCAGTTTCTCTGTAGACACTTTTTTTCTTATTGGATAAACAATAATAACTTCAGTTGTAAATGTATTCCCTTCTAGTTCTCAAGCCTACAATGTGTTTCTGGTTTGTGGGTTTTTTGTTTTTGTTTTTTTTTTTTTTTTACAGTATTTCTCTGTTTAACAGAGCCCTGGCTATCCTGGAACTAGCTTTGTAGATGAGGCTAGCCTTGAACTCACAGAGATCTGCCTGCCTTTGCCTCCCAAGGGCTGGGGCATGTACTACCACTTCCAGTTCACATAATGTTTTAATGTCCTTAACTTGTTATTTTGTGTTCTCTGTGTTGGCAACAATGATGTATTATTTTAGCCTGTTGAGGAATGGACAGTCACCGGGGCTATGATAGGCTAAACATGGTGTGACCAAGTGATGACAACCTGGGGAAAACTTAGCAAGAACTTCTACGCAGGTGCCTCCCAGTCTTTCGGGCTTTGGAGACAAGAATGTTTCTTTCCTCCGGGAAACAAGGATTCAGTTCTCCCTTGATAGTCTCACGACCTGCTTCAGAGTTGCTCAGAAAATATGGCCTCCTTCAGGGGAGATCAGAGAAGCCTCCCTGTTCCTGCTTCTCTCTGCATCTCCCATGTTGTCTTCCAGTGTTGAGATTACATGCAAGTACCACCATTTCTTGTCTTATAGTTCAAAACTATAATCAATGAAAACTGCTTCTGCTCTTGTGCATGTTTTAGAGTCCTGTGATACTCATTCATATTTCATTCACGTAATAATTTCTGTGTGCATACAATGTCCAAGCACTGTTGGAGACACAAGAAATGTAACAGTGAGCTTACTCTCCTTTCTCAAGGAGCACTAGGAAAGACGATGGAATTCTTCTGAAACAAAAAATAGAGTTCAGGAACAGGCTGCTGCCAAGACAGGGTAAGGCGGTTTTAAAAATTTTGTATCTCTAAAAATGGTCTGTCAATTACTCTAGGCCTTAGCCAAAGTTGGTTGTTTCAACATTACAAATGAGACTTTGGGTGACTGCCCAGGTAGTCAGTTGTCATTTATTGCATCCTTTGGAAGTTGCTTGAGTGTGCTTCTTGTTTACTCAAGTAATATTATTTCCCTTCTCAGGTCTTTGATGGGGTTGAAGACTAGACAGTTGTAGTTACTTTCCTCTCATGACTTAGCCAAGCCAATTCTAATACAAGACTTAGACTCCTTAGGATAAAATAACTATTAAAACATTTAGCGTATGTTTCTTGCTTGATATTGTTTATGCTGGTTGTAATTCTAATTTTTATATTTGATATTTGTTCTTATTGTATATAGTTTTGTATTAGGCTTAAAACTCTTTTATTTAGATAAAAGAGGGAGGTGCTGTGGGAAACTCCTTCAGCCAATAGCCTTTAAGATACTGGCCCACTCGGTGTGGCCGCATGTACAGATGTAAAAAACGCGCACAGCCCCTGGCTGTTAGATCCAGTTCCTGTTCCCCACTCATGCAGAGGACTGCTGAATACCTTTAATATACTCCATTCTGAGCTAGTGTGGGACTACTTTATTGTAATTGACAACAGGCTGTCCCAGGCCAGAGGGTTTTGGAAGAGACAAGGGAGGACCTCCTCAACACAGAGCCTACCTTTAATAAGCTTAAGCAGCACATGACATGCCACCAATATAATGTACGTTATACTTAGTCGTCTTGGAAATGTTTTGGTCTTGTTTTTTTGTTTTATAATTTGGTACTCCAAATTTGGATATAACTAAGTATCAGAGACTAATTTTCTGATGACTCTTTTAATCTATAGGTGGCCAATTTGCCATCTAAACTAAGGTTTTAGTTGGAAATTGCGCTCCATAATTCAGCATAATACTGATTTTGCTGACTGCCTTCATGGATAATTTAACATAATTATTCCCTGTAATGCCCATAAACTGATAGTTATACCCAGATTCTGGATCATATTTTAATTTTTTCAGTCTTGTTTTTTCATGTGGCATTTGTAATGAGAGGAATGTTCTGTTGCTTCTCTTCCTAAAGAATGGGGATCCTTGTTTCCTTTTTCTTTCTTTTTCCAAGCTAAGGAACTTTTACAAAGGGGAATCCCTCTACCTCCACCCTACATCATCATCTCATTTTTCTAGTCATTTAAGAAAAATACAAGTCTTTAATTTACTTATTTTTAAGTTAATTATGTGGGCTGCTGTAGCATCTTTTCAAAAGAGACCAGTGTATTGCTGTAGTTAATTTTGTACGATCATAAATATACTTTTAAATAAATAAACTTTTAAAGGTTCATTTATGCATACTTGCAAATCACATTGCTTCTGGGTCAATTTGAAGTAAAGAAATACTTCAAATGGTCTAGGTTTCAAACCCTGCACATTTCAGAGAAAATTCTGACCCTTGGCTGATTCTGAGAAGGGACTGCTAAGTCTTTAGGATGTCCTTGCCAGTAAGAAAGACTTTTATCTGGGATCTTGGACCATGCTGGGTTTATGGTCTATGGTAGGAGTCTAGGCCATGTCTGTGTGACCAATTAAAAAAAAATAAACAAAAACAAAACCAGAAACTGATCCAAATCTTATGTGGTTAGCCATTCTTCATGCAGGTTGCCACCCATCATTGTCTGGGAAATTCAGCGCCTGTGCCTGGAGAAGATGCCTGGAAACTTGCACCTGGATCTTGGTCTCTGTCCTGTTTGTCATTCTCCACTGCTGACTTTACGTCCATTGCGTAAACTGTAACCAGGAGCCAGTTTTCTGAATTCTACCAGTGTACTCTAGAGATCGGTGCATTGTTAAAATAATTTGTCATTTGGGGAGTGGAACTGACTCTTTGGGGCTACTGATTTTGAAAGTAAGATTCTGTTGACTAAGGCATTTAGTCCTTTGCTGTCACACACAATGTCATAATAGTATACATTGTGCAATTGTCTTGTCTATATGTGTGCAGATGTATCTTTGAATCTAGGTCCCTTAACAAATATCTGCCGTGATTTCTGGGTCAGATGGTAAATGATCATACAGTTTCTCTAAGCTTTGCAAAAACTTCCCTAAATTATGTGTTCTTTATTTCTGCTATTAGTCTGAGACAAAGTTCTTGTTTTATCATAGCAACACCAGTAAGTATGTGGTCAGATTCTGGAGTTTTTCCAGCCTTGTTGATGAGAAATGGTTCGATTTAAATTCATCTTGCAATAAGATAAAGGACCATTAGCAAGTGTCATTTCACAGGAGTAAGGTGAGTTTTCACCTTTTCCTTGTGAATTGTCAGCTCACATCTTATATCAGGCTTTTCCTTAGACTTCAAGTCATTCTTGTATAAATTAAAACAGGCTCAAATTGGGCTGGAGAGATGGCTCAGAGGTTAAGAGCATTGTCTGCTCTTCCAAAGGTCTTGAGTTCAATTCCCAGCAACCACATGGTGGCTCACAACCATCTGTAATGGGGTCTGGTGTCCCCTTCTGGCCTGCAGGCATACACACAGACAGAATAATGTATATAAAATAAATAAATATTTTTTTAAAAAAAGGCTCAAATTAAAGCAAGTGCAGAATATGTCAAAAAGACCTCAGACCTATAAAAATGGGATTGAGAGGATGGTAGGGAACCATGGAGTATCACAGGACTCTAAAATATGGACAAGAGCAAAAGTGGATCTCATTGGTTATAGTTTTGAACTGTAAGACAAGAAAGACTGGAAGCCAGGTATGGTGGTGCACGTTCATAATCTCAACACTGATAAGCAAAGACAAGAGAATCAAAAGGTCAAGGCCAGCCTGAGCTACATAGTGAGACCCTATCTCAAGACAGTATCAACAGAGGTTAGATATCCTGGGCATTCAGGTTCATTTCATTCATATTTCATTCATGTAATAATTTCTGTGTGCATACAATGTCCAAGCACTGTTAGAGACACAAGAAATACAACAGTGAACTTACTCTCCTTTCTCAAGGAGCAATAGGAAAGACAGTGGCATCCTTCTGATCTGAGCTACAACGTAAAGCCTAAAGGAATATACTCATATTTCATCCCCTCTGTTTCTATTTTCTTTAGTAAGGTTGCTTATCCATTACTGGAACAGTCAATACTAGAGAGTCAAAGATGCAGGGATAGTCCTGTTCCTGCCATAAAAATGACTGATTGCCCTGGAAGAGGGTCTTCAGCCTCATTTTTTCTCATCATCAACAAAGGGAAAGAAATTCCAGAGATCTTGCCACTTATCCAAGTCTTGTGGCATCTAGTGTTCAGATCTTCCTGAGCTATTTGTGCAGGGTCGGCTGTTGAGTGGTGAGAGACCAGCCATGCAGCTGCGACCCTAGCCCACAGCCTGGACCCTCAGGCCAGCCTGATGAATCCTGCATACGCAGTGTTTGGTGGCATTGTTTCTGTCTGACTGTTCCTGGGCCAACTCGCAGAACTCTGCAGCCTCATGGAACAGGTTCAAAGGGACTACAGGATGTTTTCAGTGTCACAGTGAAAACGAGACAATGAAAGCCACTTGGAGAAAAGTGGAAGAAAGGAGATCAAAGTAGCATGCTGGGGCGCAGGAAGGCTGCTCTGAGCTGATAAACGATACAAATTGCCCTTACTGAGGGGAAGGCTAAGGCTTGGGATATGAAAAGGAGATGTAAGCAATTACCATTTCCCCCGCCACACCTCCAGAAAGAAGGATTCAGTAGGAAACCCAGAATTTAGACCTGTCACTAGCCCCGGCATGGCACCCTAGAAGCTGCTTCAATACTCCGAGACGAGCATTATGACAAGGTTGGAATGGGTCGGGTTTTTTCGCTCTACTTTATATAGTTCATGTTCCTTCTGTCTCCTGGAGGCCGCTTCCCCCACACGTTCCTACCTTTGGCAGCATGAAGTGAGTGTGCACGTGTAAGAGATTGCGGGGAAAGGGGGGCTGACAAGCTGAGGGGAGCTGAGTCTGGCTTCTCCAGAAAATTGCTCATTAGTGTTTCAGGAGGGGGTCTAGCCTCTTCCTAGATGCCCAGCGAGATGAGATACCGAGATTCCACCCCACAAAACCCCTGTTCCAAGACAGCTGCTGCCAAAGTTCCTTCTAAGCACTACGAAATGATTTCCCATCAGCTCAAGAGCCCGCCTTCTCTCTGGCAGCTGAAAGGAACCCAAAGCTTCTTGCTTCTCAGGTTTTGATTGCTAAGTGAGGCAGGGAGAGTAAGCAGCCTAAATAAGAGACCAGGTGTCTCCCTGCAGAAGCGCCCTCTGCCTCCCTGCTGTTCCAGAGATGCTAAGTGGACAATGGTGTCACTGGGTCTCAGATGCCTTGAGAGCACGACATCTGGGCACACTTGATGTGGGATGCCTCTCTGTATGCTGTGAATATGTTTTATTACCATTGGTTGGTAAAGAAACTGATATGGCCAATATCCAGGCAGGATATAGATGGGCGGGGGGGGGGGGAATCCAATCAGAGATACAGGGAAAAGAAGAGCAGGGTCAGGGAGACACCAGCAGCCACCAGAAAAGATGTGAGGTAACACCTCGGCCACGTGGCAACACATAGATTAACAGGATTAGTTTAAGATGTAAAAGCTAGTTAGTAGGAAAGCTGAGCCATCAGACGAACAGTTTGTAATGAACATCAAGCCTCAGCGTGGGCATTCAGCCATTGGCAGGCAGGAGAGAAACCTCCAGTTACACACACTCTCAGCCTGAACGTGCTGGAAGGCTTGCCTCACCTGGGCTGCACACAGCACTGACAGGTGTGTCAGGGCAGGTGGGAATGTGGGGGAAGAGAAAAGCCTATTTCTGTGAGCAGCCTCACATTGATTTATGGGGATCAGAAGATTGTCACACCCCGAATAAGCTGTGCTTGGTTGGTTTTATGGAGAATAGAAATGAAACATGAAGGCTTTTAAAAAATAATTTAAAGGAAGAGAGTACTATATATTCTATTGCTTTGTGGGTCACTTGCCTTGGGCTTTCCTTGAACCTTTCCCTTCTCCTCTGCGAGTTATGTTCCTCCGTCTGCTGTTAAACATGTCCCCAGGAGGGGCCTTGCGCTCCTTTCTCACCGTTTGCCCTAATCCAAGGTATTTCTTCCGCACCCAGGACTACTTCACCCTTCTTTTTCTTTTGTTTTCATTCTCTCTTTGACAGGGACTGGTTTCTTTTTTTCCAACAAGGTCTTACCTTGTAGTCTAGGCAGCTCTGTGCTGACAGGGAAGCTGTGGTGGCTACAATGCAGGAATGGGGGTACACTCGTGATCCCAGTCTTGAGGCAGGAAGACACAGGCTTTTGATCGGATCTTGAGGTGGGATGATACACCTCTGATCTGGGCCGCACCTCCTCCTGGAAGCCTCTGCAAGGGCAATGGAAGAAGGAAGGATTCAAGCTCCGCTTACTTTCCTCCCTTTGTCAGCACACCCAACATCCCTTCCTTCACTGGCATCGGAACCTGCTTCTCTGGGACTCCAGCATCCGCAGACCAGCTGAGGCACCCAGCCTCGTGGGACTGAGAGATTCTAGGTCCGTAGACTTTCCGTTCACAGCTAGCCGTTGTTGGATCAGTTGGACTGAAGCCTGTAAGTCATTCAATAAATTCAGAGAGAGAGAGATTCATTCCATAAGTTCCATGACCCTGGAGAACTCTGACTTTAGTAGACTAGAACTTTTGATGATTTTTCCTGCTTCCGCCCTAGAATCCTAGATCCAGAATACCACCATGACTGAATCCTCCCCTCTTTGATGCCCATGACTCCAAAGCCCAAAATCAGTCACACCTCTCCAGAGCTCCACACATTAAACCTCATTCCCCAAAATGGTTGTTACTATTCTGCTTCATTGCTAATTCAACCCTGCCTTGTTTTTCAAGGATTGTAAGGTAGATTCAATAAATGCACAAAAGATGGAAACTAAGGAAAGAGAATATCAAAGGGAAGATAAAAAAGGAAACTGGGCTGGAGAGATGGCTAAGAGGTTAAGAGCACTGACTGCTCTTCCAGAGGTCCTGAGTTCAATTCCCAGCACCCACATGGTGGTTCACAGCCATCTATGATGAGACCCAATGCCCTCTTCTGGTGTGCAGACAAAATGTAGACCGAACACGGTTCACAATAAATAATAAATTTTTTAAAAAGAAGAAGTGAAACTATGACCAAAATTTGTTCACTAACTCCATTTTGAAAAATTTTATATAGTTCAATTTTCACTCTGAGTTTCCTAGCAACCATTGCAAAGAATAAAGAAATTGCAGTGTGAGGTGTCTTTAAATTAAAATAATGCAGAGCAAATCCATTGTTTATGAGTAGTAATGATCTTCCTAGTGGGCTGACTTGAGAGAAAATTCTCAGTTGGATTCCTTTCAACAAATCACTGCAGTGTCCTAAGCCATGCCTTCCAACAACATCCTAACTATAAATACAAAGGTGGAGGCTTAACGCTATTTCTGACAACTCCCTACAACACCCAGTGGAATTATGCCAAGTATTTATGTAAAATAATTCCCACGTCAAAATGGTACAGCCAAGCATGCAGATCCGAGAGCTTGCCTTGGAAACAGGGCAGAGTAACTACTGCCTGCTTCAAACAGTTCACCCTAAGTAGAATTTCTTCAACTGGGTCTTGGAATTTTCATTTGGCACTGAGCCCAAAGTTAAGTCTCTTGAAGTTTGGGGACTGCAAATACTCTTTGCCTAGTTTAGGTGCAGATAGATGTTCTTTCTGGAAAATCCAGCCAAGGCGAGAAGGAAGTAATAGGGTATCCTTTTATGGAAGCCAAAATGCCTGATGTAAACACTACCCAAGTAGAGGCCACTCCACGCGTTGCTAGGTGATAAACAGAACACATTCCAAGATTTTCTGCAAGGACAGCTACAGCAGCAGGTGCAGCCCCAGGTCAGTGTGCAAAGGGAGAACGGTGCTACTGCAGCAGGAGGAGAGAATCCGTGGAGAAAAGTGAACCAGTTGGAGGCTTCAGAACTGGCTGCTGGCTGACCTGCAGAGACTGAGATCTAGGCCTCTCAACCTGGAAATACAGCCCAGTTTGACCCTTTCTCTTCTGTGTTACCTTGGACAAATCATTCCCTAGCTGTCACAGCTGAGAAAGTAGGCTGCTATCGCCCCATACTGCAACCCTGTGAGGCCTAGCTGAGCCTGCTCTGGGTTACTCTGTGATGTACTGAATAATCCCATTTTGTGAAGTAGGGGCTTTGACTCATGTTACTCCATTTTGAGCCTAAGTACCACAAAAGAAGGGCTGTTTCTTGTTTTCATAAACAACTGTCACCTGCCAGCACACTGGAAGGCCCAAACTCGTAATTATCTGTACCAATAAATGATACCTGTAAACATGCTATACCAGAAATGCTTATCAGTCGCACAGATGGAGCCCCTCACCGAGGAGCACCCCAAGGCTGAGCTGGCAAGCAGACTGACTAGCCACCCAGTTGTTTGCCATGAGCCTCTTCCAGGAAAACCATCCCAGGAAAGGACCCCTGCCTTTGCCCCCAAGTTCCAGTTGCATCATAGTTTCTCCTGCACGTGACAGTTAATATCAAGCTGGCCACCAAAATGGCCTATACCCCTGACCCACATCTGACACCGTGTCCCCTAAAGATTCCTCCTTATGCCTGTGCCAGCCCTTGCCTCTGACTGCAGGACAGTTTCTGAACTCTGCTTTAACCCTTTCTTAGCTACCCTGTAATCCGCAAGTGTGGGTTAAAATTGTGTTAAGTACAATACGTGATCTGAGAGTTAATACTAGTACTTGAAAGAAACGAACCTGTGGTCTCCAACAGCCAACTAGCAAGCAAAATCAAGATTAACTGACAAGTCACAGCTAACAAAACTGATACAGCTTGTGGAAGTTTTATGATTCAGTGTGTTCAGACATTTTGGAAAGGCATGATCATCAGTCTCTTCTGGACATGGGCTCATGACACAGTGGCCAGAGGCATCAAAGGGTGCTGAGTCAGAAGCGGTGGTAAGAAAGGGTTCTTAGCTGGGTAGTGGTGACGCACACCTTTAATTCCAGCACTCGGGAGGCAGAGGCAGGCAGATCTCTGTGAGTTTGAGGTCAGCATGGTCTACAAGAGCAAGTTCTAAGACAGGTTCCAAAGCTACAGAGAAACCCTGTCTTAAAAACAAAAACAAACAAGAAAGAAAGAAAAGGGGGGGGGAGCTCTTGACAGGGTTCCAGCTTAACTTTAGATTTCTTTTTTAATCAGGAAGGGTCTCACTAGGGATCAGGGTTTCCTGGGGGTAGGGTAGCCTTGTGGTCTCAGGGGGTAGGGCCTAAACAAACATTTGAGGGTCTCTAGACCTTATTCCCTTGCCCACCCGACTTCAGTGCAGCTGTGATGGAAAGGTTCAGAATTATCCCTCCACAGCTACTAAAGTGCACACTGCACTCTCTTTTTTTGCCTGTGAAGGCCACCTACCTAGACTGGAGCATAGATATCAAGTATTAGAGAGATGACAGCCACAGAAAAACCCTATTAGAGAGACGATCACAACAAATCTAGTTTTGCAGTCTTAATTGGCTTTTATTTGCAGCTCTAGAATCTGCCAGCGTAACAGAATGTTCCAGCTCAACACATTTGCAGATTGCATTTATAGCAAGAGAAAGGGAAATGACATACAGAGAACGGAAGTAGGTGCACAGATTGGATTGGTGATGATTGTTTGCTTTATCTGTAGTTTGAGCAGTTGGCCACCTGTGATTGGCTGGCGCTCGGGACTGTGAGTGGCTGGGATCCAGCTAGTCCTCATAAAGGCCAATTCCTCAGTTGTTAGGCTTTCCATTTGTTTACTTATTGAGTTAGATTGTAGCTCCCTAAATAAGGATTTAGGCCAAGTTTGGTTTAACTTGGTCTGTTCTTGGGATAATCTTTTTGTACATTGTGTAAAGATGTGTCTCTGTTTTACTTCACCTGCCTAAGGCACCTTCTGATTGGGTTAATAAAGAGATGAGTGGCCAATAGCTAGGCAGGAGAGGATAAGCCTGATAGTAACTGGGCAGAGACAGGAACTCCAGGAAAGAATCTGAGATGGGGAACAGAGGCAGAGGAAGTCGGATGTAAAGGACTGAGAAGAGGTAACAGGCATGTGGCAGAATGTAGGTTCATATAAACAGATAAAGTTAAGTTTTTAGAACTAATTTGGAACAAGCCTAAGCTAAGTTCAAGAAAGAGAAGTCTCTGTGTCATTATTTGTGAGTTGGTGGCCCAAACACAGTCCGACTACAGCCTGTAACCAGTAGAATTCCAGCAGATCCTTGTTCTGGAATAGCAAGCAGTTAGTAGGTAAATGCCTTGCCTAGCCATCTTTTAGTGGGACCAACAGCCAGAGGCAATTCTAAGTTTCTCAATGGTTCTCCTGTGGGACTGGATCCTCGCCTGTAGCAGCGGCAGTGCCAGAACAGACTGCTGTCTTTCTCCCTACCTCTCTCACCTCTGTCACTTCTGCTCCCTGATGGCACTGAACACAAGCACCTTGATGCTAGGCTCTGCTTTTAGAGGAGCCTGAACTGAGCCAGCCCCTGTCCTAAAGTTGGTGAACTGGAAGATGGAGTTAAGGAACTATTCCATAAAGGAATAAAGGAATGGGAAACACAGAAGATCCAGCAACGAGATGGGTCCTTAGCCAAATACCAGGGGGAAACATGAGATAGTAGCAATGACTGAAGACATATTATCTCTGTTGAACTTTATAACGATCCTCATTGCCTTCTTACAACCCCTTCCCTTCTTCCTCCAGGAAAGGGAGCTCAGGGGGTGTGGGATGTGGCCTGACCTTGGGTCACTTCCCTTGGCGTCTGATGATCAAACGACTTTAGCTATATGATAAACACCTGAGAGAAGCAAGTGAAAAGGAGCAAAGAATTGGTTTGGGCTTGTGGTTTGGAGAGTTTTGGTCCATGGCTGGCCGGATCCATTGCTCTCAGGCCTGTGGTAAGAATATTACAGCAGAATCTTGCGTTTGAGGCACGGTGGAGAGGCTCTGAGTTTGGGATTACAGAGCTGAGTGGCTTTGGGGGAGGTGGGGCGTTGCCAGTGATGCCCACCTGCAGAGATGCTGAGCTGATTATCAGGATTAGCAAATGTTGTTTTACATGAATTATCAGGATATAATGCTGACCAGAACAGGACAGCTCCCTTAGAAGCTTTTGCATTGCATTTTCCAACCCTTAAGAATTCAAAAGAAGGCCCTTTTGACTGCAGCAGGCCCTTGGAGAGGGCTTCTGATCCAACCTCCAACCATCCCGACCTGGAGGGTAAGTGGGTCCCTGCCCAGCCGCCTAGGCATCCCGCCCCAGAGGGGACTAAGGACACCCTCCAATCCCCAAAACTTTCTGGCCACTCAGGGAGCTTCCTCCACCTATTGGCTTTTCTGCTTATTACAGCCCAGCTTACATCCAAGCATCTCTTTCCATCTTCAGGGGGTCCTAGGTTCCCCAAAGGAACTCAGCCTGCTTCCCGGCTGAGGCTCTGAGGGAAAAGGGGGCTTATACAAAGCCACAGGGATTTGTGTGGTCCACTGAGCAGAGAAGCTCGCCCTTTTGTCTGTGATAGGCCCTTGGAGAGGACTTCTGACCCAGACCCATTCAGACCTGAGGAGCTCAGCAAGTTCTTGGGCCAGCGAGGGCCCCTGATCCAGATCCATCCAGACCGAGCAAGTGGCCCCTATCGAGTACCAGTTGATCCAATAGGAGGGGAAAAGATGGGCAGGCGCCAATCCAGGAGTTCCTCCAACAACCTGAAAAGCAACATGATAATGCCAGAATCCAGCGATTATGCAAAAAGAAGACCTGA